>JBBMJY010000008.1:5293640-5311718 GCA_037833715.1 Toxotes lorentzi
TTCGGATTTTCCGGAGGTTTTGGCGTGGGTGGGGTTTGGGGAGGGGGGGAAAGGGAAAACTGGGGGGGGGTGTTTGGGGAAAAACGCGAGGGGGGGGACCCCCCCCCCCCCCCCCCCCGCCCCCTCCATACCACCTCCTCAAGGGGAAATCAATGTATCTTAATGACAGATCATTAGTGGCTCTGTAAGGTGGAACGATTTTAATGGAAACAACTCTGTCTCACCTCAGAACAAGGAGCGATATCAGGAAGCTACTGACCAGTTTGCTTCACTTTTTAAAATCGCATTTGGAACAGAGAGATCTGGAAAATTAAGAAATCTACATCATAAATGTGTAGTTATTCTCCACAGACACATTTGGCACTGAGGTAGCTGCTTTCTGTAGCAGAGATGAGTTGTGTAATTCCATAGGGGTTACAGTGATTTTTTTATTTGAACCTGTGGAAAGAAGAAGCGATGATTCATGCTGAACCTGTCCTGCTTTGGTTTGGTTGAACATGAAATGGCTGGAGTCTAAACTGAAACGCCTCCAGGATTGTATACACAACCATCAGCTCTTGAATGTTAATTTGCTCTGTATGGGCTGTCTTTTATGACTTATCTGCCTTTGCCATTGGTGCGATGATGGCTTATGGGATGACTGAATATAAATAGAGATAAATATATAATTGAGTAAATTACAAGTTGTTTTGCTTTCAAAACTGATTGTCATTCTGGATTTGTTGTAAACATGCGGCACAAATGACATAAATTGAAAGAACTAAGAGCTATTTTAAGTCACGAGCCCCACACAATGGGAACTTTGCTTTACATGTGGAGATAAAATAGTTGTGTTTTTTTTGTGATTAAAATAAATCTGTGATTTCTGCCACATCAAAACAAGCAATATTAATTAGTATATAACAGGGCCTGGTCATTTATTACATCAAAACTAATCAAGATTGCTATCACTGCTTTTATTTATTATTATTATTATTGATATTATTATTATTGTTATTATTATTATTATTATTATTATTATTATTATTATTATTTATTTATTTATTTATTTATTTATTTATTCATTCATTCATTCATCCATTTAAATTTCAGTGAAGAACTGTCCATCTGTGTCCTATGGATCTATAGATGCAGATACTGTAGACTGTGAAGAACATTCTCTTCAGAAACTGTAGGATATATGAATTGACAAATGTGTAAATAAGTGTGTTATAGGGAGGGTGAGGGTGGGTCAGCTTAAGGGGGAAGTGGTATCAGCGGATGTAACAACCTTGGAGAGTGAAAATGAAAGGGATGAATTACGGATGTAGGGAGTTTCCACGACATGGAAAAGGGAACCTGGAAATCTGGAACTAGCAGAGGGCACATGTATATCTGGAGACTTGATAGGTGAATCTAACAGCTTGGATATAGGCAGTGGGAAGGAACCTGGTATGTACAGTGGATGAAGGAGGAAATTATAGGAAAGACTTGAGCTCTGGAAATTGCAATTGAATATAAGTCAGAAACTGAATGGTGGTAGAAACTGAATGGTGATGCTTTGAAGCTTTTATGTTTTTTGTTTTTTTTTGTAGTAGTAGTAGTAGTTAGTGTCCTCCAGATGCACACACATAAATCATTACATCAAATGTAAGCTAAAAACACAAGAGACACAACACAAGAGAACCATCTAAATGTAGAAGCAGAGATACTTGATGCTGGCCTCAGGATACTTCTTCAGAGGTTGTAAGCAAAACTGCCAAGATTGCAGGGCCTCATCTTCTCTTGGGCAATAAGTCAGATGTGGGTGTATATAGATATATTCTCCCAAAAAATGGAATAAACCAATAAATAAAAATAGGGCAGGTATGTTGTTGAGAACTATGATTTCCAAAACTGAACACATCTGAAAAAATAAGCCACTAATTTTGTGGATCTGTTTACCAAAGGGAAATTGTAAGTTGTGAATCAGGGGATTGGGAGTTTGTCATAAGCTCATGTGCGTAACTTAATTTTCTCCTCTTTTTCCTGTTCCCCTCCCTATAGGCTCTGCTCTGCGGTGTCGCTGGCTTGTGGTCCAACTCCTGATGCAGGTGTGGCTGGCGGCAAATCCATCTTTGAGTGAGCGACCATGTCCCAAAAGCTGTCGCTGTGATGGAAAAATTGTCTACTGTGAGTCAAGCGCCTTTCGTGATGTTCCCAAGAACCTCTCCGGAGGCTGTGAAGGTCTGTCTTTACGGTACAACAGCCTAGCCAGTCTTCGCGCTGGCCAGTTTGTAGGACTCAACCACCTCATCTGGCTCTACTTGGACCACAATTACATTGCCTCTGTGGATGGAATGGCATTCCAGGGGGTCCGCAGGCTCAAAGAGCTGATCCTGAGCTCCAACAAGATCACATCACTTCACAACACCACATTCCACCCTGTCCCTAATTTGCGTAATCTGGACCTGTCATACAACAAACTGCAAGCCTTGCAGCCTGGGCAGTTCCAGGGCCTACGGAAGCTTCTCAGCCTTCACATACGGTCAAACTCTCTAAAAATCATCCCAGTGCGTCTGTTCCAAGATTGCAGAAATCTTGAGTTCCTGGATCTGGGTTACAACCGCCTGCGCAGTATCACTCGGAATGCATTTTCAGGCCTGGTCAAGCTCACTGAGCTGCATCTTGAGCATAACCAGTTCTCAAAGATCAATTTCTCTCATTTTCCTCGCCTCTACAATCTGCGGGCACTTTATCTGCAGTGGAATCGCATTCGCTCGATGAGCCAAGGCCTGACGTGGACCTGGGCCTCCATCCAGAAACTGGATCTGTCTGGGAATGATCTGACAGAAGTGGATGCTGTAGTTTACCAATGTTTACCCAACCTGCAGACACTCAACCTGGACTCCAACAAGCTGACCAACGTTTCCCAGGAGGTGGTTGATGCCTGGATCTCTTTGACTACAATTAGCTTAGCTGGGAATGTATGGGACTGTGGCCCTGCCATCTGCCCTCTGGTGGCCTGGCTGAGAAGCTTCAGAGGAGCAAAAGAAACCACCATGATCTGCGCCTCCCCCAAGAAAGCCCAGGGAGAGAAAGTGATGGATGCTGTGGAAGCTTTTGGTGTTTGTCAATCAAACCCAGTGACAACGCTCACTGTGAGCATTCCTCCAACCCCATCTAATATCCCTGTGCAGACAGAGCATCGCCCGGCCATTCTGGCTTCACCTACTGGTTCTGGAAAGAAAGGCGAGGGATCTGTTAAAGGCCCCACGTCATCAGCTGTTACCCCACCTGTGCCATTTCCCCCAGAGCAAGACTTGGAGCCCGTGTCTTTCCATAAGATTGTTGCTGGAAGCGTTGCCCTTTTTCTATCTGTTGCGATGATCCTCTTGGTAATCTACGTGTCTTGGAAGCGCTACCCTAGCAGTGTCAAGCAGCTGCAGGAGCATTCGGCAGCAGCCCGCAAACGCCGCAAGAAAGCTAGAGAGACGGAGCGCACCCTGAGTTCTCCGCTGCAGGAGTACTATGTGGACTACAAGCCCACCAATTCTGAGGCCATGGATGTGCTTGTCAATGGGACCGGACCCTGCACCTATACCATCTCAGGTTCCCGCGAATGCGAGGTATGACCCACACCACCGCCACTCCTTCTAAACAAAACTCGACCAGAGGTAATTATTTACACTGCTCTGATAGATGATTATGTCTGCCACTTGATTACGTAACTTGACACAGCAGATTAGACAAATACATGGTGTGCCCATGGAATTTTTACTAAACAAAGCAGAGGTGGTTTTAAGATCACTTTGTGTATAACAAGATATGTCTTGTTTTCAGATGGGTGTTTGTATATTCGCTTAAACCCTAATCTCTGCTGAGGTGCAAAAGTTTGTTTTGCCGCGGAATTGTGCAGAAATACAGATAAATGAGACTGATTACATTTCCTATTCTGCATAATCTTGAGCTTAAGCTATGCTGTGATAAGACATTTGTGCTTGTTTAGGTACTCATTTGCTTTTTTTTTTTTTCGCTTGCATATCACAGGCTTTGTGCTTTGTGTTTGCTCTACTGCTATTCAGTTTTTGATGAGCAGTATTGTGTGGGGAGAATAGCTGAATGGTAGGAAGATTCACTTCTGGACACTGGATGTGAATGCTAATAGAGACTCTTGTCGCTGAACAGAGCTGATGACTTCACACTTTCCTGAACATAGCTATGACTCAAGATAGTTGTTGGAAAATACTTAATGCTCATGGTCTCCCAGCAGCACTCACTTTCTGATTTTTTTCCCCTCCTTTGCACACTGTCTTGCTGAACTTACCCGCTTGTTTACTCACTAGTGTAATTGATTAGTCACGCATAAACTGAAATGGACACTTTCACTGGCCATCCACACTTTAACTCACACAAGGGAAAGGAAAAAGTGTATGTGTTTGTGTGCCACAAACACACACACACTCTCACACTGCAGTAGTGTTTGATAGTCCCGAAAGGAGTGGGAATCCTTTGAAATGTTTTGTACACAGGCAAGTGAATTTCTTCAAAACAGTATTTACAGACTGTAGCAATGTGGGAATACCACTCTTTTTCTCCTCTTGCTTTCAGCTGCTACACTCTTGTGTACTTAACATACTGTACCTTTCCTGGTTAAACCTTTTATTCTACTGCAGAGTTTCCCTAGGTTTTCCAAGCTACAAGAAGCAAGGCTTCTATAGAGCAGTATTTCTTATCACAGACTAACTGGCCTAGGTGTAACAGGGGTCTACGGATGATCAGGTAGCCCACCCCCCTAAGCAGCATATTTATATATTTTCACATTACCAGCCCACTCATAGTCTAGTTCCTAGACTTTCTTGGAATTTCCATGACTGACTATAAATGCAGAGGTTTAAACAGCAAGAGGAGGAGGTGGAGGAGGGCTTGATCCTCCACATTCTTTTCCATTTATGTTACTGACCGTCTGGCTTTCCTCAAGCCTTATTTTCAGATCATGTATTTGATCATGAGCATGGAATGATCTCACTTTATAAATGCAGCCCATTTACCATTTACAGAGGCTGAAAACAGGATGTGTAAAATATAATATGAACCAGTACAAAAACAATACAAAAATTCCTCAAAAATATTCCGCAGTCCCAACTAAAAATTAAAATATGTTTACCCAGAGGTAGTATTTGTTTTGCAGGTGTTTGTGTTCTTGTGGCCATCCCCTATAATTTAAATAATTAGGTAGTTAATTTGCAAATTACACGGCAGGTGACTGCTGCCCTCAGGATACATATCAATATGAAAACGGCATAATGATAGTTGCACTAAAGATGAACTTTCCCTCAATGTGTTTCTCTGGGTTGGTCAGTAGATTGTATGACCGTGTTCATTCCAGATCATTTGTGAGAACCCAGTCACAGAGTGCAATATCATATGCTGGAAATTCTTAACTTAAAGTTGGTATTTTAGACTAGAATATCTTAAATTTATTATATATTTCTATTTGAGACAAAAATATCATCCAGTTGAAATTCTTATGCAAGGAGGACAAGGGCATACATGAGAAGTGCAGCAGCAGTATAGACTTCCAGTTGTGCACCTTTTGGTTAGTGTCCTTGGGCTGATTTGTAATTTTCAACCGTATTATATTTTGGCCTCAGGTTTCTTATGTCACAACCAGTAAAGCTGTAGCTATATTATGTGGCATAATGCATGAAAATTGTTTAAACTATTTGTGTCGAGGGAAACCGAGTGAAGGCCGGGCACTCTGCTAATTTCTGTCACATTAGCCGTTCGGTTTTCATGTACTTTTTTTTTTCCTGCGCTCTCCTCCATTTTGTCTCTTGAGATATCCTTGAAAATACATTCTCACCGGCCTTATCTGTCCTTCTGTCTCATCTTAAAGCATTATAGAGGGGAGACAGGTACTATCAGTCAGCAGTCCACAAAGTCCTGAGTTCATCTCAGAATGTGCTCCGATCTTGTTTCTACATTTTGTTGTTCTCGCGTAGACATAAATCACTCTGCAGTACGCGGCAGCACCTGCTGCACTCTCCCCACCTCTCAGCCACGCTGTCTCTCCTCAGACACAAGGCCATAGCTGCTCAGGTCTGTTCATCTCTCCTGAGTGGGAATTGCTTATTCCTCCTGTGTCACTCTTACCATTTCTTTCATTTGGATTCTGTGCCATCACTATAACTCACCCTGGACCTCTTCACATGATTGTCCTCTATCAGCCCCCTGGTCCACTTGATGTGAATGTGAGTTTGGCAACCTTTTTAGTGAATTGCCTGAAGATGGTGCAATCCTCATTTTCCTACGTCACTTCAGCCTTCCCACAGAGAGTATCATTTCATTTCTATCTTCCTTTGATCTTTCCCTTTATAGCTACACTCCTGATGTGTGCAGTGGTCTTGACCTGATCTTGAGTCTGAGCCACTTATGGTCTCTGACACCGTTTCATATATCAGAACATCCTTTTTTTTTTTTTCTAACCCATCTTGTAACCTGGCCATACTATATGGTAACATTTCAGATTTTTTTCCCCATGATCCCTCCCTTTTCTCCTCTCATCTTTCAATTTATACAATTTCCACATGTATAGGAACTCTATCACCATCCTTTGACCTGCTCTACCTTCCATACAGAACTGCTCATTTGCTGTATCCTGATCCCTGGTGTTCTGAAGCCGAATGAACAATTCAGATATTGTTCTTTGCTGCTCACACAAAGAGGCTCAAATCTTCTTCTTTGATAAGGGTTTTGATTATATGCCAGGGTTGCTCTTCCATTAGGGCCACACATAATTCACTCACTTCCACCTCATCTTCCTCAACATACTCTGTGTCTTCCTTTTCTTAGGAAGAAACTCAGCTCTTCCGTTAAATTCCATCCTGGTACAAAACAACTTGGAAAAAACTTAGTCAAAGGAAAGATTGCGAACATGGATAGAAAAACAACAATGATGCATTTGTGGTAGGATTAGGGTTAGTATCAAAGTATCACATGCTTTGTACGCCTAACCAACCACACCAATCTCCTTTGGCAGCAGTGTAACATCAAGCTCCTCATTCAATCTTTCATACTTGGAGAGGGAAGTAATTACTTGCACCGCCACAACAGGTTGCTTGTTAGGAAAATGTAAACACAGATGATTTTAAGCAGCTGAGCAGAGAACCAGTGGAGGTTTTACAGGGAAGACAGTTTCAAACTGAGGCATGCTCCACTGTTTACAGGCTGTATGTGCTTGCTGGATTCATATCCACAGTGTGAATCCTAGCCTATGTCTTTTTAGCCTTTGTCTGTTTTTTGCAGTTTTGTCCTGGACTTATTATTTGAGAAAGCATTTTGTTTTATCATTTTATTGTTGGCCTTGCTATGGGGATTTGTTACTTTTGTGTCACTCTAAACCCATGAGATAAGACTCTGAAATAGGAAAGTACACACATTTTTGTAAGGTGTCAGAATTTAAAGGTAAAAAACATGTAGTGTTGCTAATTTGCCCTGCACCACTGTACAGCAGTAGCTATTTTTTAAAGGTATGAAGCAGTTTTCTTCTCTCCATTTCTCTCTCTCTGTCTCTCTCTTTCTCTCTCTCTCTACAGTCCAAGGTCATAGTGTCAGATTGTTAATTGCTCAGAAAAAAAATCTACACAAACACTGGGAGGCTAGCCAAGGGCAAGTAAGCTATCTGTAATTCAGTGGGGAGGCTGAACTTCTCTATGCTAGTGTTGACAGTCGACAATTAGCTATGTAGGAGACTTCAAACATGCACTGCGTGTGAGAGAACAGCTCTGTCATCTGGTAATCCTGTCTGTTTCACACTCTGGTTCCATGCCGCTGCTTTCTGCACCCGCATTTGATCCATGCTTAATGAGGGTGTTAGATCACCAATATAGCAATTACATTACCTGGAAAGGAGGCAGGAGTCTTTTCTTTTTCTCCCAGTTTCCACAATGTAACCCAGGTGCATCATTAATGCTAAGCTTCCTGATGCACTGCCTTATCTTTTCTTCTCTTCTGTGATACTCATCTTAAAATCTTTTTACAATTTGCATCTGATGTACTTGCTTTGTACCTACTTGCTCTGCAATCATTATTATTTTCCCCTACTGGTCTGTTCACAAAGCCATTTTTCAAAGCTGTGCATCATTTGTTTTACAGAGGTCCCTTGTCTCTTTTACTACCTCTTATTTGCTTCACTACCTACTGATGCAAGTATTGCTACTCCACACAGCTTGTTCTATTCAGCCCTCCACATGGATGAGAGGACTTCAATGACATATTGTAACTGTGTGTAACTGGACAAAGCAACAAAAAAAACAGCCAGTTTCTAGAAACTGGATATAATAATAAAAAAAAAAAAAAAAAATGTCACATTAGAGCTGCCACTTGTTCACAATCAAAAGGGTTCCCAAACTGCTAAACTAGCATGTATCCTACAGCTACATTTATTGCATGATGTAATATACCGCCCAGTTAGAGAAACTGTGCAGCCATGGTGCAGCAAACACATAGCAAACATCATATCAGGTTAGCTCTTTTTAAAATGTCCTAAAAATCCTATACAAAAACCATATAAAACATGTGAAACAACCTGTCAGGGCAGTAAAGTTTTCACAATAAGTCCTCCAATCTAAACGACCATATAGGTACTTGTCCGTACCCTCGGATACAACGTATCGAAGCGTATGAGCAGCAGGCGTACCAGACCTTTGTTGTCATGGTAACAGTAATAGACATATTGTTAAGGTTTTGGAAAGGTCACAGTTTGGTTAGGTTTAGGAAAAGATCCTGGAGTGGTCATGGATAAAAGAAACACACAAGAAACAAGCAGCGGTCGCCTGTGTGACAGTCCTGTATTTGGTCGAGTCACCCATCCACCCCTACTTTCCCCTAACATGGACTTTGTTGATCTTTATGCTACGCCATCTGATTTCCCTCCTTTACTCCTACCATAATTACCATGGCTGCCAAAGGTTACCTAACAAGAAAATGTAACTATAGGTCATAAACCTGTGGGCTTATTCTTATTCCTGATTTTATAACACACTGTGTATCTCTTTTACGATTTTAGCATATTTAAGGAACAAGCTCCTGGCATTTCCCAAAAACATGTACATAGCTGGTTGCTGGTGTCTTGTATGTAATATGAAATGCATGGCAGTCATGTGGTTTCAAAGGAGGGTTAGAGGACATTAGAACCCCAATGAAGCTCTCATTTTTTCTCATTAACTGTATGATCATTTTCACTGTAGCTGGACAGCCTTACTATCACCTTCCCCATTAGTCACAAAATTCAAGTACTTGTAAATCAGTAAGCATGAGGCAAGATGAATATGAGTCATTCATGGACCTGCAACTAAGTACTTGCAGGAGTACATCTGTTCTGGCCTAAAGGGCTATAAAATGAAGAAGTAAAAGGAGACCATGCCATCCCTGTGATAGGCATTTTTTTTTTTTTTATTCTTGGAACATTCACTGTTGAATGAAGCACTTATGTTGAAGTTGTGCAGACTAGTTCACTCTTTGCAGAAAATGATGTGCTATTTAATGAATTGACAATGAGTCAAGTATAATTAGCCTGTCATCCTTGTATAACGCCACTGTCAAATATCTTAGCTTTCCAAAGTCAATTTTGTATTTCTGTTTAATAGGTTTCATGGGGCCTAGTGTCAAGAAACTTACTTTGAATTAAAGACTGCTTCTTTCAAGGCACTAAACTCTCAATTCATTACTTCTAGGGAGAGTTGTTATCTGATTCTATAGCCTGTCCTAATTAACTAACTACCGTAATTAAGAGGAATATTCTACAAAAAGAGGGTAGATGCCTTGTCTTTGACGTTTCCTGTGGGTGGACAGAGTATTAAGAGAAAGAAAAAAAGCTGTTTCTTCAGGTGTCTGGCCTGTTTTTTGCTCCTAGCTAAGGAACAAAGTATGTAATCTTTCCCCTATGTTTCTTAAAGTAGTGCTTCCAAATCTATCTTGGAAAGTAGTCAGTATTTCACAAAGATCGAAGCAAATTGGGGATAAATTAAGAAAAATAAAAACATGATTTTGTGCAGCTGATTTTTTTTTTCTTACCTCCTAACCTTGAACCCCTGGTCTCTGCTGGATTACACCCTTGGCACACTCACTCAGGTATTTTTACTTAATTGAGTTGACCACTTCTCAGCACTGTCAGATTACTGATACATAAGTCTTTTTCATTCGTATTCATATTCATATTTAGCAGATCAATCACGAGCTTTATAGCATATGAAAACAACAATGCAGTTTGGAGTTTGGTAGTGTTATATTATACAAAACAAGGTGGTAGCACGTCTTCAGAACAATGACTTCTCCTGCATCAGGGCATCTATTGGCCAACCATATAAATTCAAAGTCATATTTCACCTTGAACAAATGTGAATACATTAATAAGGATGAGCCAACTGGTCTAACTGTAAATAAAATTCAACATTTTTAACAGATTAAAATGTAAATTTCTTGGTCAAATCTGGTCTAAAAAAAAAAACATACATAGTATTGAATTGTGTAAATTCTCAATCCATTATGTAATCTTTTTAAGTACAAGCAAATACCCAACCTCCCCATTCCCCCGAGCTGAGGGGGTGTTTGGGATTTTATTGGTACTGACATCCTGCTCAGTGGATTCAACAGGCAGAAAAGATAGACTGGCACTAGGGGATGTAGTGGAGTAAGACAGGTAGGCAAGTGAACCTGGCAGAGAGGAGCGTTCAATAGGACGGAGGAGTCGATAGGCGGACAGGAGACGCAGTTAGAAAGCCAGAGAAATCAGGCAGTCATCCACACTCGACAGCTAGATTGGCAGGAGTTCGTCCACAAAGACACACAGGCCTTTGTCCACGGACAGCTGTCCATTCTCTGATCGGTGATGGCTCAAAGCCTTTTTGAAGTAAGAGGCAAGGCCCAGCAGATTGGCATGTTTTCCTCAGTGGTCAGATCAAAATTGCTATGCACCGAGGATGGTCTGCATGTCCTCAGACGTAAAGGGCACTTTTGATCAAAACTGTGTCCAACTTGACTGGTTAATTAAATGACTTAGTTTGAAAAATTACAGACAAGAAGACAAGTGGACAGTTGCATTTACTGCTAGACTAACTGAGGTAAATCACACTGAAGCTGCTCCAGTTATTATGACAGAATCTTCTCTACAGGGCCAAATAAACACATGGTTAATTTTCAGTAAAGGGCACATACTGTTCTATTTAAGGTTGTTGTAGTACTGAGACAATTATCTGTTACAGGGTTTGTTAGTGACAGTAACTTGTGGGTCTTTCCGCTTTTTGCTTTGTTTCTTTACCTTTTGGTGGGATTTTCATTGGTTTCAGAAATTCAAATTACTCACATGATTCAGCTTCTCTTGGTTTCAGATTCAGTTCAAACAAATCACATTACGTACATTATTTAAATCAAAGGGCACACACACTACGTTAAGGTGCTGTTCCTAACACTTCTACATGTCACACCAGTCCAACAAGAATCAAAGCGCAGTAAAAAAAGCAATCAGAATCAAATTTCCGATGCTGCTGTGATGTACTGCCAGTCTTTTATGCTGTACACTGTACATAAAGAACTCACATGAAGGCATGTGGGTGAGTGAAATATATTGATGTTGAAAATCCAATGAAATTTCCCATGCCTTCAAGTTTGATCATTATACACCGTGTAGGTGTCGGAACAGGCTGGCGGCATGTGCTGCATCCACTCATGCCGGCATACGAAGTAACCTTCATCTCCCCAGCCAGGCTATTCTCGAAGGTTTCATTCCGTTGTGTCTCCTGTTCCTTTTAAAGCCCTTTTCTATGCTGTGTCAAGCACATATTATTTTTAGTTAATTACCTGTCTCTGTCAGCCTCCAGCATCCCACTCTGTGGCCTGACTGCATCAGCCTGATGCAGGTTGTCTTCCACCGCAGAAAAATGTGTGCTCTTCATGATTGATGACTTCTGTTGTCCCATAGCTTCTCTTTAGTGTTCCAGCCGCACATGTACAAATTGCAAAATAAAAAAATAAGACAGTATGTAAAGCACATGTTTTTAGAATAAGTCCACTTTTTTCATGTGTGGTGTTTCAGCACAAGCAGAATGGCATCCCAAGATATTTGTGAAAGAGAAGGAGGGAGCTAGTGACTATACTGTTATTGCGCTTCAAAACACATACTCAAGCAATATCCGCCCTAAGATGCAACGCTCCATGTAGCAAATGTCATATATTTGGAGGCCATGTTTCGCAGTAAAAAATAATGGTCCCTCTTATTGATTGGATTAGCAAGGTAATAAAAGCTGTGTATTGACAAAACTGACAATGGATACGTTTGGGATTGATTGTGCCATGAAGCTAGTGAGGCTACTTAGGGACCAGGTCCCCTCTCTGTATTCATCGCCTGTCTCTCCAAACAAGAAAAATATTTCAGATAATGATGATCATAAAATGATAAAATGAGGCAACTGCAAACCCACCTGAGCCCACCCGATGTTAATTTTAAATGACCACATTCACAGGAGTGAAAATTGATGTCAAGCTCAGAATTTTGACTGTTTGGACTTCGACTGTGGACTCCTGTGAAACCCCCCCTCCCCTCTCTCTCCTCCTTTTTTTTATGTTCAGTGCATTGTAAATCCTGTTGTTCTTTAAAGAATAATCATTCAGCTTGTACCAATCTTAATCACCTGGTATTCGGGATGTCATGGAGAATGGTTAAGCCACTGATTGGCTTGCTCAAACTCTGCAGAATGTCACGGACAGCTGGACCAACCTTGAGGACCCTTGAGGTCAGGCTACGTCAATATTCCCAGTATGACATCTTCCAGCTTTGCAGCAGTTGTTCAGTTTATAGGTAGCTGTGCGACATCTGATAAATTGTGGTTACTGTAGGCGTCATGTTTTTTAAAGGAAGAAGAATGAGCGGAATTTTAAAAAAGTTATCTTTGGTTCGGCTGCATCAATTTTTTTTATTTTTTTTTCAGTTGTCCATTGTGCACCTTGAGAAGTTAGAGGTCAGGGTCCAAGAGCACTTTGCCTCTTTGCCTGGTTGGTTATAAAGCCCTGTGGTCCATCTGATGTTTGGTAAAAAGAAAGTACTTCTTTGGTTTCACAAAAAAAAAGATCCTTGAAAGTATTATGTATTTTATGCAGTAACTAGTTTATACAGTTTAGAACAAGTACAAAAGAATAGAATGTTTAAATTCCAAGATATATTTGAACTACGCCCTGTTACCCTTGTAACAACTCATACAGCGAAAGAGCGGCTGTGTTCTCTTAAAGGGTCGTAAAAGCTAGTTAGAAATCTTCTTTGTGCTACACTGATGCTCTAGCACTGCTCATTGTTCATTTGAAAAAAAAAAAACACATCCATCATGCTTTATGTTACACCACACCACTGTTTTAGCTTCTCAAGTGTTAGGATTTGCTGCATGAAATAAAAACAATGATTTGCTGTATCCCTAATTGCACCCAGTTTCACATTTTCCATGTCACAACTGTTCCTCTTCACCATATCTCGCCTTCATCTATTTTTTAAGGTGGATTCGATAGGTGAAATCCTCAACAGGCTGCCTCTTTCATCTTGCAGTGTCTGATATTTCATCCATCCATCTTACCTGATGTGCAGCCTTTGAGATACGATCCCCAGTTCTATTTTGCCACTGATTATAACCATTAACAAGCAGTCTGTCTGTGAAGGGATGGGGTCACGACCCTCAACATTAAAACATTCATCAGGGAATATGATTTACTGGGTGCTCTCACCAAGCGGGAGGACTCGCTCTTTGTTACATGTTCATTTAAAATGGGACGTATTCCAAAGTGCATCACAATCAATGCAAATAGAAAATTTTAATCATCTCAGCCGTTCTCCTTCACCTCTATTCTGATCGATTACACTGTTCACTTTTGCGGAAAATGCGTGCCTGATTTGAGAATACAGCCTCTCTCCTGTGACATAACCAAGCCCTCATGTGTCCAAAGAAAGATACCAACCTTCAACAGTGCGTTATTTTTGGAGCAGAGAACCATTAATGAAGTAGATGTGTACTCGACCCGTGGTAATGAAATTCTGCATTCTCATATTTTTCTAAAGAGATCAACTGGCCACAACTTAAACAGTTAGGCAGATTTTTTTTTTCCTCCACTCTTTTTAATCAAGGCAGGTGGAGTTTTTTCGATTTCCTCGTAATAAGAGCCAGTCCAGGGCAGTAATCAACATCAGGCTAACCAGATTTGGGTTAACAAATTGATGTTTTGGACCTATGACCGCTAGAGCTGATGAATGTGGAATAATCAGCACAGTGCACATGAGTGCCTGGGTAAGATTAAAGTGGTGGGTGTCAATCTGGTTATCCATTCAACCGTGAATTAAATCACCTGCAAATAGGATACAAATACATACAGAACAATGCAGGGAATCATGACGAATACAGGGGAAGGTACAATGACACATACTCCCAGGGTACTGAGGACCTAACTCCATATACTCCATATCTCAGACTTTGTTTTTGGGGGGGTGGGGACACTTTACACTGTCACCTAAATTTATCAAGTCAGTTGCAAAGGAAAGTGTGGTACAGAAAGGGCACAGAAAAGGAATGGAAAATTACAAGTTGAGCCAGTAGACAAAAGGAGAGAGAAGAGAGAGAGAAATGGGTAGGTGGACCTGCAATGGTGCTGGATTCAGGGGCAGAGAGAAATTGATAGTTGGAAAGGAGAGCAGGGAAGAGCACACACAGTCACTCTCGGCTCTTACTGACCTGAGAAGCACAGCCTGTTTGATTTAGTGCCAATCAGAGTTTTTAATGTCTGTGCAGCGCATCATAATTTATTAGGATTATCATAAACTTGTGCTGGGAGAAGGAGCAGAGGCACTTGTGCCTCCTCTCAGAATGAATTACTTGCTGCAAGTTGGAGCGTCAGTCAAGGCAGAAATGGCGATACCAGCTTTTTCCCACTTTGTTTTTCTACAACCTTTCAATGCGGACCATCATAGCCAGGACCCACGATAAATATTCATCCCGTCATATTCCATCCCATACGGGGCCAAGGATATTAGATGAAGGAGAGCTAAAGGCAGGTTTGAATTACATTCTGGCTCAAAGGGGGCATCTGCGTCATGGACAGTAGGGGTGGAGGCACTTTTTAGGACTTATTAGTAAATCCAACACTACATAGGCAGTTCCTGAGTTCTTCCTCTATGCAAGCTATATATACACAGTATTTATAAAAATGACAACAACAATACAACACACTCATTTACTAAAGAATAGCAACGTGTGCTCCTTGTTGTGGACATACAGACCTTAATTTTATTTGTATCTCTTAAAATCCAAAATTACATTTGTAGAATTACTGCCATTATTGTGTTAATTAATTATCACTTCCGCAGCTTCACCCCACTTCTCCGTGACCATACAGTTCTCATATTGATTTCTGGGGGTCTCTGGTCTCTTTTGTGGCAGCTGAGCTCCCTGCTTAATTTGAACACTGGGTAAAGGGGGAATTTGTCTCTGGCTGTTTTTGTTACGACTGAAATGAAGACACTGATCTCTCATCATCTGCTAAGCCTTTTCACTCACAGAAGAAGGAAAGAGCCATTGAAAGGATCGTCTTGAATGTGGTGGTGAAGTTTCATTGTATCTGTCCAAGACTAAGAACCCTCTTAACCTACTTTAGCTGGTGCGTCATGATGGACTGGTGCTGAATTAATTTACTCAGGGCAACAAATGGGTGAGTGGGAGGAGAAACAAAGGTGGCGATGTAACTTGAGAAGTCTGGGTAAGGATAACTACCGTTTTTCCTTTCGCATCCATGCAGACTGAAAAAACCTCAGCTGTTTTTGTCTGTAATTGACTCATAGTTTTAATTTCCTTTTAAAAAGTTGTTACAAGTTGCAGACACTCATTTCTTGAAAATTATTAAATTATTTAAATATGAAACAATTATTTATCTATTAATTTTACAGCATTGGCAGATTGCTTCCTTTTTACGAATCAATTATAGTCCGAAATATGTTTTTTTTTTTTTTTTGAAGTGCACACGCACAAGACAACCTCAGTAGGTAGACTTGCAAAGTAAAGGCCTGTTCTCAACTAGAGAACATTTCATCTCACTGCACATTTAAGCATCATTACCCAAATGTGGCTTACAGAAAATTTCCTGCACGCAGGCAAGCACAGTCTATCTGTGCAAGGTTATGTATGTCTTTTTCAGGTGATTACTGTAATTTACTAAATTTACAGCGTAGCTTTAAACCCCTGTGGTGGCCTGCATTGATACTGAAAACACACATTCCAATGAAATAATGGAAAATCTGTGTAACAATAGATGGGGTGGCTTTTGGGAGTTGGTTTTGGGCCTGTACTGGCATGAAGCTCAGTGGGAGTATGAGAGGCAGGCAGACTGGAAGCCTAATTAATCCAGCCTTCCTTAATTAGTCTCTCTCCCATCCATGATTCACTCGCCAATCTTCTGATGCTCCTTTTCCCTCCTCTGCTACCCCTGTCTTACTCATATGCTCCCTCTCCTTTTCCCCCATTTATATTTGTCTGTGACTTTCTCCCTTTCTCTCCTACTCTGTCTGGTTTGCCATCTTTCCAGGCTTGACCGAATGGTGACAATATGTTCCGAGGTGATAAACAAGCACATGCTGCTGCAGAGGGCAGCTTAGGCAAAGCTATGGTTGTCTGTGCGGTTGTCTGTATTGCCACTAGAGGACCAGACAAAAGCCCAGCTGTAGGCAGCAGAGAGTGCCTGCACCGCATTGTCTTTAGAGATATACGGTGTGTCTCACAATGCAGGTGGTCAGTGTGCAGCTGGATGGCACAATGCCCCGAGCACTGCACCTCCTGCGTGCAGATCATGGCAGTAATCTGCAAACACTGGCACAAGAAAACACTGGATGCATCCTGCCAGCTTGGTGGGATAACAGACCATGGCAGTAGCTGTAACCAGGGCCAAGCCTGTAATGCTCAAAGATGCTGACTTTAATGACACTGTGCAACGCCGAGGCCCAGCCCACTCGCTCTGTGCCCAGAATAATGAGGCAGTTATTCCACCAGTGCCCATGGCCATTCAAAATGACTGCACTGTGAATACTGATCAAGACTAACTGTTGACATTCTTATGCACCATGCTGACTTCATAATGAGCTGCATGATTAACTCATCAGGGTTTGCTTGTCTTTCTTGCAGGAAAGGTAATATACTCTTCTTCAATTGCTGATATTAATATTGTAGCGAAGCAAAATTTACCCAGTTTATTACCGAATGGAAATTATGATGTATTTGATGCGGAAATGTTGGTCATTTTAAGGTCATGCATCCTTAAAGCTGCATTTATCTATATCTATATATATATATCTATCTATATATCTATATATATAAATATATATTTTTTTTTTTTTCAGGAAAGAAGCCCAGGTAAATTGGGACTGTTATCAGTCTTCTCATCTAACTATTGGCGCTTATGACCTTATTTCCCAAAATGTCAAACTTGCAATGCACATTACTAACTATACACTAACACTGGCCAAATGCTCATCTTGCTAACAGTTTAATATGTTTTCATGTAAGTTTCTATTGAAAGCATCACTAGAATTAAAAGAAAAAAACTGAAATACCAAATAAGCTAATCTCAAATACAGCATATTAGGAAAAAGGTAATGGAGTAAAGATTGATGGGCTTTAATGGTGTTCATATCTTAGGAGTCAGATCCTACCCCACCTGCAGTCCATAGAGACAGATAAAAAAAAGCTGATGAAAAATATGACAGAATAGAGGGTGATAATTACCTGAAAGAGATCTGCCTTACTGCCAATGGACCATAATGTGATAAATATCTTAAGGGACGATTTTTCATCTTTTTCCTTTTCTTTTTTTTTTTTGCCTGTAAAGATGGGCTATTTGTGTATCAAGGTCAACTTGTATCCCTGCTGCATTTCCAAAGAACACTTGCCATTTTTTTCTTTCTCTTTCATAGTCACCCTCACTCTTTTTTTTTTTTTTTTTTTTTTTTTTTTTTTCCCTTCTCCCCCCCCCCTTCCCGGGGGGGGGAAAAAACCCGAAAAAAAAAAAAAGAGCGGGTTCAAATTTTTTTTCCCCCCCCAAAAA
>JBBMJY010000008.1:5311818-5323980 GCA_037833715.1 Toxotes lorentzi
GTAAAGAGGGGCTGTTTGTGTGGCAAGGTTAATTTTTGGTCCTGTTGGATTTCCAAAAAACCCTTGTCCTTTTTTTTTTTTTCTTTCAGGGTCACCCTCACTTTTTTTTTTTTTTTTTTTTTTTTTTTTTTCATTTCTGACCTCCTATTTCCATGGGGGAGGAAACAATCTGAAATAGAGACCAGGAGCGGGTCGAAGTGTCTTTTACACTCCAGAAGCTAAAAATCCCCTTTTCTCCATGCTCCCCCCTGTAATAATGCTTCAAATGTCAAACATTAGTCGTGATTGCCTTCACCATATTATATGAGGCTTTGGTGACATTTTGCAGTGAACTTGCTTCCAGATGAAATAAAAATCCAGCAAGTTATTTAAGTTGGCATGGTATTTCTTTAGGTTTCAGGTAGAAACGTAAAGGTTTACGACTGAGATGTGAACATTTTTAGCAGTGTACATACAAGTGCGTGTAAAGTAGAGCGCTAGAGTGCTTCCTCTAAGAAACAACATGGCCAAAAAACAAGCAAGAGTTGTTAACGTTCTGTGTAACTGCTGGGTGAGTTTATCTCTAACTCTTTACCCCTGTCTGTATTCCCAGGTTACTCCTGGGTTGTGTGGGTCTGAGATCTGGGAGCTTTCAAGGTTCTGCACTCTAACTGGTGTATATAGTGACTCACCACTACACTGCAGACTTACCCATCACAGTCCCTGAGCACCAAGCATAAATCTATTTAGTCTGCTCTAGTTTACTGTTTCTTTCTCCCACATTTCTTGTTTCTTTGACGCTGTGATTCATTGGTTTTGAATCTCCTTTTTGAGAATATCTTTTTGGTGCAAAAATTTTTTTTGGCCTGTTCAGTATGGCCCATTTTTTTCTGTGTGGGTTTTTGGTTCTCTCTGCATCTTTATTTCTATAGCTCTCTCTTTCCCAGGGCCTCCTCGGCATCATTTGCATGGCCTACTTTCTGTATGGGGTTTGGTTAATACCCACAAGCAGACACTTGAGCAGTAAACACTTCCCTTGCCATGACCACCAGTGGGCTTTCCTGAATGAACTGATGCACTTAAGGCTTGATCTGTATAATGCTTGTTATACCATTCAGGGCCATACTTCCCTTCAGGATCTTGACCAAGCAATCACACACCTCTGCAGGGTCAAAAGAATTCACTTCTTTCGAAAAGAGAGACACTTAATACAATAATTATATCAACTCAGTACTCTATAATTACCACACTCCTACTCCTATATCAATGCTAGTGATACTAATTTTAATGCTTCACTTGTGCCATGAGTAAGAAGTCATAGGACTGAGTCCTGTGTGAAATCTGAGTTACCTTATTAGAGCATTATGAAAACCTGCCCTTTGTGGCCGTAGGAATTGTTTCACAGAGGTGGGAAGTGAACCAATAAGTACTACATGACGGACACAGCAAAGATTTATCAAAATATTCCTCAGGGAAAAGGGAAGAAAATACCTCCAAGGCATATGCCGCTAATTAAAGTTATTGATCCTACCCAACAGTTTTTCAGCAGAGCGCGCACTTTATTCAGAGTTTTTCCGTGTTCCCGAATGTTGTGGAACAGTCCCTACCATAAAGTGTGATGCGATTATTTCCACCTGTCACAGTCCCTTTCAAATTGAGTTTCAGATGTGCAACAGCTGAATCTATTCGCGGACAGACAGCCGTGCCTCTTTCACTTGAGAGGAATCTGTGTCCCTGCTTGCAAATCCAAGATTTGTTTTCCTCTGTACTTATTATGAAGTTAACATTTCTCAAAACATATTCAGAGTATTTGAGTGCAGAATGATTTGCAGTTTTATCCTGTTACACGGACTTTCTAACTTTATATTCCTTCTGTATTCATTTTTTATGGATTCAGTTTTCTGAGCTTTCTCCTCTTATGTAAACATTCATGAGCACACACACAAGGCAGTATATGTAGACACACATACACATATACTGTATAACTAAAACAGTTACAACAGATACTGTATAAACATCAGGATATGTAAAAACCCACACATCTGTCATAGGCTTCACCTGTCAACCTGAGGGTTATTCTTCATATACCTCTGGGGCATTCCAGTATTTCTCCTAACAATGTTCCCCACAGAGAGATGGGAAAAGAAAATAGATCCATATGGAAATGCATGAGTTCATTGCAAATGATCGGCAGCATTCACACAGTTGCATGGGGGCGGAGAAGAAAGATAATCTCCCTCCGCATTTGCAAAGCTTTTTGGGACACCAGAACCCCAGGAGGAAGCTGTCTGTGCACTATAAACAACTTCTCCGAGTTTGTGTTGGGGTTTCTTTTAGAGAACAGGGGCTAGACATGGAGGTTTGTCTTGGAAGCGGCAACTAAAAGATGTGAAATGGATGAGAGATAGAGAGGGGAGAGCACTGTTCATATACAATGGCTGACTGGTAGAGAATGAGAATTGGCTGTTTTTCATTTCACCTGTCGTCATAAAAGAAGCGCCTGTCACAATGAGGGCAATGTCACCAGGACAGACAATGTTTCCATGACAACTAGGAACCCCCCCCCCCCCCTTCTGATTTGTGGTGAGCTGTGCATGGCATAAGGTCTTTAAGCAAGGATGTGCTACCCCTCCTTTTTTTTCTGTCCACGCTGTGAGAACAATGTATCTTTCTCTCTTTTCATTGTCCCTTTGCTCTTCAGATCTCTTTTCTATGTGCTGCTCTTTAATTCTGCTCAAATCAAGCTGTGCCTTTTGATCGTCACTCTGCTTGTTCTACATCAAACACTGGCAGTGAGAGTAAATTTATAGTCTGTTGTGCCACGGTGCCACTAATGTCTTTCATCTGTGTTTAACATCTTGGCTAAAGACAAAACAATCAAGTTGTCATTCTCACATTATCAGACGCTTCGAGTTTTGCCAAGTGTGTTTTTGTAAGAGGCGCTGGAGATTCCACTTTGTTTAACAGAACAAAAAGTGCACAGGTTAGGATCCCAAGGCAGTCTATAGAGATAACAACAACCCATCGAGTTTAGGATGTTTCCTGTGCTATCCATGAAATCCCCAGGATGAAATGTATCAGCGCTGTGATCCAGGATAAGGTGCTGCTGCATACTGACACACAGCAGTGGTTCAGTTAATCTGAGTGGTTTAATAAATATTGCAGAGAAAAAGGGAACATCCTAAACCTCTGGTCACAGTTATTATTATAGTGAGTATGTGTGTAAATGGGGCTAATTCACCCATATCACACAAAAGTAAGTTCTCACCTTACCTTTATGTGGTATCTGGCCATGCAGATAGTATTACCTTCATTTTCCCATGTTTTGAGATATCCATCTCTGAGATTTATGCTGCCACCCACATACAATGAAAGTGACTCAGATTCTGTCAAAGTCCCAGTGTCCCAAAACTCTTCAGCGATATCTGTGGATTATCCAGAACAACTTGGATATTGTTTATGGAAATACACAGAAGAAGAAGAAGTCTATTTACACCCCATTGAGTTTTGGATACATTTCAGATTCGGATATCTCAAAACCACAGCAGATAACAACAACAACAACAACAACAACAACAACAACAAAGATTATCTGCAAGCCTCGACACCACTACAGGTAAGAGTTGTGGAGCTTACAGAAAATTTGTTTTCTTTTGTAATTTGGGCGAATCAACACTTAAGGTGAAGTCAGCATTTGTGTGAGACTTTTCTATTACGAGGAAGCTGTAAGTGATGGCACTGATTCAGATAAGATCTAACATAAAACACCGCACAAAGTGTTCCATGGTTTGTGTTGCTGAGGCATTGTTGGCTTTGTGCACAATCAGACCTGGTGTAGAAAGAAGAAGGGAGTTCTAGCAGAATCAGAGGCCACTTTTCTATTGTCACGCAGTTGGAAAATGATGAGGCCAATCTGTTCCATGCAGGGAGAGACAGTCCCCTGTAGGCTTACTGATTTTAAGGTAGTACGTTTATGTTATGTTCCACCAGCTCTCATTTTAGGAGCTGCAGGTGGGCTTTTTTCTGGAGCACAGATTCTAACTCCCTCATCCCCTCCTGGCACTGTTCCCAAGATACTGACAAGACCTACAGTAACATGCATTGTTTTCAAGATGTATTTACTTTTGGCAACGGTTGTAATCTAGGTGCATTTCACCTTCAGTGAAGCAGATTATTGGGTGGTTTGTCAATATATTGTGTTTTGGTTTCACAATAATTTCCTGGAAATCATATATATATTTATTTTCGATAGTAAATAACATTTCTAAATGTCAGTTAAGCAATCAAATCACTGTGAATTTTATGCTATGAATCCGGTGATGATTGACGTCTCATGGTTCTGCCTCCCCAGAGACATTTGAGTTTGTGGTGCAGTCAGTGTGGAAAACAAGAGGGCTGGAACAAACCGAGAAGTGAGGCTAAGCACGTATATGCTACATATTGATTCCCATCTGAGCTGCATGTAATTATTCATCTGATCCAAATCTTGACCACAGAGCTTCATTGATATTCTGACAAAGTGCTATTTTACAATTATGCAAATCTCAAGCCTCTTTTAAGTGTCTCTAAACTCTAGTCCCACAAATATGATTTATTCATATCAAGACATCAAGCTACTGGTCTGCAAAACCACACAAAGAGAAGAAGACTGTTTGTCTTACACTGCAGAACTTTTGTATTTTTAATTAAAAACCGAGATCTCTGGTATTCTCTGTCAAGAAACTTTAGATTTTAGTTTTTCTACAGAAATCAAGTCTGGGCTGAAAGTAGACCATTCCCAAAATCAATCAGTTAATTTTGTCTTTTCTTTTTTTTTTTTCCCTTGTTGCTGCTTTCGTGATCACTTTCTCTTTTAATCAATACATGCATGGACTTCTATTTGAAATGATGTCTCTTCATTGATTATTTGGGCTTCACATATCCATGCTAATCTGTTTCGTTTACTGCCATCATTACTAGTGTCCCTTGATATCCGGATGTGCAGTCCATAGGACACTGTTGTGTCTGCTGAGTCAAACATTTATGCTAACTATGTACTGTCCTTAATATGCAGGTAGATAAGGTCACCCTGAACTGGAAGAACAAGCTGGATGGAGATGGATATGTTTGAAGCAGCTTTTACTGTTCCCCACACTTTTATCTTCTCCACATCAATAATTTCTGTACCTGGTTTCTCTCTAACATGAATCAATTAGAAGCCAGGACAACAACACTAAATATGAATGAGAACAACAGAGGTAGAGGTAGTGCATGCAACAGTTTACTTGGACTGTCAAAGCTGCTGGTAAAATATTTTAACTTATGTATATAACCCTTAACACTCGAAGGACAACCAGTAAGTTAGCTGCAGCCTGCAGGGGTGTCTAAAGTGTGGTTCATTTATGATAAATTTGATGGATTATTGGATTATTGGATGAAGTATTTCTAGTCACATTCTTTTTTTTCAGGGCTGGTATGGATGTGGTCCACAGTTAAACTGTGGGCCACACTTCCTATATGTACTGACAGTACATATAGGAAGTGCATGCACTTCGTTGTCACGAGAAGTGCACAAACACACTGGGTATATCACCTCTCCAATTCAGTCTGGACCTGAGTTGTCAGATTGTGGGGTCAAAGCTGAAACAAAACTCTTAATGACTCCCAGCAGAGACAACATTATGCTGTGGGCTCTCGGTTCAGCATGATGCAAATACACTGGAAGTGTGCATTGATTTTCCCATCATGTCAGGACCATTCAGCAGCGCCAAATCCTTTTCCAGTCTCTCCCAATTAGCTTTCGGCCTGGGGAACACTGTCGATCCCCATCTGCCCACCTGCCTGTCAGTGGCTTCATTCCATTGACGGAGAGAGATAGGGAAAGGGGAAGTAGGGAAGGAAATGAGGGAGAGAGCAAGCAAGCAATGGATAATTCTGTGTTTGGCGGCTACAGGCAAGAAGGCTTGGCAGATCTGTTCATAGCCAAAGCCAGCAGGGGTGGTTTGGAAGCGGAAGGACTCCCTGAGAGAGATACTGTTGTTTGGATGATAGAGTGAGGCACAATGCCCACTCACTCTCTCCGCAGCCATTTATCAATGAAAACACAGGACTTGTTCTCCATACAGCCTCTGCCAGGGAGGAATGCAGATTTCTCATTTATATGACTCTGTTTCTTTCTATCTTCCTATCTTCCCTTGGGGCGGAGCTATCACTGCTCTGCCCTGAAGGTTAGGGAATCTGGTCTAAGAGGACTTCAGCTGAGTCTTTCACTCTCCCAAAAGGCCTTGGCACTTGAAGTTGGCAGAGCCCGGTGGATGTTCGGTATGATTGCTGCCTCATCATTCTCCCATGGCTTCTTCCGCTCCTCCCGCCGAAACAGAAGATAGTTCCTCTCTGAACCAAAATGAGTGACAGAATATATCGTCACAGTCACCCTGCATGCAAAGTCTGTCCATATCTTCAACTGCCAAAAATTGGCCACATGCCACAATTATCAGTTTGGGAGCTGGAATGAGAAATCTGTGCAGAGTAAATGAGATTTAAAAAAATAGTCCTGTCTGTCAAATTTAATTTGACATTCAGTTTGCTCCTCGTGGGGGTCTTTTGCCTTGGCCACCTCCCATGGCTGAATAGTGTGTAATTGTATTTGAATGGAATAGCTGCTATATTCCATTGGGCATGAGTGGTTTCATCCTCTGGAAATGACTCCTCGCTCATGATGAGGCTTTGTCCATGTACGTATAAAGCAGTGTCCATGCTGTTGTGGCAGCTTTGTTGTCCTCGCTCTCTTCACTCATTAGTATTCCTCTTCGCTCTTTGTCCTGATGGGTGGTGTAATTACTGAAGCCACAGGGAGGCGGCTAGATTTTTTAGTTTGTCGAAAGCCTGCTGGGAGCTGCCCACTAGTGGGGAGGAAGAGAAATACACGGCACCCTTCTGTAACCTCATCAACCAATGTGCAACAGCCGATGAAACCCAAACTGTGATGAAAAAAAAAAATGCACGCACATGTGCTGATATTGAGAAACAATTGGACACTATCATCCATGCACACAACACACACTGAAAAACACTCATATAAATGCGTGCTCACACAGCAGGCCATGTAGACACACATTGTGGAAATGTAGCTGTCCGCCCCTGCACACAGATAAAGTCGCCATTGGCTGGGCTGACGACCGATGAATTTCCCCCCACATCCCTTTATGGGTTGTACTTTTTATTTTGCTGCTGGGGTTTTATCTGGGGGCAGCAGTAGCTGAATCCACACATCCTGGCCCTGGCACAGTCGGGACTTCGCCTACAGTGCATTAGTTCTCACATGAGGAATGAGTTTTTTGATGAAACGGCCCACCATTCTCATGCCTGATGGAATACCACTATGGGTTTACCCACAGTGATCTAATCCACAGCTGGGCCCAGACACTGGCTGATATACTAGTGAGAGGGCAGAGAGACAGAAAGAGACTGAAGGAGCTGAATAGAAGAGATGCAGAGTAAGAGCGGGGGATTGAACCAGAATGAAAAGGATATACTCTGTGAGGGGAAACAGCATGAGAGAATCCTCCATTAGAGAGTCCATATTTGGCATGTGCACATGTGTGTGTGTGTATATCTCACCCATCTTGCTGGCACATAAACAACGCCTTGCATGACTGCAGGCATACTGGTGGGTCAGTGTGGTGTGTTTGAGGGGGTAGAATGAGAGAATAAACATCAATAACAGCAGCCACAGTAGAGAACAACAACAAGCAGCGGCGGCGGCGGTGGCAGTAGTGTTGCACAGAAACCCACAGCGGTGGCCCTGGAGGAGCAGAGGCTGCATTCAGAAGCGTGGGTATGACTCATTGGTGGGCTATAATGACCATAGATGGCCATTAGTGAGGTGTGAGGTGAACAGCGTAGGCCCCCCAGGCCCCTAGCGCCACAGAGGTGTACACTGCTCGGTTATGACAGGCTCAGACTTCATGCGCATCTAACGAGCCCCCTGGTAAATTGTGCTTGTCTCCCCCTCCTCACCTGCCTTAGAAAATTCTAACAACACGGTCGCTGCAGGCAGATTCTACATTTCTGGCATCGTTTACTAACCTGAAACGTCTAGACTATATTTTTAAACTGATCCTTTGGCTTCGGACCAATTACAAATTGAATTTGTCACTGTACTCAAGCCTCTCAATCAGAGTTTGGGTTTTGAGTGGGATAAGCACTTCTACAGGATCCCCAGTAATCCTTTACTCTCAGATTCCCATCTAACTCACATACTTTTAAGCACTTTTGAATCAATTTAAATTAAATTTCACATAAAGTAGTTGACCTTTCCTAACTACCTGTTAACTGGGAAAAAAATGATCAGTTTCCATTAGCAAGTAAATAGAAAGGCTTAGCGATGCAAGGCAGTTTACTGCACCGTGAAAGTTGCAAAATGGACTGTTTTTCATGGATAAATGACACAGAAACTCAAGAATAATAGAGTTGGTTAAATAAATGTTGGATTCTGCAGAAAAATATACAAAATCTAGTTTTGGGAACTTTTAGGACAACAAGCAGAATATTTTTAATGACCCTTCTTCACAAGCTTCCCTCTCCTTGCATCACTCCCTCTTCCCTCATATCATCTGCTGTGCAAGGAGAGTCTCAGTGTGCCACTCAGTTCACTCGTGGTCTCAGCGGGGCTCTTATTCCCCAGGTGCATTCTGTGTAAGGGTATGGGAGGTGCTATGCCCCTCTCCAGGGGAATGGGTGCTCAGATGCTTCAAGGGGTTCGGGGTGAGCTTGCTGCTCCCTCTATCGTCTGCGGGTTGTTTCATGTCCCTCCCCTCTCCTCACCTCCTTCTGTCTCCCATGTTACTCTCTAACCTTGTTGAGATGCCACATATTGGGTGAAAACATGTATTATTAATAGGGTACATTGCGCTGTCTGGGTCTGGGACAGCCATGAAGTGAAATGCTACAAGTCCAAGCAAGAGCGTGGACATTACTGTCCCACATGCTGCTGTGTTCCTCTTTTTCAGCTTTATCAAGTATCAAGTGTGTGACGGATTTTCCAGTTTTGGAACCCAGTTACAGTCCAACAGAGACAGGAGTTACCAGAAGGGTTTACACCTACAGTAACTATGTTTTTTGTCACTATCTTGCTTCTACTATCAATTATTAATTTTTAAAGCAAACCCAATGTGCACATGTATCACCATATTCAACTGAAAAACCTAATCTCAATGCAGATATTAGGTAGATTTAAATGTAACTAGAATTACTGCCTCACAGTTGTATGCCTCGGACAACCAGTCAAATTGTAGTTTTTCATCCATGTCTCTTGAGACTCATAATAAATGTAGTGACAACTTTGAAATAATTTAACAAATGTACGGACAATCCGAAAACAGAATGTCTCCGGCTACAGTTATAGCCGGCACGGAGGCATGAAAATGTCTGTGCAATCATGATAGCATTGTGTACAGTAAATCATTACAATTTATGTACATTCTACCATATTATATAACATGGTTCAGTTGACATGTCTTAGGTGGTTTGGAGGTGTTTGGATGGTTTATTCAACACACTGTTTTTGTTTCTTAGAAAATGTAGGCAGCAGAAGTGAATGGATAGCAGTAGTACATTAGTGTACAGTAGTAGTACAGGAGTATTGCTACTTCTAGAGCTATTCCATTACCAGAAATAGAAGATGGTGGTTAAACTGGGCAGCACTGAAGTAGGAAGGTTCAACAATGTACTTTAACTGTGAAGCAGCTCCAAAGGCAAAGAACAAGCATGTCCATTCAATTTTTTTTCTTCATTCCTGTTAGCTTTTGTCAAAGTGCACACATAGTGTATACATTTTTCCAGTACAGCTAAAAGACAGTTTCATAACTTTCTCCATTAGAGTCTGACATGACGAAACCTAGTTTGCACCTTGAGAAGGATCAAACACTTTTGATCTGCCTCATCCTTTTTCCTAAACCTCAAAACTTCTTCAAACAAAAGCCTTGCAAAGCAAGACTTTTTCCAACTCTTCCCACTTTGAATTTTTCCATCCTGTCCTTTCTTGTTAATCAAAACAACAGTGTCTGATACCTGAGAGACTGCTATAGGTTCTGGGCATTCTTTGCGGTCCTTTATGGTGCATCAGGCCGGTGATGGAGCAGCTATGCTCGACTCAGCAGGTATCCGTCACCAACTCCTCCTCTCAGAGGGGGCTGGACACCGGGCAGACAGAAAGTGCAGACGCCTGTGGCAGGGCTGGAGAAAATGGATCACATAAAAACAACACAAGCTGACTGTAAATGAGCATGAGAACAGACAGCGGGGAGTTGAAGGGGAGGCACAGAATGGCAGCGGCTGGGTGAGGCAAGGAGCCAACAGGCCTCAGACCAGACGCGCCGATTCAACATCTCCAATCATTCACACTGCCTTTAGCCACAGCGGGGTATTATGGAATTCTTTGGGATATTTTTTTCCCTCATTGACTCTCTCCGTGATTGACAGATATCTGCATTGATTGACACCAATCAGCCTGCTGAGAGGAGGAGGGCGCCAGGCTAATTGACTGTCTTCCAGCTGGTTGATGGCTGGCTTCGGAAGAAACGGCAGGCCCGCAGCCCACCGACATTTTTCTCCTTAGATAGCCTGGAAATGATGAATCCTGCTGGAATGTTTTGGCAGAGATGCATGGACTCGGCTAGTCGATTTCCACTTCGTCTTTTCCATAAACATGTGGGTGTGGACGTTGTGAGTCACCGCCACCACCATCCTGGATGTGGAGAGTTTTCTTTGCCATTATAAATACTGTCTCCACGCTCCAAAGGCAGAAATTAGAATTAGATGGAGCTGAGGGGCTCTACTAAATAAAGCATTTCAGTGGTTGAATTATTGAACAAATAGAGATGTATACCTGCAGCAAAACAGCAGGGCCTGATGGTCTTTTTGAACACAGCAGCAGAATCAGTCATGTATTAAATTATGTGTTCCAATTATTTGCTCCAGCCTACTACATTGGACTAAGAGATTTTTTTTTTTTCCTCAACAATCCCATGATTAGTAAATAATGGATATTGCACACAGAACACATGCATGCACTGGAAGTGATGACAGAATCCTTGGAGAAACTAACGAGATAGGAGAGACAGTTACTGCAAAGTCTGCTGTAGTTGGCCGCTGTGGTGCCAGAAAGGGAAAAAAAAAAGTGCATTGTCATTGGTGATTTATTGCACATGAAATAAATTGGAAAACCATTTCATCCACCAAATATAAAATCTTGCTTTGGCATATGATCTCAAATGATTAAGAGAGCAACACGACAACTGAGTAACATATTTTATATTTTCTTTTGCTGTCATCTCTTCTCAGTTCCCAGCTACTGCAAGCCAGTTTTTGTTAAGTGAATAGAAGCTGTGTGGTAGTAATGTTTAACATTTCAAGAAGTCATTTGTTTACTTTGCGACTGTCTTTCTATTCTTTAGGCAGAACTCTAAAGCAAACTTTCTGAGCCAGAGGATAATAGCAACGGCACAGTTTCAATAAGTTTTAAATATCCCCTTGAGTACTGCTGATAAACAATATCAGATCCAAAGCTAATATCCATTTTAATTTGCGGTAGATACACAATGTCTATACTGAGGTCATCCTATTGATTTAATGTAAGCCGCCTCAATGGGAAAAATGGCATTAGTTGAACCAAAACACAGAGGGCTGCATTTGAAATTGATTTTGAAAGAAGACACAGAAGTCTTTGCAGTGTTTCTGTTCAGTCCAACTGTGGGATCGTCAAGACAAACTAATATATGTAATTTAACTACAGCTGTGGATGACGAATCATTAACTTGAAGGCTTGATGAACCATAAACACATCCTAGTCAACTCTTATGCAAGCCACTTGTCACTGTAACTATCAAGTTGAGAGGCAGGAGGACCTTTGCTAATACACCGAGAACTCTTCATACACCGAGAACTCTTCTTAGCAGAAAGGGAAAGTGGCCAGCAAGGAATTTGGATGGGCCATCCAATTATCTGCTTCAGTAGGTGTCTGTGGGTGTTAGCTATATGTATGGAGGGCCAGGCTTTGGTGGTAACACGTGTGGGTTGCAGATTGGAGTGTGCAAAGAAAACAAATAACTGCATAACTAAAAGACTAAGATAGATAGACAGATAGACAGATAGATAGATAGATAGATAGATAGATAGATAGATAGATAGATAGATAGATAGATA
>JBBMJY010000008.1:5324080-5391996 GCA_037833715.1 Toxotes lorentzi
TAGATAGATAGATAGATAGATAGATAGATAGATAGATAGATAGATAGATAGATAGATAGATAGATAGATAGATGAAGGATCTGACTGAAAGCAGTGGGCTTATGAAAAGAGTGTGGTGTGTGTGGTGTTGCTCCACAGCTCTGGCTCAGGCCTTGGCATTGACAAGCTGTCCACATCTCACTGTAATTTAGAGACCTTACCCCAGAGAGCAGGTCTGAGTTATAACATTTCTCTCTACCCACTCCTCCTCCACTCCTGCTCTTTCCTCTTCCCTCCACCCATCCTCCAACCTCTTCATCTTTCTTTTTCCAATCTGGTTTTGTTTCCCCCCTCAAGATACCATTTTGGTTTATTACGACTTGGTCTTAGTTTCATAGTTGTGGCCATCGTTCCTGTTGATAATAATAACACTGTACTCAGCAAGTTGCAGAAAGATATCCAGCTGCACAGGAAGATCATTCACAGAGACATCATACTCTGACATGGGTGCTGATAAATATCTGGAGCATCTTGCAGACTGACTTTCTGGGTCAGCTTTGACTAAACTCCATTGTGGGTGCATTTCCTTTCACTTTCACCCCCAAATAAAGAGGGTCATTAGATAACTGGCAAAACTGTTCGCTTATTTACAACTTGTTTGATTGTCTCACTGCTGGTTTCTTGCCTGATTTGACTTCACTGTTACTGTGTTCCTGGTGTTCAGCAATTGCTTTGGTGAGGACAGTGTTCTCATTAATAGATCTGGAGACCTTGGGTGCCATGAACAGAAAGTTGGGTGCCTTCCTGTTGCAGAGGGTAGTAACTGTACAAGCTTTTCCCATTTTCTTCACAACTAAATTTATCCTCAGACGTTTGAACCGTCTTTATAAAAGCATATGTAACCAATCAGCCTGAGTCCTTGATCAGGTGTCCCACAAGAGCAGTTAGAAGTTAGTTTCTTTACACATGACTGAGAAACAATTATAGTAAATGAAAATGGACATCCCTCTGGGCACTCAAAAGGCAGTTTATCAAAACCCTAATTTTGTACCCGCAAATTACAATGTAAATTTGTCCCCGCTTACAAAACAGATGCCTGTGATCAGCTTAACAAGGATTCAAACAAATGCTATAGTATTCAAAGTAGGCAAGGTAAGAAGTCAATTCCAGAGAGGTTGCCTCTTCACTGTTGACATTTCCATCTGACAGTGAGAAATTAAGACCGGCCGCTTTAGATGCTAATTTAACGGCTTAGCACATGATTTCCCTTTCTCAGTAAAGCTTTACTCCAGCCATAAAGCTGTCGCGCTGGCTTCACATCCCGCTTCCTTACAAGCCGAGGTACAGAGGTACACAGCAGTCCTCTTCCCCCACCACGAGGAACAACAACCTTCATTATGTTTAGTTTTAATCATTTAATCCATGCTTTAATACAGAAGTAAACAAATAAAAGCACATCTAAGTAAATGAACAGTTGGAGTCATTCTGTAATAGCTCGTAAATCTTTCAGAGTTCGTAATGAGCTCCTTTCTCCTCTGGGCTCAGCAGCAAGAAATCAGCACTTCACACACGAGTGAGAGCGGCGTGCAGGCAGACTCCCATTCTAAATGTGTACCATTGAGAGACTTGGGGGAAGATTGGATTGTTCGTCTGGGGAAGTTGTGCTAATCCGTATGAGCATCTTACACTCCATTTTGATGAACAATGAACGCCTTGAGAAAATGGTAGAGAAATATCGATTCATATAGAAGAACAGTTGAGATTTCATACATTTTTATGTACCCAGCTGCCTCATTTAAGAGAAATGCAATATCATGTGATCTTTGCTAAGTTACCTCAAACCCTGATAACATGCATGATAATCACATATAATCACTTATCCAAAGCAGTTAAGCATCATGTTTGTATGAAGGGACAGTGCTTTAAAATGCATGTGCATTTCAATTTAAACATTAAATACCTAACAATAAGATAAGATGACCAACCTTTTTCCTGTATCTAGGCAACAAGAAAACCACATTAAAATTTCCTTCCTCTCTTTTCTTTTCCGTCTCTGACTCTGACTTTTACTCTTTCGCTCCAGGGAACACCTCATCTTACTTTTAAAATTAAAGGCTTGCCTAAATTATTTTTGTCCTGAAATTTGTACCGATCCATTCCCTTTAAGTGCATAACTATGTGCTGGTGGATTCCTGGTGCATCATCCACTGAGCTGTGACTGTGTTTTATGGCTCTCCTTGAGGAGTGATGAAGTGTTTACCAGTGGGTGAGGAGCAAACAGGGCAAGGGGAGGGAGGGTATAATGTGTGGGAGGACTGGCTTAGTCCTACCACAGGAGAGATAGGGAGGGTGGAGAAGGAGGAGGAAGAGGATGAGATCTAGATGGAGTTTGATGTCATCTAGGCACAACCCCCACTGAGATGAATCAAATATGGGTGCAAAGTCAGTTAAAACTATGTTTTTTCTTTTTATGTGTGTGTGTCACATCTGTGTTTCTACAGTGGTGCACATCCTCTTTCTGTGTCATTGGACTGTTTAGCTATTTCTCCTGCTTGAAACATTTCTGTTTTCTGCCCACCAGTCTTCAATTTGCAATAATTTTCGGGCATCAGACTTACATAACCTTCATTTACCCAGGGATATCTGGCATTCAGTACTGATGCTTTGAAATCGAGTTGCCAGAGAAACAGTGTTGGATTTTTGCTGCTGGAGAAAAAAATTTGAGCTTTGAGAAATAATCATTTTTTAAGGCACGAGGGGCCATTTATTGTTTTAACTACTATTATTAATTTCTCAGTATTATAAGTAGTTATCAGTTATTTGCTATTAATTTCTTCACTGGGATGTAACATGTCAGCGTTGAACACACATGTGATAAAATAATTTCATGTAATTTATAACCTTCTGCTTTCAACTTGGAAATATGTAATTTTTTTTTTTTAATTAGCCAGTGATGATAGGAGACATGCCTCTTCCAATAAATCTTTTAACAGCATTTCTCAATTATCCCTCCATTATCCCTCCATTATCAAGATTTCTTTACCAATCTCTTATTTTTCCATCTTCTCTGACATTTGGAAAATTACAAAGTTGTTGGATTAATTTGTACAAGAGCTCCTAGTGAATTATGTATTTTTGCTCTTCATTTAATCTCCTTCCTGTACTCTGCCACAGACGCTTTTAATAGTGTGATTTGATGCATTGGTGGAGTTGCTGTGTTGAGAGATTAAGGAGTTAATTTGTCCTGTTTTTTTTTTTTTTTTTCTGCAATTCCCTGGTGTGCATAGCAAAGTACTGAGTGACAATATACAGTATCTGGTGCAATAAAAATGACAGCACTGAGAATATTATGAAACAGCCCACACACCCAGAGAGCTATTTCAGGTACTGGTTGCTATTGTAATTACAGGTATTACTGGTAGTTTCCAGCAAGTGCAGAAAAAAATATCTTATCCACTTAGGTTTTTTAGAGACTGTCTAAAACATAGGTAATCTGTGCAAGCACCTTATCAGGAAGCACGGTTACTGTCATGGGGTTACCTAATGCTTTCCAGGAAATAGGGTGCATCACAGCCAAAGGAGATACTATTCTATTTTTAATTCCATTTGTCAGGGTGAATAAGATTGCTACTTGTGTTGTGCTAGGCTATCTTCCCAGTGTTCAAGTCTTCTCTTTGTCATTAGCATTTCTATGAGCGATTAGCATTACCATGGAAGGCTAACGCTATTGCTAGCTATTAGCTAAATTATTTGAGCTAGCTGTGTTATGCAAAAGGAACAACAATCACATCTAGCTAAAGGAAATACACACAGCAAACTTCATATGGTGGATTATTCTTGGGGTTATAAAGTGTTTTGACATTTTTCAGCCATCTGTTGTCACCTTCATCCCACTTTCCCTGCTTTAACACCAAGCTCTACAGGCCTTAGTAGAGAGGGGGACCTGGAATGTACCATATGGAAGCTTCTCCAGAGGGGTGTTTCTGTGGCTAATGTTAAAATGTTCTTTTAGAGGAATGTATAAGCTTGCTATCAGATGTCTCTGTGTCTGTATAGATTAGGTACGGTAGGTAATATGCACAGAAATGATTTGCATGTAAGTGTCACACATGTTGTTTGATTGATTTTCTATTAACTTTGGTTTGGCTGTGGGAGGGGCTTCCTGTATTAAATCCAGGGTAGAGGCAGCTCTAATGGAGTGCAGCTTGGGAGATGGAATGCTGCATGTGCAAGAGCCTGATGTTCAGGGGTTTAGAGACGATTGTTTTTCCTTTTGTTAATTTGGCTTCAGTTTCCTGGTGATGATTTGAAGACTTTGTACATACTTTTTACATTGCACAAAATCAACATTTTTTTCTTTTACCCATTGCCATTCAAGCACTTATTTTAACACAAAACCCAGTGTTTTCCCCCACCTAACCAAGTATGCAAGCCTAACCAACAAGAGACCTACATGGCAGTTTAGGTTGGAGGATTTGTTGGATTTTTAGTCTTAATGAATGTACAGATTATGACAACCCTAGAATGACTTAACAGTTTTAGTAAAATAGCCCTTTCACCTGTTTAATTGACAAAGAATGAAGAGTTTAAAGAAACTGTGCAGGCGCAACTGTGGGCGTACCATCCATAGGCAATGTTTTAATATATTGCTCTTGCAGCAAAATAAGTGCACCTGCTGAAGACCCAAAGTGCCCATGCTATTAGCTACTCCAGAGATATCAACTTTAACAATATGGTGGCTGCAGAAAACTTCACTATTGCTGCACCACTTGGAAAGAAAAAAAATGTGTATGTGTATGTGTATATATATATATATATAGAGATACAGATAGATAAATAGATATGAAAATGACTTTGTCATGACGTGTAAAGAAAGGCTTGGCGTTTGTTTCAGATGTGTGATGTGTACTATGTTATAATTTTATTTATGCTCTTTAACTCTAGCTAAAGCTGTATTCACTTCCAGGGGCAGAAGAGCTTCTTAACAAACTTACAGAAATATACACAACTCGGACATGTGATCAACATATAAAGTTTTATAACCATTATGATTACAAGCATTTAATTATTTACACATGAAGCAATGTCCTTACACCTGGTGAATGCATGTCCGATATGCTCTCTTGTTTTAGGTCTATTTCGGCCTTCACCAAGTGATAGCTGATATAACGTATGCACAGTTCTCTTTACCACCTAGTTTCTAACTTTGTCTGCCATTTGGTGCTGGAAAGGTAGCATACAGTGTGTATAATAAAGTTGTTTTGCTGCAAATAGCAGCCTGATGCTGGAAACATGGTTGATGAGAAAGCTGACAATGAACCATGAGGTAGATGTGCCATAAAACCAGAACAATGAGCTAAAAAACTCCATAGACCTGCCGAGTTTGGTGATAACACACTGTACGTTTCAGTGTGAGCAACCCCTTTCACATTACACATCCAATTGATTTTTAATGTAGAGCATTGACTATTAGAGAAAATCCCTACATTTTACCTGTACTTTGTTTTCTTCGTTATCCTCAGTGAGGCAGCACAGGAAGTTGACTACATTGGGTGATGAGACACTGACTCTAGCTGATAGTTCCACATGACGGATGTGGCTCACAGGTGACAGTTCAGGCTGACACCCCCAATGACAAAGCCATGCTTTATAGTGGCCGACAGACTACTACCTGCAGGACAGCCTCTCTCCGCGGATGAGGCTTGATATCCTCTGCAGTATAAAAATCACTTGTGCCACATGCCAGCAATTCTGTGCAGCGATGCTATTGTCAAGTACTATGTAGAGGTAAAGTGGGGTGGTTTCTAAAAATGTCTTATACCCAGCTAGAGCCATCCCATGGTTGGATTCCATCTATGTTGGAGGAGTAGTATGCCTGGTGGTCAGACTTGCAGGGAAGAATTACTAGGCCAGTTGTTAATTATAACTATACTGCACTGCACAAGCGGGCACCTTTGTGCTTGCTTGTGTGTGTGTGTGTGTGTGTGTGTGTGTAAAGGCGAAGGTGGTGTGTGTGTGTTTGTGTATAAATAGACCTATTTTGTGCATGTTAGAATGTGCACCTCTTGTCTGTGTACAAACATTGTCTTGGTAAACATAAAAAATGACTTTTCATCAGGTTTCCCAGGAACTAGCATTAGCATAAGCACCAGGATGTAAGACAGAGCTTGCAAAAGGACACAGAACAGATACAGAAAGAGTCTCAGAAATGAAAAGACACTCATATTAAAGACGTATTGCATGAGAAATATAAGAAAGGAGGAAAACAGCTTCCCGTCAAATCTGGCCTTTTGTAGATTTCATTACATGACCTTATTTTCCCTCCAAAAAACATCCTTTCAAGAAGAGAAACCTGCAGGGGGGAAACAAAACGTCAACACCTTGTTGTCTGTTTTTCTATTGTTTTTCTGCTTTTTCTTTGTTTTGTGTGAACCATACTCTCTGGCAAACTGAGACTTATTAGAGGGCATGAGAAGAACTGAGTAAGGCAGATAAGCTAAGACTCCCCTTTAAGTACCTCTCCATCTATTAAGATGGAGATTATAGCTTCAAAGCTAATTGTTTTTTTTTTTCTTTCTTTCTTATTCTTTTCTTCTGGAGAATGTGCAGGAAATCAAGAAGTGTGGCCTTTTCTTTTCAATTTCCCTCCTAATAAATTCCCCCGCTTTTATCCCTTGTCCTAATATAACAGCAAATTAAAATTCATTGAATTTCAACATGTTCATTAGGCTCTGAAGGTGAGCTCTCTGTGAAAGGATGCAGTGCTTCAGAGGTACTTGTCTTCCTCTGTATAAGTGAATGACAAATAGAGATAGAGTGTCAGAAGTGAATACTGAACACGTGTGAAAAAGCTGGTGGCAGGCTTCCCATTTGCTTTCATTTAATGTACAGTATTCTGTATGAGTAATATTGTTCATGTTGTGAATGCTTATAAGCATGCATTGCAGAAACACAGTGAGCAGACAGTCAGTGTCATGCAGCTCCATTTGTACTCTACTAGTGACAATCACATGGACACACCATGATATGCAAGGGCAGATATTTACTTATTTAACATGACAACAGACAGTTCAGTAGCAAGTTTTAGCTGTGGACATGATGATAGAAAATGGTGCTGGCAGCTGTTGAGGAGTCATGTGCAGAGCAAACAATGGTGTTAGTAACCCTGACTTCCTCACAGAGACAGGCTGCAAGCAAATAGTCACAGAGTCCACTGGGAAAACTAAATACCAGACTGTGAAAACCTTTTTCCATAGGAAAACATCATGAAATGATGAAACACTATGAGTGCAGGGTTGTTAGCAGTCCGAAGTCTCTTTGATAAAACACCATCGGACTAATAAATAGGGTAAGGCAAGATAATATAATAATATCCAGGGCCATCTCAGGGCATAGATGGCATAGGTGGCTGCCCAGGAAGCAGAACATCAGGGGGGTGCCACAAGAATGCCACAAACATAATTTTAACATAATTATGTTAGTTATCATGGTTACAGTAACAACATTATCAACAAAAACAGCCTTTTAATTACAATAATAAACATACTTCACCTCCTGAACAGGGGGAATAAATACTGCTGCTCACAATTTTTCACCTGCCCTGCTCTGCATTTGTACTGTGCCCTCTGCGTACTGACAGTTGGGGGTGATGGGTACTGTTTCATACACAATTGTGCATCACTCAGCCCAGGTCTATTGCGTAGCACTGACTGACTGATGGCAAATGCTAGAGGGAGGCCAGAGGGACTTCAATTATTATTAATAGCTCAAATTATTTCCTAATGAAAAGGTTCCAAGCCTTCAGGTGTGCAAGAAAAGAGGAGGAGGCAAAGAAAGCACAAAATAGAAGTAAGTTGTGCTGTTAACACCAAGTACTGGTTTGGTCCTTCCGACTGATGTATTATCATATCTGACATATCTATTTCTCAAAGGGCACCAAAATAGCTCAAACCAGCCCTGATGGTATATACTCATTTTTCTCAGACTAGTGCTGATTACTTCACTGATATGACTATATGTGTAGCTTGTGATTGTATGCCCACACACCATCACTAGCTATTTCTTCTGTGTCTTTGCAGTATTTATTTGCCTTGTACAAGACAGGAATCAGTGTGTTTACAGAGCAAATTCGATATATTAAGAAATGGCTGAGGGCCGTATCAGAGTACCTTAATTGGGTTTTATATAGAAGTGATTTTACAATAATGTATTTGGTTTTTGCAGCAAGCAGTAAGGTCATATTTAAGTATAGCCATTACTCCAAAAATTCTTTGCTACAACTTAAATTCCAGAGGATGTAAAAACAAAATGTGAGTTTCATTTCAACAGGTTTGGTAAAGAAGTCATTGGTTCTGAGTACCTGTACGTAAATATGACTGCTCTCTGTATGTCATTATTAGTACATTTTAATGCAAGTAACACTTTAAATTCATTATTGTAAATGTAAAATGAGCCCCTCTTTTGACATGAAAGTGGTGTAAGTACTAGATAACAGCACCCTGATGGATTTATATTAAATTTAACACTTATGATATGAATTAAGTATCTTGGAATCCCAGTAGACTATCACATATATAATGCATCTAAGCAGGGCTATTAATTCTCTCCTGCAAGCTTTTCACCTTCTTGTTTTGTGCTGAGGGAGAGACAGTGACAGAGCACAAGAGTGAGACAAAGAAAACAACAGAGTTCATCAGGTCTTGTGAAGTGAACTTGGAGGAAGGATTGTGTGTGTGTAAGTGTGAAGGTTGGTAGCATGTAAGTGTGTGTGTGTGTGTGTGTGTGTGTGTGTGTGTGTGTGTGTGTGTGTGTGTGTTGGGGTTGGAGGGTGATGGGAAAAATCAAGGACAGCCGCCTGTGCCTTCCCTAACTCTGTTAGGCCAGACTGGCATTTTAATAAGGGCTGGTGAATACCACTGCTTCATCCCCCCGGGGATGCCAAACGCAGACACACACACACACACACACACACACACACACACACACACACACACACATATTCCCACATATTCGGCCTTATGCGCACAAAGTATACAGAGGGAGGTAGAAGCACAAATCATGTGTAGGTGTGTTTGTACGCTAGTGTACACACCGTATGAGGCTGGGTATATAAAAAAATCAAAATGTCTACATATTATAAAGATATAAAGGCACACTGGTAAATGTATTATAGATATTAAATTACTTCAGAAGTAAATCTGTAAATGGTAAATTAAGTGTCTGGCAGAGATAGCCACTGCAGAAACCCTTGCCCACATTGTAATGCCATTACAGTCCATACAAGAACAGCAAGGGTGGGCTGTGTGAATACAAGAGGGCTTTCACATTCTCACACGTCAAGCACAGAGCCTACTGACAGTAAGGAGTGGGAGTGAACGGTTAGATTGCAACGGCAGTGAAACACCGCACAGGGCTTATATTAGTGTTTGTTGTTATATTAGTGTATCAGCGACTGTAGCAGTGATGTGTCACATTCAGAGGTGGTACATGAGGCAAAGGGGGGGACTCATGTGTGGGGAGTAATGCAGCAAGATAAATGCTGGCTCATATTGACCAATGTACATGAAAGCAGAGTCATACATAATGTTCACACATCCTGCGCCTGCTTCTGCTATCGATTTGAAGTGTGGAAGTGGTGGAGATGCTGGCTTGCTATGATGCACTCATTGGATTGCTGCTGTCACACTCTTTACTCTCAGCAACATCCTGTGTCCGAATTTATGTAATACATCTCTGCATGGAAGCCCAGCCCAGTCGTGGCACAATTCGCTCCTTGTTTCCTCAGAGACCGCTTTGAAATATATCAGACTTTATCGTCAACATATAGAAAATGCAGAACATTTAATTTTTTTTTTTTTTTTTTTTTTTAAAAACGAGTGCTGAGTTTGCATGACAACTTGACTGGAGGAACTTGCAAATGCGGTTGGGGACCAAACTAATATGTTGACCTTTTAAGCTGACAAGTGTGTAATGTGATTGCAAGCACGCAGCTCCGTTTCTATTTTCTTAAGATTCCTTTTCACACAGCGGGGAGAGCAGCTTGTGAGAGGGATCAGAGTGGGCGTGATACCACTCACCCTTTTTTAAGCAAGGAGGAGATGAAACAGAGCAATATCCTGATTGAAGATAAATGCACTCTGATTAGCTTTGCTGTGCTCTGCATGTTGTTGTTTCTACTTATACTTTTACTCTTTTTACTTCTTTTAGTTGCCATTCCAACTGAAATGTACAAAGTCTGTCATAAAATACCGGCATGCTTGCGTAATTGTTCACTCTATAGTCTCATTTTTGGCAAAAGCTGATTTCTAGATATCTGTGTTTTGGCGTGCTTGTTCAAAACTAACAAATAATTTGTGTTATCTATAATCTGCAACTCGTGTGAATTGCCATGCGTGCATGCAAGCAGGGACATGCATGAAATATAGTGAATTACCATATGCATTACTTCAATTCAATTATGGGTATCTCCTCCTAAGTTAGAGGAAAATATTATTGGATTCCCCTTCTACATCTTGATTTATTAATTTTCATTTTCCCACAAAGAGCCATGGAGGGCAGCTGTGTCCATGCCTTTTTTTTTTTTTTACATGCGTGCAATTATTGCTTCCATGTGGTCCATATACATACACCTATGCATAACCCCAACATGTATAGGCTCTGGCTCGTCCTTTTACATTATTGGAATTGCCCAATGGGCATTGACAGCAGGGGTTTAATGAATTAAAGTGGACATAGCTGACTCAGTTCAATCGATAACCGGTCCCCTGTGGAGCCCTCTGCTCTGTGCGCCAGAAACAGTAGAGAAGGGGAGACAGAAAGACAGAGATAGAGTGACAAAGAGAACAAGAGAGAAAAATGAAAGAGAGAGCAGAAAAGAGCATACAAAGAGGAGGAACAAACCCTCAAGAGAGAGATGATGTGAAGGGAGAGAACCAGGGATGGAGCTGAATACAAAAATGGATGGAGGCGATGAATGAGGTCCGGCTGATGAAAGGGTTAAGTGTTCTGCAGTTCCTCACCCTAATGGCTCCTGAGGCTTCTCCTCAAGAGGGCTAGTTTGTGCTATATCCCCACAAGACCCTGGGAGATACACACTTGATTTTTTTTTCTTTTTCTTCATCCCAACAGCGACTTGTTTTTACTTTAACAGCACAAACAAACTGGGGCTTCATAACACATGTGGCCTCATTCAGTCCGGCGCTCATAGAAACAACATTTGTCTTGATGTTCATCTTGGTGCTGAAATCATAATTGTTGTGGCCTTTTGAGCAATAAACACTTTCCACCGGTGTGCTTTGCTCCAACATGCAGTCTGGCAGTAAGAAAAAGTGAGTTTTGTTTTGTTTTGCATATTAAAGAGATTAAAGAAAACCATTGGCCTTGAAAAGAATTACGTAAAGTAAAATGCAAAGTATAACCATTTTACAAGGCTGAATGATCTCTCTGTCTCTCCAGGGTCCACACTGGCTTATGTCAGGGATTCCAAACACCCACTATTAAATGGATTTTGTCTGTTTTATGACTTTTTCACTGGTGTGTGTGTGTGTGAGAATAGATGCCGCAGAACCAGCTCTTGAAATAAATGACAACCACTGGTCATTGGCTCACACCACTTGAAACAAACTATGTTTTGGCTGAACAGAGGATCAGGACGTAGTGCGACAAACTTAAAGGGTGCTCAGAAAGACTGCAAAGCAGACTGTAGATACAGCACAAGTGCACACATAGTGACAAGACAATCAAAACACACACCTCTGCGATATCTTTATAAAAATGTATAAACATGTTAGCAAACACTTACCTATACTTCTGGCACACATGAAACAATATAAGCTTTCATTTAGGGTCGGGTTACGTGGCCAAGGTTCATCTTAGTCCAATATGCACTCTTTTTTGGATCTGCTTTAGTCTCCGTGCTGTATTTCTGCTGTGTGGTCCAGGGCACGTAACATGGATTAAACTATACTGTGAATGTGTTACAAGACCAAAACAGTGAGACAATGTTGTTTAGTGGAGCTTTATTTTTTATTTTGACAGATATTGACAAAAACTGTCTTTTGTTATGTAGGTAGGTATGAAGACTCAGGTACGGAATATGGACCGGATGAAGTTGCCTTTGTGGTCAGTGAAATTGTCGAAAGTAATTTTTCACATTTTGAGCGTAGACTGAGGATTTCTTTTCCCATGCCAAACTGCCAAAATGCCAAACTTCTATGAGCATAAACACATTTTCATCCAGGCTGAAATGACTGCCTCTATCTTGCACCGCCACTCCTTTCAATCACAGTTTCACTTTTCTCACATTCTATTATTTTTGTTTTAGCTTACCCCCGCCCTGTGCTCTCTTTTCATATTTTTCTGCCTTGACAGGGAACGGGTTCGCCTGTCATGTCACACTTGTGACTGACTGTGTGATGGATGGTATTCTGGTTAGAGCTCTTCTCTGTTTAAGGCACACATCGCGGCAGAAGCACCCAGCCACCTCCCACTCTACCTGTCACGCACCGCGCCCCCTGCTCACGTCACCCTGTATTACTTAGAATTTCTTTTACTGCTTCTCCTTTTCAAAGCAACCTTGCTCTGGCTCATCATTCATTTGTTGGTTTTTCGCTCTTGTCTGACGCTATTTGTGTTTTCACTGTGCATCTTTCCGCTGCAGACAGTCCAGTCTTATAGTTTGTGATGAATTTCTTGCTACATTTGCTTTTGGCCATCATTTTAGCATAAGGTAATATCTTGTAATAACACTGTATCCTCCTGTAAACCGGTTATCTGGCTGGTGTTTACTCACAGGATTTTTATGTTTCACTTTTAGCCCTAAAACTTCTGTGCAGCTTAACATTCCTCTTTCTGCATTACCATTAGACAATGTAATCTAATGGTACCCTTTTTACACATTTTTTCCATTAGGCTGTCTATTCTACCATCCTTTTGCTCCCAATTATTTCCTCGCAGTTGCCCATCCCACTAATCATAGTGTGTGCAGATGGACAAAGTGTTAAAATTTAGTTATGCTAACAAGGAGCAGGGCAAATGCAGCCTTTTTCAGGCGCTGCTACGGTAATGGGTCCTTGACTGATTGACAGGCCTATTCTCTGCTCCTCCTGAGTGACAAGTCTGCAGTCGCCGCTGCGACGTAGGAAATGAGAGTGGAATTACAATACCAACCATGTCACCTCCTCGGGGGACAGGAGAAAAGAAAATACAATCAGTCTCCATCAAACACACACACGTACACACAGATACACAAAGTCGCGGTCTCCATTTAGCGTCACCATGGTGGAGGAAAAACACACGTATGTGCACTCACACAACTATTCTCCAGCAATGTTTTTGTTTGCTATTATGCTAACTTGTACTCGAGCTTAACATGGCATCCATCCAAGCTATTTAGGCAATGAAATGAGAAAAGCTGCATGTATGGGAGCCAGCAATCTCTGGATCATGTAGGTGTTATTATTATAAGCCATTTGAAAACATAAAACTTAGTAAAATACCAAATTCCATCCATTCTCCTCAATATTTTGACTATATAGCTATTTTTCCGCTTGGAGACCTTTGGGAGCTCAGCTTACACGGTTTTACTTTAAAGGAAGTGACAATGTGAATACGAGGGGAAGCTAATTTATTTCATCCTCGTCCTTCTGTAGGGAAGTCTGAGTAAGTGTGTGAAGGAGTGTGGTTTTCTTAGAAAGGACTGTGAAAACATCCTTAATATTTTAGGGTATCCCAGGGATTTGTTTAAAAAAACTGTGAAAAAGAAACTCTCTTTCTCTCTCTCTTTATATGTGTGTGTGTGTGTGTGCATAAAAATAAGAGACACAGTTAAAAAAAAGAGTGATACCGTGCAGGACAGCTGAGGTACGTTGTCTGTTTACACCACATGAGAAAATGCTAATTCAAATCCGCAGATTTCTCTTCTGTCAGTCAAGTCTAAGTAATATAATCCTTGTAAGCAGGGGGGAGAAAAGATACTTAGTGACGATGACGGAAGCATCAACCGCCCAGTGAAGTCACGGGAGGAGCTTTGCCACTTTTGTCCACTTCATGCTGCGATTGCACCATGTGCATTACTCCCTCTGATTCATTATCAGGCCTGGTTAATATGATCCTTTGGTAGATTAAAGTCTAAATAGGGACATTTCCTATTAAAAGCTTTCTATTATGTCTGCTTTTACATGGAGACAGCCATCGGACTACAGTCTGTTTGTGCTGCATTTACTGTCGTTCCCCTCTTGCTCTGTCGTTAGTGCCTGTGGTGTGAACGGGGGTGTTTATGAGTTTATAAAGGCTCATGACGCATCATCATGCTTTTATAAATTCAGACATGAAAACTCGCCCTTCGCTCTTACTCCCCACTGTCAACCCCCATCCCCTTGCTTCCTAACCATCCCAGTACACTCATTTAACCTTGTTAAACCCTCTAAACCAGGCCGCTCAAGGGCTGTTACATGCCACAGTAATCCTTAACAGGGGATTCATTTCTGTCACTGTTAGAGGGAGAAACAGTTCACATCAGCCGTATATAATTTACAGACACCAAGCTCAAGATCTTTAAAGGAGGTGGAATGGCTATTGTTGTGATGTTAGCTGAAGATGTGGCCTTGGGGGTAGAAATAGAGACAAGAGGCCGGCCAGTTAGTGCTCAGAAGCAACACCAAGGCCTTTTGTGGCGTGACAGGCCAACACAAGGTGAAGGGTTTAGGGCTGTAAGAGCACAGAAGAGCCAGCGGTGGAGGCAGAAGGACAGACTCACACACACATACACGTCTTTAGTGTTAAGCAGAGGTTGGATGGGTGCACAGCCGCCATAATGAACCCTATTGAAGGTGAGCAAGAGCCAGGTGGCCAGCCTTTCAGGGGTGGACAAAAGGCAATCAGCCCCCCCTCCCACCCCCCTTAGTTTGTGTGTGTGTGTGTATGCATGTGTGGATATGATGCACATGCTCCTATACGAGTGAAAAAGGGATCAGTCAGAGAATGGAATTGTGTATGGCATTGAGAATTGCTTTCAGGGGAGCTGGAGTGTGCTGCTGTAGATGGACTGGTATTATAGCCTCAGCAGACATCTATTGGAAAATCCCCTCAGAATTCATTGTGGTTAGAATAAAGTCTTGGTGTCAAGCATAAGACTGTTCAATAATTCTCCAGTGTGAATTGATAGTTTTGAGTGTATTGCACCTCATGGTGTCATGGGCTTCTGAAATTGTTTTTTGTTGAGCTATAGGTTTCCAATCCTGCAGTTAATGATACTTGTATTTTATTCTTTCAACTGCAGCCATCTGTACTCTTGAGTTTCATCCCAGGCTCATGAGCACACCTGTTTGAATGAATAATGGCCGGCGCAATGTTGTGCAGTTAAGGAGCGTCATATGGGGAAAGAAATGGTGATTGTTTCCTTCCTAGAGAGGTTCTCCGCAGCCACAGCATGGGGCCCACTCCACAGATAAACCACCAGATGTTTCTGCGCCGTAGATTTGGCTATGAATCTTCTTAACTGCAGCTCAACCCCCGGATGACAGAACGAGTATATGGTCAAATCACTGTTTGTGACCCATCCCCACCCCTCAATTCCATGGCTCTTCCTCACATTTTCTTACAGGGGTTATCTCCTGTGGCACGTGGTAATATTTCAAACTGCACTGTTTGCTGGTGCTAATGCATTTAGTATCAATGGCTAATTAAAACTGCAAGATCGCTTTGGTAAAACATCTGTTCCGCTCTTAATAAGCTGGGCTGTCTTGAAGCGATTGCGTTAAGTGTCATTAAGTGCTGATCAAATGATGCTGCCCAGTCAATGGTGGTAAACGTTGCTGAATGCCGAGTTGTGCATGCCCTGAATTCAGACACACTCCATACCCAACAATCACAGTATATCTTCTCTCTCTCTTTTTTTTTTTTTTTTTTGTCTGTGTTCCACTATCTCCGTATGTTTTATGTTCTATGTTGTCTTTCACCTTCTGTTTGTTGCTCTGCCTTTTAAATAGGTTCAATCTGTAACCATTCTATTTTATTTTATTTATTTAATTTCAGGCTTCCTGTTAACATCTTTTCAGGGACAAATATGAGCGTTCTAGGCAAATGCATTGTCAGTATTGCCCTGGAGCCGTGGTAAGTCGGCTGTTGCGTTGAAAACTTTAAAGAAAACTTTCCGTTTAAATCTGCCCTGATCTGTTTTAACACCAGAAATGGGGATTTTTATAACAGTTTACCAAATTAAACCTTTAAAATGAAGCTTCTTGCCTTGTTTCCACTGTTTTGTGTTGACGCACCCAATATCAGTAAATGGAGCAACAAATGCTTCCCAATCTGGGTCATCCATTTATATACAGACAAAAAAGAGACAGGGAAGAGGGAGAGAGAGAGAAGGAAAACAGAGAAAGATAACTGAAAATTATTCATTTGAAAGTCTTAGAGTAGAATGAAAAGAACCTCAAAAGGGAAGTGAATTTTAAGTATGTTGCAGGATACTTCAGAGAGATTGATAATGTGCCTCCTAACTAGGTCAGACAAAGCAACCCGTGACATCGGGCAGACCTTAATGGCAGACATGGTGATATGATGTAGCTGGTGGTCAGACTTCTAAGGCACACACCTTCATTTTAATAAATATGCAAGCAATTTAGTCTCAGATATCCAGTCCTAACAAATTAACATCAGCGCTTCTACTCTTATTTATACAATGTGACAGAAGGCAAAAGATCCTTTTTAAATGTCAAGAGTGGTTATATATTTTTCAGGAGATGAGTTCGGTACTGTGAGAAGAGCTAAATGTGTACATATTTCCAGTATCTCATTATCTTTTATTTAAAAGTTTGAATCTAAAGATTATCTAGAGGGTAGCTGAACATCTTTTGTAAGACCCAAAAAACCCAAAGTGAGCCATGTAAAGGTTTACAGAGTCTATGAAGCTTATTGCCTTTGCGATGGTCTTTTTATTAAAACTTAATGGATTTGACTGGCCGGGACAAATCTCAGAGGCTTTTGTGTTTCTAAAGATTCTCTTTTTAAACTCTCTTCCACCCTTCTCTGCCTTCCACCACCCTGCCTGAATCACTCCACTCTGAATTACTGTATTTCTGTTTTATAGTCTTTTCTGTGCATCCCTCTATGCAAGTGCTCTGTCATTTGTCCCCATATAATGTCTAAAAGGCAGCATTCCAAGTCCTATTGTGTAAAGCATTGGTGTGCATTGCTGAACTAATGGCTTTTAAGATGTCAAAGGGAAATGTAGCGCACAGAAAAAGAAAACTCCTTGCCCTGTGTGGGTTTTCATCTAAAATTGGTTCCTGTGCACTGTGCACTCGGACAGCTGCCATCCATTCTGCAAGAGACCTTTTCTCTACTCTCTCAAAGAATGGTTAACAGCAGCAGGCAGCAATGACAATTCAAGTGGATGCATATTAAATCTGTTAATGTTCACACCGCCTCATGAACTTAAAAGCATGGCACACAAAAGATGTCCACGTATCTAGTTGATTGTGTTTGCAGCATGCATTTCTGCGTTTTACACTCAGCTGTGGCTCTTTCTGGTGTGTGAAGAGTGTGCTGCTATCCATGAAAATGTGGCAGTGGGATGGATCCGATCCCCATTATCTTCACGCGGCTTGTAAAAACACTGTCCGGCCTGCTCTCAGGTGAGCACATCCGCTACAGTACAACCCATCAGCTTATACAATGCTTCTTTGCTGCAGCAGTCTTTTACCTGGCAAATGAAGGGCTGTGTGAGTTTTATCAGCACTGCAATGCTCCCTCCGAAGGCTTCCTCTCAGGAAATGGAGGAGGAAACGAGGGGTTGTGCACCGTCAGTTATCAGATATACAGTAGTTGCTCTGGGATATTACTCGCTGATAGATTGTGAGTAAGACATCTGCCAAAATGCTCGGAGAGTCACTTCTCGCATAGGTGCTTCACAGGAGAGCAGACACTATTTGATTCCAAGATTGGAAATGCTAGAAGTTGCAATTGTTCCGGTTCTTATCGATAGAACATAGTGAAATTGCATGCAACCCCCCCACCCCCCACCCCCCGCCCAATTTTCCAAGCCATGTGGGTTAAGAGGATGTGTAACCAACAGAAGAGGACAAGTCTACTGTATCCACAACACTTGCACCGACACATCTGACAGGTGCTAAAATGAGACATAAGGGCCTGTAAAACCTAGACACGGAGGGAAAGGGAGCTGAGGAGCTGCAGATTCTGAGAGCGGAGACAGACAGAGTGCTGTCTGAGGCCACAACCCCAACAGCATCACTATGTTCCATTTGTCTTCATGGATGTGACAGTCCTTAATTATTTCCAGGGGAGGCTGAATGATTTGTATTTCAGTCAGTGAGCTACGGGCCTTTTCTTCATCTAGTGTTAATGATTTAACTAAGTGCCTCTCATGTGCTTTATCTGCATATGAATTCTGTTAACCATATTTTCAAGCCCAGCATATTCTCACTGATAGCTATATGATTCTCTGGCTTCTTTTTAATTATCATTATCATTATAGTATAAGGTAATTGTATTGCTACTGATGCTATTGCCATAACTGGCTTCATCACGTGGTCCAGTGGCTTTACTGTTTTTTTTAAAGAGATGTCCTTTAGTTGACAATATGCTAATGAGGTTCCATTCTTTTTGAAAATCAACCTGCAGGCTTTGAAGCTCGGCTTCTCGCTCCATTTCGTGTTCTTTGTTTTTTTTTTTTTTTGTTGTTTGCCTTGCATGTTGGTGAAATCTTTCCCGAAGCCCTTTTTTCTCCACTCTTTTCCCCTCCTATTTCCCAAGACGTTGCAGCTGTAAATAGATTTACCTTTCCCCATAGCAAAGTCCCTTCTGCATATGTTTTTCCTCCACAATCAAGCCTTTCATCCCCGACTATCTGACTCTTTCCTCTTAACTTGAGACTAAACTGAGGGGACAGATTGATTCAAGGTGTCATGTTAATAACAGCTCCCCTCTAGCATCTCAATGTTGCCATTAAGTTTGGTTCCATTTATATTTCCACACCTTTATTTGGTGAAGCCTGTCATATTGTTTTATCTGTGCCCATTCAACTGTGTAGTTCCCTCTATTCCATTAGAAAGCAACATAAACAAGCCAAAAATATGTTCAGATCACCAAACGTGCATGCACAAAATGACAATGTATAAAGAAAAACTATTAGAACACTCTGGCATTATTAGTGTCTCACTAAGCTGACAGAGTTAACTCTCCATTCCTAACATTTAAATCTTCCTGCCATATGACAGCAAACAATGTAGGAGTGGCTTCCAAAATCCCCAGTAATCCATCTTCTTGGTGATTACCACAAGAACTGGCTGTTAACTGCTTGTGACAGCCAACATGAAACACTGAGACAGATGTCATAAGTTATTGTCGTTGGCAGTCAAGAGGCATTATGCAACTTTAATGATGACTTACATCAAGCTTCACAAAGCCTCGTCGGCTCCAAATGAGGATGCTGTGTGGCTCGCGGTGTAATGTCTCTCCAGCCCAAATACACCATCCAAGTTTGTGAGCTGCAGCTAGAAGAGCATCGTTTCCAAAAGACTTACTGGAGCATGGCCTCGAGTCACCTTGAACTATACCACTGCTCCTCAACTAACTCAAATGGAGGTCATTTCACAGAGCAAAGTTACTGTAAGCACAATGGATGTACTCAGTCTGCAGCAATGGCCCGAGGAGTCCGAGAGCATAAATGAGGCCCGGGATATTATATTTCAATCTCTCCCTCTTCCTCCTCTCGCTGTCATTTGTGCTCACATGCACAGCATGCTATCTTTCTCCATCTCTCTTTCTCTCTTCCAGGTTTGGTTCTTAGAACAATTTACAGCGATGGTGGCAGAAGTCCACACATTGCAACTCCTACTCGCATCCCTCAGCTCGTTCACGTTTAGACTAGTCTAGTTCCTGTTCCAGCTTCACTCTCCCTCACCAACATGTCCCTAACTCTTGCTCAGTGCTTATTTTCAACCCCATTTCCTACACTTAAATCTTTCTCTGTAGGACTAGCATGTCCCACTGTCTCAAATTAGCCTCAGTTACCACCAGCCCCGTTACGCGCAGAATCACGGAAACCCACCCGTCTACAAATGTTTTCATTTGCTGCACGTGTTGACCGACCGGAGACATAATCCTCTGCCCAACACATCAGGCGACGAGGGAAGAAACCGGGGGGTGGGGGTGGGGGGTTCTCTTTGAGGATGATCTGGCTTCTGAACTTAGTGAAAAAATATTATTTGCCAAAGACCACCCAAGTGTTATGTGCGGCCTTAATGAATGGGAATAGCAAATGAGGGACTGGCATATACAAACACGGGCTGTCTGAATAATTCCATTAGAAAACAGTCAATGTTCATTTGGGCCGTAATTAGGCCCCTTCTCCCAGAGACATGCTGGCCTGATTGATAGTCAAATTGCAGGAGATTGTGTTTACTTTTTCATCCTATCTAGTTAGGAATTCTTCCTACGTCTCATGTCTCATGTTCTCTCTTTCATCCCTCCACCCCAAACCCCCGTACATCTCATGAATAAACCAACAGAATGGCCGGAGGTTGATTCCTGGAAACAGGAAACACAATTATTGTAAACTCTAGGTACACCTCTCTGAAGGGAGGTTGGGGGCAATAACAGATGCATTTCATCACTATGGGTATGTGCATGGATGTTTTGTTAGTATGGATGCTTTTAAACTACCATTATAAATGTCATATGTCTGTCATTGCCCACAAAAATGTCTCACTTGCTCTTTTCAAAACATTTAAATATTTGAAAATCTTTTCCCAGTGTGAAGCATTTTAAACAAAATCCCCAAAGTATTTTAGCTATCTCTTTCAATCCTGCTTTAGTGAAAAATGTTTGTTTTTTCCATGGTATCATATTTTATCTGTGAGAGAAGAGGTATGGTGTCATCATGATCCTTGAAATCTTTAGCCTTAGGGCAGCACATGGTACTTGCTGTGTTGCAGAGTGCAGAGTGTGCCTTCCAGTGCACCTTTTTTGAACACAGGGTTATTATTTATTTATTTATTTATTGAGTGTTTTTTTTTTTGTTTGTTTGTTTGTTGTTTTTTTTTTTTTGGCACCAAGTAGGTGGGACAGAGTTTATGGCTATATTGGATGGTGCAGTTCTCATAGCTCACCTAGTAATGATTCCACTTCTGTGAGTACCCAACCAATCCTCAAGGTTCTGTTAGATCCTGATTGCATCCAGTTGCAAGGTGAGTCAGTCAGTGGAAATCAAGTGATTGTAACAAGCTGCTGTTTGCCCATTTTTGGAGACATTGCTTGGGTGTATTTTTGAAAATTCATCCATCTTGCGTTTGAATGGTCTAACTTTTTTTTCATCCTCTTGCCATTTCCTGGATCCTTACCATTTCCCTCATCATGAAAGAAAAGGGACCCAAACATAAAGGGATAATATAGCATATAATGCTTTTCTTTGACTGTTCCACCACCAAATTGCCTGTGAATTTTGTTAGTGCCCACGACAGCAGTTTTATTTTCTTTATTGTTCGCTCGTGAGGCCGCACTGATGAAAAGGCAGCCTGCATGATCCAGTGGTAGCATACACGCCCTGGCAGCCATGTGTGCTCTTGCTATCGGAGTGTGCTGGCAGTGCCTGCAGTAATGACTTAATATCAGTCCTCCCATGGCGGAGCAGATGAGAGCACAGGTGTGCTGATTGTCCCCTGTCACATGGCACTGCAGGGCCCACACACGCCATTCTCCATTAGTTAACCCACCATCGGGCCATTAACATAACACATATATATATATATATATATATACTCACACACACATATACATATAAATACTGTATATATATATATATATATATATAAATATGAACACACACACACACCATATTATGAGCTTGCTCAGGCCTCATTCCTCTCCTGCAGTAGCTCCTCCTGGCTGTTGAAGAGCGTGGAAATGTCTCAAAATTCTACCATCAGGCGAAGGCTGTAGCCTTCTTTATCTTTTTCGCTTGCTTTCACTCTCCCTCCTTCTGTCTCTTTCTCTCTCCTCTCTGTCTCTCTTTCTCACACGCCCACGCTCCTACATGTGCCTACATAACCACATTGTCTTGCACAAACACAGTAGGGGAGAGGAGAGGGGAATGGTGATGACTAGTGATGGGAATGTGCTTTGGCTTGAATCTCATCCGAAGCCGCCCCAGCTGCCCCAAACGAGGCAGACGGACCCAGCTGCTATCACAGCCGCGCATGCATGACTCTGTCAACAGGTCAGGGTGCTTCGCTGCCTGCACTTTGTTCTTCCTCACAAACTGCGGCAGCTTTTGTGCTTTAAGACCAAGCTAAATTTAATCTCATTTCAGTCCTGCTCTGTTCTGATCTACTCAGCCTGAAACCAAAGTCAACAAAATTTCGTTATATGTTTGTGGTCAACTCCAAATGGAAGAAATAGCTGCTGTGTCTGTGTGCGTGTGCGTGTGTGTGTGTGTGTGTGTGTGTGTGTGTGTGTGTGTGTGTGTGTGTGTATGTGTGTGTGTGTGGTGCTGTATTTCAAAGAAGGCTACAACATCAGGCCCAAATTAATTTTTTGCAAGTTTACAAGTACAATTCCAGTTTTTTTTCCAACTTGCTTCTTATTTTAGTGGTTTTGGCCATTATTTCTTTCAAACTGTGTAAGACACCATGTTCCCAGATCTCAGCAGTTACTTCTATGAGTAGAGTGTTATCATAACTGATGAAAGAGACAGCCAAATCTATCATAATAAGCCTTAAGATTTAATAAACTAGAATTATCCTTTGAAGCGCTTCATTTAACACAGCTGTGGCACACTGCAGGTGAGAGATGCGAAGTTAAAGTGACAAGGCACAGGCAGACACTTCTTTGCTGCAATCCCAACAGTATATTTTTGCATTTTCAAAAGTCCATAACCTGTCAGAGAAGTTAAAATAAAACACCAAACCTTGGAAAGCTGATTTGAGTAGCCGCCATAGGGTATAAGCCAACTATACCATGTAACATATGACTCAAAAATTACATATGAACAAAAGCAGTAATGCGTCAGAACAGGGATATGTCATTTGAGTAATTATACAGCTGAGAGTATCATCTTCCATGGAAACAAATATATGCAGTACTCTATACATGCCTCCATTTGTACTGCAGCTCCTGGAAGCAGCTACAGTATGTTGGTCTCAGCTGACAGTTTGGAGAAAACACGTCAAGGCAGTTTGACTCACTGCTGGACACCAAAGCCCTTGCTGTGTTTGAAAACAAAAACTGAATCTTGCACTGTGCTTCTCAGAAAAAAAAATCCTTCTACAAATGAACTAGAGAAGAAATGCAAAATGATACCATTTTGTATATGATATAGAAGATGGATTAAACTAATCATAACTGACTTTAGCTGTTAAATCGTAGTTTTTTGTTTTGCAGATCATGATAATCCTTTACAGATTTTGAGGGGGTTATGAAGAGTTGTTTCTAAGTAGAGTTGTTTAAACCCAAATAAAATGGTTTTAATCATAACTCATAATTATAACATAATTATAAAATAATAAATTAATTGTAAGATGAGCACCATGAGACAATGTTGTGACTAGTTAAATGTCTGCATGATGCCAATGTAAAAGGAGCAAAAGGTCAGCGTTAACGTATTTCACAGGAACAATTTCTAACTTTGATATTCTTGTAACATCTTAAAGAATCTGTGTAATTTGCACTCTCAAGATTATTTTGTAAGCGGCAGATTTGGCCCATCACAAGCAGTGACTCATTCAGGTATTCGAATATGTTCAAAGCAGTTGATATACAGTTCTGAGAATTGTACTTGCAGCGGTTTCTTTGATGTTACACAGGGCCTATTAGACCAAATAAATTTCAAAAAGAGACCCATAGTTACGTTTTATTGTGAGGTGATCTGTAGCAGCCGCTGCCGCAGCCATGACAGGAGCGAAGGTGATGCAGTATAAACAGTGACAACAGTGACAAAAATCCATGTTATGAGGAGGAGTTGGGGGCGAAACTACCGTTTGTGTCCTGTTTGAAACTTGTAGTCAGCATTGTTTCTTTTATCCATAACTGATCCACAACCTTAACTGCACGTTTATTATTGTAACCTCAAGAAAGTGGTTATTTCAACCCAAACCATGATCTTTTCCTAAACCTACCTAAACCACCATCATTCCATAAACTTAATCACGTGTTCATGCATGATCCAGTGCCAGTGCACTCCATGTGTTTACTGTTGTAACCATGACAACAAATGATCTCCTGCCACAATAGGCTCTGATAAGACACGCGAATATGTGTCTTATCAGAGGGTAGGGATGAATGACCTGTTTTGTCGTTCAGGTTGGAGGACTCACTGCACTGCTGCTGTAGCCATGCGTGTTGTGACGTAGTGATGATGTACATACAGGGAGAGTACAAAGTACAGAAATTTGATTGATTTGCACACAATCTAAAAGCAAGAACATTAAGATTTGTGAATTAAAAGTACAGGGGGCACAGGAGCCAAATATGTAATTTGCAAAACTAAAGTTTCATTTAGACAAATTCCTTCGTACAGTCTCCACAGACATATTAGACCATGTATGAAAACTTTATGTCGATTATTTGATTTAAAGGTTTGTTATTGATCAGTTTCACTGCATTAGAATTTCCAATCATCTAGTATAAGCAAACCTTATTGTTTTATTCCTAATTTAATATAGATACATTGCAGCACTATAGATTTTCTTTGTGTGTTACAGGTACAATAAGCTAATTAACTGACTAAATAGAGCCCAAATTCCTTTAAATCACTACATCTGCTCAAGCAGTTCAAACATTACCTGTTAATTTGGCTGACCTTATGACATGTTCAGTACCTCACAGCTTCGCAAATGTATGATTCTTTCATAGTAGAGCTGAGTGGACTGTGGGCGTAGAATTAGAGGTTAGCTCAAAATATGAAAGACATTTGCATGGAGTTCATTATTTGGCAAGTTACATATTCAAAAATATTACCACAAAATCAGTAAAAAAAAAGGCACTTTTTGTAAAGCTATACATACCTACCTGTATGTTGGCTCATATTTTGGAAAAATAATATTCAAATGTGAATATGATAACTACTTTCACCTGCAGTAACCTAAAAAAATCCTGAAAATCCAGGTTGCATTTACAGTGACATACAGTAACTATGGAAGTATGCCTATTAGTCTTCATGGTTTGTAATTCATATAATAGAGAAGGGTTGAAAGAGCACTACATGTGCGATGCATGTGGAGTGCTCTACAGATACTCATACACTTATGTTCACTTGGCATTGACACAAACAGGTTTAGTTCATCTCTCAAGAAGTTTGGTGCATTCACCACTAAATAGTTCACAGTACTAACACATGAGTGCAATATCATGAAAGAAAGAATGGAACAGCGATACACATTATCCAGTCTATAATGTTTCCATGAAAGTAATGAGGTTCTTATTTTATCTGGTATTTATTACCATTTTCTCTCTGTAGCTGGAGGGTATAAGTCTTCTTTTCCATTCAGCATAGACAGTGTCTGTGAAAAAGCCCGTGGTTGGAGGGGTTCTCTGGAGCCACCGTTTAGTGATCATTGTTTAGCTTGCCGCCATAAAGATCTTTAAAGAGCTCTTAAAAGAAACACATCACTTCTACATAAAAAATACAAAATCTAGAGAAAAGGATTGTGACATTAAACCAGTTCCAACCCAATATCTTTGCAATTAAACATCCTCCCAGACAGGCTTGGACAAGGCCAGTGGGTCATGGTTCAGTACTGATCCACATTCCCTCCAGCAAGGGTACTGGGACCAAGTTAATTTAGATTTTTGCTTTGCAGACATGAGAAACAAAATAGAACCAAGTTATCGTCCTAATTCAAGGAGTTGGAAGAGGTATATCAAGGCTAAACCTTTCTCCTAGAAATTATATTTATTTACAACTAATTTACGACAATACTGTTTTGAAAGAAATGTAATACTGCTCCTTTTTTTAATCAACATAATGATACAATGTAGAAGTTCTCATTAGTGAACTTCTAAGTACTGTTCTGTTGTTGAAGTCAGACTGTATGGTATTTCAACCCAGGACACTGCTGTTTAGGTCCTGTCTCCTACCAGCAGTCAGTTTCTTTTAAGGTTAGCTCCAACGGTGGCAGAGCGAAAAACACTCGTAATTATGATCCATGTGACTTGTTTTGGAAGATACTGACCAACTACCTACTGTATTTTATCATCTATGTTTCATAACTTGTTTGAAACTTCTGTCTGTGCCTTTGTCTCTGTTGTTTCCCTTTAAATCGTGTGGGACACAGTCCCCTACTTTGAAGGAACACATAAACCTTATCTTTATTTTTTAAGGAAAATGATTGAGACAGTCTGTTTTCTCAGGGTGTAATAAGATTGCTCAGATGACACACTCGCTTCATCAGACTAATTGCCCTTTCTCGCAACTATGCCACAGAGGATTTGTAAGAACCCACGGGACATCAAAGACAAGCATCGTCTGCTCATCCCTATATCCCCTGTCTCTTTAACATCCCTTCTTATAAAAACACTGGTCTGCCTTAATTGACTTGGCCCCATCCAGAGTAGCTCTTCCATATTACTGAAACCTAAGCTGCTTGTGAGTGTCATGAGGCAAGCCAGCTAGGCCCGGGGAGAAAATATTCTGCAACAGCTCCTCTCCCCTGAGCCCTTATTGTTCTTCCAGTAGCACCATTGGCTGAGAATGAAACATTTGGATGATTAAAGGGATTTGGAGACGCACTGTGTCATGTTCCTGTAATCTCCCAGATGATGGATTAGGGGTCTGCCCTGTCATACTCCCCTAATCTGGTCCCGGTGACGTCTGCTCGTGAGTCCTAGTTGCCTTGACACCCATGCCGCCTTCCCAGAGGCCTCTGCTGCCCTGAAGGAGAAGCAGCCGCAATTTGACCCAGTCAGCCAGATTCCTGAACACAATAGCATCATATGAGCGGCTTATAGACGAAGAATGCCTGGTGCTTATCTCTCTGCATTCCTTAACTGTAGCCATAACAGTTAAATATGCCTTTTCCCCTCTTATATCTATATATCACTTTTCTTAGAGATCAGGAAAAGGGGGATGGTTATAAATAGAGCGAGAGAGTTACTATTCAGAATATTTTTAAACTCAAGGGAGTGTCACACTTGCCATCTGTCATAATACAAATTCTTACCTGACACCAGTGATTTGGATGGATTGTCTCACAGGATTTTGAATATGATAAAGCGGAATGATACTGAAATTAATAAGGTGAAATAGACAGATGTGAGCCTTGGCCTTTGCCTTTTAAGTGGCTGTCATCGCTTTTTGACAGGCTTCATAAGGAGAAAGAAAGAGAATGAGAAAGAGAGAGAGAAATAGAAAAGGGACAGAGGGGAAGAGGCAAGAGAATAGCTTTCCACTACTGCCGCCCCTAACAATAGCCCTGTCATTTCCCTCCAAAGAGAAGATGCCCAGGTTCCTGGTGGCATCTCTAGAGAGAATGTCAAGGGAGAAATAAATCTCTCAGCCAATTTATGTGAGGAAGGTGAACTTTTTGCTAGATTTCCATGGTAAAGGCAAGGAGGGAAAATCACTGACAGCTCTGAGTGGAGATTTTCTTTCTTCTTTCCTATAGTTGACATGGGATTTTTATTCATTGGACCTCCAGAATGCACTCTTGTGCAACGTGGGGGTGAAAGAGAGTCAAAAACAGCCCATGTGAAACTCCCCCGACAGCAGAATGGTAAAAAGTGAGAAATGTTTCTTTTTCCATGAGAGCCCTGCTGATCAGTTTGCTGCTTTTATTTATTTATTTATTTTTTTTTTTTGAGGCAAGATCCCATTAGAGGCAAGCTGTAAATACTCATGCAAGTGGCTGAAAGAGCATACTGCATTACCTTTTTGCTGAACAAACATGTGACTCCCACACAGCATCTGCAGTACATGTAATATGGCATTTACCTGAAGCAAGCAAAGTAACTGGAAAATCCAATGGCGAGCGGTAGCACATAAAATTCGCTGTAATGGTCTATTTTTGTTGCTCTTATTTTTTTTTTTCTTTCCTGGAATATACACCAATCAGCCACTGCATTAAATCTAGTTACTGGTAGACTAGCTGGTTTTATTGCTGTGGCTGATCGGTATAGAGCCATCATCTTACCCAATGTGATGCTGAAAACTGCCAGATATAAACATGAGGCCAATTGGTGTGCTGCAGTAAAATGCATTTTTGGTTGATGTAGGTCTTAACTTACTTATTCATGTCTGCACTCTAAAAACACGATGTAACCCAAGTGAAAATTGCTTGAGAGTCAGTGCACGTGCGACATATTGATGTATCATTTCATGCCAAACAAAGCAGTTAATACCCTTGAAAAGAAGTGAGAAGAGAACCAAGAATCCTGCACATGTAATTTACAGGATGAAACAGGAGGAGGGAAGGTTACAGGAGTGTAGTATTCATTTACAACAGTGCCACCTCAGAAATGGCAAGCATGGAGAATGTTGTTGCTCTTCAATGGCACCTGTAGCCATTTTTAATTATTATTGATCAATATAAAATAGATATCGAAAGAAATACTGTGATATTTCCATTTCATCAAAAATATTGGAATTCAGTATTCAAGAATTCAGGGATAGACTGATGATTTTTGGCACCTGTAATATTGTGATCCTTATAGGAATCATATATTTTTTCACTGTGACTTCCTTGTTAATTAGCAAATAGCTTGTAATTTAGCTAATAAAACCACAGCACTGCAGTTACATTTTATGCAAAAAGGCTTCCTAATTCCTTCACAACACAGAAAAATCACATCTCAACAGCAGCATGATATTAGCAAAACCATATGACAATATAAAAACAGTTAGTTAGGAGGAAATTAAAATAGCTTCACTGACACCTCACAGTCATCACTCATGACAAAACCACAGTTTTTAAGTGCTGCTGTTTGTTGAAAGATGGATTTGAAATTAATTTTGTCTGTGCTGGAGAGGCTGTCAGAATCACACCTGACACAAGCGGGCCATACAGGAAACTACCTGGAAACTACCTGGAAAACTGTTTCTCAGAATAATATAGAAAAGGGACCAGGGTACTGGGGTGTAATGAGACAATGACAAGAAAAAGAAGAAGAAGAAAAAAATAATATATCTCAGACACCTGGAGGTGTGGTTGCTGCTGTGCTCATCCTTAGGACCTTTACTTCCAGCCGCTCTCTCTTTTAGCGATGTAATCTATGTTACATGCATCAACAGCTGTAGGTGAAAACTCATTACTGCCAATGGCTTTTTGAACACTTTGCAGTGGACACGCTAACTGTTGATCATTCTATTTATTTATTTTTTTTATTTGACTTAAAAATGAATTTCATAAGTCCACATGTACAGACAGGCTAGCGGCTCCAAGTGGTTGTCGGCTCAGCAGTGCTGTGAACTAAATGTTAATGTGGGAATGCTAACATACTGATGTTTAGCAGGTATAATGTTTGCCTTGTTCAACATTTGGTAATTAGCATTCAAGTACAGCTGAGGCGGATGGAAGTGTCATTGCCATCCACAGAAACGTGTTGCTATCTTGACTAAAAAGTTGCTGAAAAAAAAAAAAAACACACACACACAAAGACACTGCAGATGCAATAAACAATGATGGAGAGTTTCGAGGTAAAACACACAGATGGGTGCTCTCCCAAGTATGTCAGTTCCAATACTGAGGCTGTTGGTGTCTTGATTGGACCTCATAGCAAACTGAAAAAAATAAAAAGACAGCTGATGCCGTCCATTCCACATTTGAGACTATAGTTTCTATAAAACAGTAAAATAACATGACAGTCATTCATTTTGGTAGTAAGTGTTATTAATTAATGTAAGCTTCATATTTAATGCAAAGGTCTATCAATAAAAGGGAAACAGGGTGTAAAAGATGGACTCTAGCATTTTGTTTAGAAGTATATATAAAAAAAAAAGTAGTGAAAGTAGCTCAAGTTTGGAGAAACCCCAAACTTATGTAAACTTTTCTCTAACATCCTGCACACTTTTTTTTTTTATGAATGGACCCGATTTGTGTGTGGGTACACTGATATTTTAGTGTGCGTCTCTGTGTTTCCTGTCGTATAAGCCAGGCTGACAGCCTTGTATTGTACCGGAGGGCTTCACACTACAGGGATTGGCGACTACTTTCACTTGTGTGGTGATGACGAGATTTTGCACTTAAGAGCATAACTCTCAGGTCTCACCGGGCAGCGCAGTGAAGATATTTTGACAAGTCACTACATGTCTACCGTAGATGTAGCGAGAAATTTTAATGAGAAAAAATGCTTCCTCATCTCCCTAGGTGATGACTCAGTGGCAGTCAAAGCTACAAAAAGAATGCAGTGGAGGGGAAAAAATCGGTTGTGCCCATTTTTTTTTTTTTTGTTTGTTTGTTTCATGATTGCAGTTAAACTAAAAGTGAGCCTCCTTGGCCTTATTGCACAGGAGACAGTCAAGAATAATCCAGAAAAATCATTAATCTTTGTGACACTTGCAGAGTTCAAGTGGAAAGCTGGTGCGGAGGAGGCCTTGTTCACATCCGCCCTGTTCCGTCTGTCCTGCTTGGTGGAGTGTCCTGGCCCCGAGGGGTGTCTGCCCGCTTGCATGGCACACACTTGGTGCAGGGATCTGCAGTGCCGGCTGGTTGCCGGGCAGAGTTCAAATCTATTTCTGTCTGTTGCGGTGCATTTTGGGATGGCTCCTCCTCAGCAGGATGTCAACTATACCTATAAGCGTGTACAGGAATGTAACAGAAGCTGCCAAGGCACTACCAGGAAAGTCCACTCTCTTTCTGTTTTAATGAGAAAGGCCCATAAACAGACACATCACCTGCACTATCTCAGCATGAGGAAGTTCATTACTATGTGCATAAAACATAAGGTGGCAAGGAGATGTATAAATAGTGTGCTGTCCATCCAGGGAAGGTGGTGTTATTATCTTCTTATCATTCCCTTCGGTATATTCACTACTTAACTAAACTAAACTAACTAAAGTATAGTATTCAAATCTATGTGAAGCAAGAACTTATCACTCCGTTTCACCTTTGAGATGGCCTGGGTGAAACTGGTTTTTGCTTTATCTGTTTATCATGGCAGCATATTCACGGTGAGCCATAGGCTGATTGGGTGCCTTAATAGGGCTGACACTGTATGCCAGGACGACAGACTTATTCTGTCTCACTTTTCCTTTTCCCATTTCATATTTTCCCAATGCTGCAACCACAAAATTCACTGACATAATCTATTTAACTCTGGAGGAACATTATCAACCAAGAACATTAGACGTAGTGTAAATTTGCTGCCTACTGCATGTCGAGCCCTGAATTTTTGGACGGGTCCTCATACTTAAATGTCAGTATAGTTTGTTTGTTGGTGTCTATGACCTATCGGACATCTCTGGATAAGCTCTGGTTAAGTTTAAGTAATAAAAAATACTTTGTTAAGGTTAGAAAAAAGAGATGGGATGGGAAATGCAGTTGTTAGTGTTAAAGTCAGACACCATGTGAAGGCAGGTATACTTGCAGTCTGTGTTCTGATTGATCCCAAAGTTGATTGAAATGGTTGAGGTCAAGTTTTTCCTCATCAAACTTATTTTGGGCCTTTCCCAAAAGTATTTGGATTGAGTGTCCATACACTCTATGCCATATAATGTATGTGTGTTTTGTTGGGTGAACCATCCCTGTAATATCCGCTGTATTACCAGGCTTGTTCTCTCTCACTTTTTTTCTTTTTGTCTCCTGTGTTTGCACAATGCTGCAACCATGGGATTCACAGTCAATATCCATTGAACACTGGAGGAACATTATATACTAAGCACATTAGACGTAGCAAATTTGCTGTGTGCCGCATGTTCAGTTCTGCTTTCTTCAGCTCACTATTTTAATAACAGCATTACACTCGGCTCAATGTCACATCATGCTTTACAGAGCAATTTGTTCTAATTCAGAGTGTATGGTTTGTTTGGCGGTGACATGGAGACCAAGTTGGGACGTTGTTAATACAGTTGGAAGGTGGAGAATTTCATCTCAAGTAGTTGTGTGTGAGTCTGTGTGACGTGTCCATCTGCGAATGAACGTTTTTCACGTTTCACGTTTTTCATTTTTTATTTTCGTAGCCCCTGCGCATGTATGTGTGTGGATATACATGTCTAAATGTGTATGTCCGCTGTGGGGCCAAGCTCTGCTCTGGACATGCCACGGGGCGGCTTGGGTGATAGGATACACTGCCGCTGTCAGCCATCCTTCTGAGATAATGTCATAATGGGGGGGGACAGCTGGCAGCTTCGTTTCCTGTCGGCGCAAATTTTCTACTACATCAATAATGAGTGCCACAGCCCAGCCATGAGCGCTACGGCTCAGTAGGCGCATGACTGTATTCTCATGTGTTTTCTTGTTCTCTTCTCTCTTTTCTCCTTCTCTCTGTATCTCCCCACCACCACTCTCTCTCGCTCTTTTTACCTTTCCTAATTTAACTTTATTCTGTCTTCTTTTTTTACCATCTCCATTCTCATTTGTATGTGTTACTCAGCATATCAATCTCTTCCTCCTACACAAATCTGTTTGTCCTCATTTTTATTCATATATCCAGATGCCTGCTAATTGAAGCCCAAAAGCGAGTGAGGTTTAGTCTGTTTCATTACACAGGTGCAGCTCTGGTATTAGAAGGGGTCTTCAGGACTACTTAGTAAATATTGTGATATTTCAGGGTATGTACAGTACAGCAAAGTTTCCATCAACCCACAGATGATATGACCTATGTTTACATGCAGCTAGAAAGAGCCTCTTTTACCATCATTTAAGTGGAACACAACCAAAACTGAGAAAATTACTAAGGGTACTTGGAAGCCATTAAGAAAATTATCCACTTTTGTTTGAATTTAAATTTTGTTGCTTTTGGCATGCTTGTCTCATCTGCAATTTTCTTGGTATACTAATATAATTTTGCTTGATTTTCTTCAGTCACGTGAAATATCCGCATAATAAAATACCGATAAAAACCCATGTGTGTAAGGTGCCGTGTAACAGTAAACTAAACTTCTGCTCTCAGAGTGTTTGCTTTGTGTAAATACAGGCTATGGAAATGATGGGGGAGTAAAATCTGGAGGGCGGGTGAATGTGACTGCTGACAGGTCAGAGTATCCGGGGACCAATGGGTGGCATGACAATGTGACACTTAAATACGGTTCAGGATTTCATGAAGACACATCGAAGCACAGTCATATGTCATGGTAGCTGTCTCTCAAAGAGCAGGAACAAAATGCAGCAGGATATTACAATGCAGTGACTCCAGTGTCTTTTTAATGCAGGTAACTCCATGCATGTCAGTATGACCACCTAGAAATAGTTATCCTGAAATGTTCCGTGACATGTATCTTTGTTGTGCAGTCTAATTTCATGTTTTATTGAGCAAGGAAGCTTTGTGAAATAGCATCACATAATTAGATATTCATTAGATTGTCAAGCAAATGAAAAAAAGGTTTACATCAACAACATATGACCATTGCTATTACAATTCCACCTTCAGTCTTCCACAGCAGAAATGTGCAACCTAAGAAGAAGTACAACTTAAGAGCCTATGATTAAAAATGAACGTTGACACACAGAGACATGAACAGTCAGATCTTCCGTTGCGTGCCAATCAACAGCAGGAAGCCTTCCCCTCACTTCACACCTGAATTTCAGTGTGGATTATTATATGGCTAGAAATGCAGCACTACAGTTGAAAGTTAAAAAAACAAACAAACAAAAAAAAAAAACACATACCATTAGTAGACCTTTAACATGATTTTGAAACATACCATCCCCCAGAGATAAATTCCTATTTCATCAAGGTACCACTGATGTATGGCAGAGAGACATGAGCTTTAGATGAGTGATGATCCCAAACTGTAAGGAATTGTGTTTTCATTGTCAAAAAGTAGTTCAATGAGTCTTCCTTCTTCCTTATTGAATTGATGTCATTTTTCAAGCCATGCTAGCAGCATGCCTCTAGGTATGGCAGTGATGCCCTGTCAGTTGGTCCCCAGAGGATGAATCCTGGTGACTTTGGTAATCATCTGACTTTTCCTATGGCTGTGCCAGCAGGATGATATTTGTGGTTTTCTCATGAAATGTGTCCTTTATTGTGCCTTTTTTTTAGCATTTCATCAACTCTTTTTTAGTCCTGTATTTAGACTCTTAGTTTCGCTCTTTGTAGCAACTGTGATTTATTCCTGTTTTATGAGTTATGGATATTTTGTATTCTGTCCTAGTCTATAAATGTTTTCATCTTTATCTGTCTCAGTAAAGCACTTTGTAACTTGGTTTTAAAGGCACTTTATTTAAATAAAGCTCATTATAATTACAGTTAGTCTTGCTTAGCCGGTCCATTATCACCACTTCGGTATAGTTATACCAGGAATGAATTTTTTAACTAAGAAAAATAAGAAAAGTACAGCAGGAAATGTCACAGGCAGGCCTGCAAGCTTCCCTTCTACTGTAATTAAGCTAAAAGTTGATTGAATAGCCTGGGCCGAGAATGGCTGATCAAACAGTGGGTTGCAGTTTTCCATCACAAACTTCCTAGTATTCTGCTGTTAGCAGTCCCGTTAGCTTTGTTGTTGCTGCAGATTGTAAAGGGGGTGGGGGGTGGCTTTGAAAACTGTAGCATGCAGTGCAAAGCATTGGGGGATGGAGCCAGCCAAAACCTGCTGGAACCAGTGGAATTATCAAGAGTCAAACATCTGGTGAGTTAGACTATAGTTGGCCTGCCAATATATTTGATTAATGTTGTTCCTTCATTGAGTATTGAATACCAGGCAGTCATGTGGCTCATTGCTGATATGGCGGAGATTCTTCCCTGACCACAGCTAGAACAATGTGTAAGAACCCACAGTAACATTTTATGGATTTACTCATTCAATTTACTTATTCAATTTTTGGAAACTGCTTTATTGACAGTTAATTCTTCAGCTGTGTTCCACTAATCATTGGATGGATGAAATTGATCATCCTTCCTTGCATATATATGTGTATTTCATCTCACAGTTTTCAGTACTCTACACACTGTGAACAAAATAACAAGAGAAAGGTGAATACTCTTTACATTTTAATGACAGCAACTGTTCATACTGTGGTGTTCAGAAAGCATGATTGTTATCCCTGTCCTTCATATTTAGTAAAAGGTCACGAGGAACAATGTCATACCATAATCAGATAGCTACAAAATTAGTTTGAAGGCCCTTTCATTTAACAGCCTGAATGGAGTGGTTCTCATCTGAACTGCCCCTCTTAGCACAACACAAAGCCAAATCGTTCTGCTAATATGGTGGAGACCTGGTATTATTAAATTCGGAAAACTCTAACTGTAGAAGCACGCCACAGAGAAATTTGAACATTTACACGACTTGCTATGCATAAACAGAACAATAATGACAGCTACTCCGGGGTGCCACATTCTGTGATTTCAAACAGCATTTCACAGCCACAAATGAGACAAATCATCGCAGTAAGATGGCAGTGAAAACCCTCTTAACAATTTTGCATATTTTTCTAAGACACTCAACATGAACATATTGCTTTTGTCATGTATTTTGCAAGAGCATGCTGTTTCCAGCCTCACTGCCATTAAAGTAAATGTGAAAAGAAAGGTAGTATGCATTAGTCAATATTCTGTGTTCAGGTGAAATGTGTGACACTGTGATTTCTACAAGTTGGAAAATAATCCATTGTTCCTGTCATGGCAGGAAACTCAAATATGGAGTATTAATATCTGAGTTGACTTTGCATCACACTTTTTAATATGTTTCTGGATAAATCACCATGGAAACAGTCGTCTTAATGCCCGGGACATGACCACAGAATCAGACCACTTAGCAAGCAAGTCAGAGGAAGGTGATTCTTGGCTCCCTCTCCTCCCTGTAATTCGGTTACCATAGGCTGTCATTTAGCTCAGGCAGACTGACAGGGCTTTAAAAGTAAGGAAGAAACTGCAATTACCCTGGGAGAAATGCAGTAAAAAGGCAAGAGCCATCAGGCCGCTTTCATGTCTACACTAACACACAGGAAGTGAAGGACTGGCTTGATGTTACACATCAGTGAGGCTGAAGAAAGTGTCTTCAGTCTTTTGTTTCCTTTTTTTTTTTTTGGTGTTCTCTGTACAGCACAATGTGCTGCATTTCGAGGCTTTTAGACGTGATAAGACTAACACCATCGGTCGACTACATGTCATGTACGTCAGTGTGCTGCACATCAAATGCAGCCAGTATCAGGCATTTGATAAAGAAATGATTCATATACTGAGATATGTCTACCCGCAGGCATAAATCTGACACATTCTGTCCAGTTGATGGTATTTTTGTGGCGGATTTGTCTTTGGAGGTTTCATTTCACAGACTACACCTTTATAACCCCTTACCGTGTATCTGTGTCTCCCTTCAGTTTTATTTAATTTCTATTAGTATTTCATCTAAAGTGGCAAGCTACCACTGCAAGATACAGTGTGATATTCACTCTCAGCACCCACTTGACGTAATGTGTTTCAAAAAACACACCTGTTCTTCTTAGGTCTCAGTTAAACGGGATGCAAAGCTCATACACATTGAATCATGCTGGAATCAGGAGATACTTACTTACTCTTTCCAGCACTCCATCAGCATTTGATGTCTGATGAGGACAAAACCCTTTAAATGGCTTAAAAATCATACAAAAGAGAAAGGAAATATAGCATTTTTGAGTGGCCTAATTTATCTTTTTAAAGCATAAAAAAGATAGCAATAAAATAATAATACCCCAGCATTTACACAAGCTGTTGTGCATTTAATCAAACAAAGAATTTTATTGTGTTAACTTGCACTAGAATTGAAATTAGGACAAAAACAAGAATGGGCATAAAACTAAACCCACCCCATATGCCTGCAAAAAAACACAGAAGAAAAAACATTGAGAGAACTTTTTTTTTTTTTTTGTGAGAGATAATTAACTGTTCTGACAAGGACATCCAAATCCGCTCTTTTAAAAGTCTGACAGGGTCTCAATAGGTTATGAATCTATGTATTAGTATTCTAGTACAGTGTGATCAGGCCCGTAAGACAGTTCTGGTTGTATTAATGAATTTCTGAATTTCTGTAATATCCATAACCACAAGAATTTGTCTGTGATGCCATTGCAGGAAGATAGAGTTACTCTACCAAGGACACGAGGGATCCCTAAGGTCTTTATTGCGTAGTTCCAAATTTCTGTCACCTCTCACCACCCATGGTCTATTATGTTCCTACAGACTTGCACTGCACAAGAATGTGGGGGATGTTTGATTTAGTGCTCAGGGCAGAACAGGCCAGTTATTTTACATCTATCAACTTTAAATTGTGTTGAAGTACATGCCAAGATACAAATTGAGCTTGTCTGTGTATGCTTGGGCTGTCTGTGTGTTTAGCTGTGGGTTGTACCAATCACTGACTGTAATTTTGAGTAAGGGAAAATATTAAAGGTCTAGGTCCGGGGAGGAAATGGAAAGCCCAAAAATGTACCAGAAAAGAGAGGTACGATAAATGGGTGTACAATCTATGATTCTGTTTCCGTAATCTAAAAAGACAAAAGGCAACTATCTGTTCAGTTGGACTGAACGAGCAATTGATTTTCAAATATGCTAAGACGGCAAAAATCAGTCAGTCGTGCGCTGGCAAGCAAACTGCCACTATCAGCCAGATGGACTCCAGAGTGCTAGTTTGGGCTGACACTTGACTTGGCTGGGACCATTGTGGTGAAACGCATACAAGCTACAGCTCAACTACTCATTGTCTACAAGCACAATGAGATATTTTAAGACATTACAATTACCAAAGTGTGTTCGCTTGAGTCACTGTGACATCTGAGATTTCGTCACAACATGTCTGTTGTGTCTTCAGTCAGTTCGAGGACAAGCTTATTTGGTTTGTCAGGTGAAATAAGTAATAAGAACTGTCATGAAATGTGGATTAAGACCAGCTTCTCTTGTTTGTGCGGTAAGGCTGCTACGAGGAGTTTGCTTTTGCATTAACCGAACACCAACACTGCAAAGGATCCGCCATCAGCAGCCACGTGTCCCTTTGATGTATTACGTTTAAGTTTTTGTTTTAATAGGTTAGTTCATTTATTTTTAGCAATCAGAAAATGAATCACAAAGGAAGAATACAAGATAGATTAAGTAGCGCATGAATGGATGTGCAGACATGAGAAGCCATTTGATTCCTGAAATAAGTCACATTTACATTTCTTACAAGCAGAAAAGCAGAAAAAAAAACTAATTTGGATTGTTTTTAATCAGTTTTTTCTTTGAACTAAAATAGATAAGAGTGTGGATTTTACTGTATCTCTGGTTCATTTGTTCACGCTGAACTGAACGAGAGAAAGGACAAGATGAGAGAAGCAGGTACAGATGAGTGAAAGAGAAAAAAAAATAAGACAAGGTACAAGGAACAACTCGGAGGCGTAGGACGGAGGCGAGAGGCAGTGACAGGGAGCCTGACAGTGCAGGGACACATATCGCTGTAAGCTTGGACAGACTGTTGGTCAAAGTGCACCAGACTGGGGTATTTTGCTGTTAAAAAATTCTGTCAGGTTTGGATCCCCCCTGGACCACTCTACTCTGGTTGTGTAACCTCATCTGTTAACAGAAGTGCTCTGAAATCCTGCGGTGCCCATACCTAAAACTCCTCAGGTGGTACAAGAGTCATTTTAGAACTGAAAGTGTAACTGGAATATTAAAAAGTGATGGGGGTCTAAGAGGGCAGTCACTCAAACTGTGGGCTTTAATGGTAGATGTTTCATTCAGTGACAACAGAAGAGCAGAGCTTTTTTTTTTTTTTTTGGCAATTTTTATTGACCCCTCTTTCATATTGTAAATTTGTATGACATTTGTCCTTTTTTTTCCCATACATGCTTGTTTTTTGTGAAAGGCAAAGGATGAATGATTTTCTACATTTCACATAAACTTGGTGCAAATCCGCAAAGTGAGTCTTTTAACTTCAGTCATTCATACAAATATTCATATATTTGTATTTTTGCATTTAGTTTATTGTGTAGAGAATAGCTCTAAAAATAGCACAAGTGCAATTGTTTGCTTTTGTAACAAGTAACAATAAAGTCCCATTACTCACTCTCTGCATGTGTCTGTACATCACATGTATGTGTATGCAGGTTTGTGCATTGTGCCATCTGTGTCTGTAAATGTGTGTGTGTGTGTGTGTGTGGGAGGGAGAGTGGGTGGGTGGATCATAAGGAGGAGGGGGTGTTGCGATAATTTCACTAAAGGCAATTTGAATATTGTTGCTCCATTACAATAGCAATCACCAAGAGCCACCTGATGAAATATTTATCAGGGATTTGAGGATTCAGGCGGTTTTAATTACCATTTGCTAAACAGGCATCTCACAAGGTTTACTATGTTGCCATCGGCCCTGTCATTCAGTGTTTGCTTGTTTCTGCTTATAGCAACATGTTTTGCCCTGTTTTCAGTGTGTGCATTATGAACAGAACAACACGGTAACACTAACAAAAGAAACCTATCTTTTTTTTCCCTTATTCAGCCATTGATATGATCTATACGCAACTACAACTTCAAGGTAGAAATGCTGCAAGGTGCTAGAAAAAGAATGAGAATTAGAATATACAACCAAAAACTATAAGAGGGCAACACTACAAAGAAAGTCTGACTACTCCCGGTTGAGTTGATCAAGATCAAACCTGAGGGGGATGACAAAGTGAAGATGCATATTGGTAAAGATTGGTGAGATGCAAAATAAGACCATATCATTCTACTTGAATAATATTTTTTAGTGATCATGTAATGTATCAGACTGAAAACCAACTGGTAAATCTTATAGATGAATGGATAGAAATATATATATAGACACATGTGAATTTATAGCCTTAGTTGAGGAATTTCATTACGTGTCTTAAAGTAAATGAAGAAGGGTGAAACAAGCAGAAGACTGCACTTCTTGTCAAACAATGGTAAGGTGATCAAAGAGGTTATTTGCCACAAATTCCCTGAATTCAGGATGACTACATCTCTCAGTGTTTAGTTCTATTTGTACTGCCTCTTATTGAAATTCAGACTAGAAATGTTGTTGCCTCAAAGGAACTGTCGGGTCAAGGTTTATCAGTGAAAAGGTTCTCTCTTGAGGGATTTGCTTTGCCGCGAGCGTATGCAAAACTGTCCCCTCAGGGACTGCCTGTAGCGACCTGGATTTTCCTGCGATTACTTAAGCCCTATGGCTAATTACCTTTTCAGATGAAAACATACGCCTCCTCATTAATTCAACACTCCACAATCTATCATAATTACTGCCAAGTAAGTTGTTGTTATCGCTTTAAATCAAATTAGTGGCTGTGATTCTCCCTCAAAAGAATCCCCATGCACGTCTGTGTACACAGTCAAGTAAAAGAAATTAGTAAAAAGGCATAAAATGCAAAACTTTTACTAATTACAAGTGCATTTTCTGTGTGCATTTTTAAATTAAGAGTGCACAATATAATGGTTTGTAAACATGTGGTTCAGGAAGATCCTTTTCAGTGTTCAGTGGCATTGGATTTATACATTTGACAAAGAAAAACCTATTATTGTACCACCCAGACCCAGTAGGGGTTTCTACACATTTCCATTCTCCATATAAATTATCACTACAAATAATGTCGCTTCACTGGTATAATCAGCATACAGCATCTGCTGTATCTGATGGTCTAATCAGAAGCCTGTCAATCATCTTACAAATATATTACAGTTATAGTATCAGCAATGGGGACAGTGGTGTCAGTTGTTGTCACACTGCTGTATTTCCTTTTCACAAATGAAATTGTCCAGAAACTGAGGAGTGAGTGAGAAGTAGAATTTTGCCAAGAAATAATTAAAACAAGCTGCGATTTCACACATTTTATTCCATTCAGAAACAGAATGTGTTGATCTGAGGAGCTGAAACTGTGGAGAACAGTTTAAAAAAAAAAAAAAGTTAGGGGAAAAAAAAAAAAGTTCCTGACCTAATCCCAACTTTTAAAACAGCCAGACAAGGGTGAAAAATAAGAGGAGAGCCAAGACAGAAGGGAGAAAATGATTAACCATGAAGGCCACATGCTGCTTTGAGATGCTTTGCGTTGTTTGTTTGCATCAGTGAATATTCAGCTTTGTTAAAAGGCCATCTGTGTCCGAATGCTGTTGAGGCGGTGCGTGGTGAGGCAGGATGCGAAGCAGATAGGGATAAGGTCTGCATATCAGTTCTGGCTGTTGCCCAGCTCCCTTTGACATGTCTTATTAGTTAGGTCTTTAAAAGCCTCTGCCTGCCTTCCCAGGCACACTCCTCCCCAATATCCCTGATTAAAGTGCGTCTGACGCTCCCAGTGTAGAGCCAAGTTGGCCACACAACGTTTATGTTGGGTCATGCTCATTACTCAGACACACTGCCAGTGCCGCCACGATGGGAAGCAGCACATAATGCAAGACATCGCCAGCCAAGAGATTTGGGAACTTTGAATTCATTATGGGACAGCAGAAATGAAACTACAAATTGTTCTCCTTTGACACAGCCCCATCATTCTGCCTTCTTAATATGCATTTGGGCACTCGGCAGCGGGTGCAGGAGATTTACTGTATAAGCTGTATTTGTTTGTTAAGCCATGAAATAACATCAGCGTGCCCTGACTTTGATCATTTGCATGTACACTATGTAGATAACATAAAAATGAAAGGCCATAGATGGCTTCAGCTGCATAAGGAACCTGCTATAGGGTTAATAACACCACCCAGATTTAATGTTGATGACGGGTAATGTGTTTGGATTTAGTTTGAATTAAAGAGTTACTGTATTTGAATACTTGGGCGATGGCAACTAATACATTAAAAGCTTGAAAAATCATTTAGTCATTATGACGTTTAATCTCTTCTTCCAATAGAGACCTGATGACCTGATACTCATTTAGCTGACTAGTTGGTTGACAGTAAATCAATCTAGAATCATAATAATAAATTAGTCACTATTTGACAAAGAAAAATGTGTTACATTTTCTGGATCCAGCTTCTCAAATGTGAGAATTTGCATATATATATATATATATATATATATATTTTTTTTTTTTTAAATGTCAAAATCGTTTGGTTTTCAACTATTGGTCAGTTAAAACAAGCAATTTGAGGACAGAGGGACAGTAAACACAGTGTAAGCAAATAACTGAAAAATAATTAACAATGATGATAATCATTAGTTGCGGCCCTAATTTGTACTGACAGGTCTGAGATAACATGAAACACCAAAACAAACTGTGACAACAGTGAGCCCATACTGTACGCTTCAAGTTTTCTGTCTCATTTCTGTCTCATTCCACGGATTCTTAGCCCCCTGTCTTCATTAGTTGTGGTGACTGCGTGTTGTGCTGGATGTGTGTGTGAAAGCAAACCGGGCTGACGAACGTGTTGAGCATTGAGTAACATTTCACGGCCCATTTGCTGTGGTCTGCAGAAGCTCCTTTACTGTACGCACCGTAGAGTGGGAGGAGGCTGTGATGAGCCAACGGTGGGCACTCATCGGTGCGTGAAGGGGGCCCCGATACTGCTCTCTCCTTCTCTGTCTTTCTCTCTCACTTTTCCTTCCTTTAAAATGGCTTTCTGAGCGGAGCTGTGTATGTATTTGTTAGCGTGTCTATCTTTGTATACGTGTGTGTTGTGTCAGAGACCTGTAATCAAGAGTCACTGCACATTAAGGGACCTCCAGTCATTAAGGAATTAGTGGGAGGCTAACGGCGTGTTTAGAGAATCAGTTAGTTTAAAATGTGGACATGTGGACTCATTTTCACACACAGCTCTACGAGCGAATGTCAAGGTTGTACATTCTGCCTCTGAAGTTAACTGACCCTTTATGACTCCACGACTAGTACAGTCCTGAGAGGCCTCTTTAAGCCCAGTCAATGGATGCTGGCCTTAAAGAGACAGTGAAATGGCAGTTACAGCATCTTTAGCTTCTGTAATGCGACATATTTCAAGGTGAAATGGAATATGAGGGAAGGGTATAATTTCAGGAAAGTGTTCAGGGATTTGATTTGATCGTTTGAAGTGAGACTCATTTAGTTATCACAGAGTCTCCGGAGGAACACAGTGATTCTTCTATTCAATACTACAGGACTGTTTGTGTTCTTACGTCAGCACATAGAGGAGGAGGATGAATGAATCAATTTCAGCCGATTGGATCGCAACCGCTGCACTTTTGGAAATGTAAGGTGCTAAGGTTTACACCAAATTTTCCATCCAAACAGACCAATCATGTCACTTTGCTACTACAAGGCACAAGCTAAAAATGTCTAAGGTGGCTTTATATGATAGACGGGGGTGAGCTGGTCTCCTCAAATCACATTTGAAATGTTAGTAGATAAAATTGAGTGCAGGATGAGTCACCAAAAACATAACAGTGTTTTACAGGAAGAGAACAGAGATTAATTTTGATACTGGATGAAGTGCTTTTTTTCTAATGAATTTGTCATATACCAAGAGGAAGTTGAAAAAAAAAAAAACAAAAAAAAAATATATTGTAGAGACAATAATAGGAACTTCAAAAAAGATTTAAATTTTTTTTTAAATCTTTCTTTGTCTTAAAAGAGGATGTTTGTATGAGGAAATGATGATTTCCCGGCATCAACATCCTTTCATGCAACCTTCGATTATGTTAATTACCACAGATGCTAAGACACAGACAGATGTGCACAAGTGCACACACACACATAAGTCTATTATGCTGACACACAAAAACACACACGCACACACACACTTACCCATGCAGCTGGGACAGCTTCCTCTCGGGATGTGCTGTCTGAAAACAAACTGATGGTGTTTAGCTTCACACCCCCTCAGACATGTCCATGCACACTGCTCTGCTGAAAACCTGACAGGTGGGCTCCGTGTCATTGATGCCCGCCTAGCAACATCTGTGCTGACTATCCCTGCATGCTGGAGCAGCATACATCTGAAAGGCAACACTCACCCACACAGACACACGTGAACAACCGCACACACAACCGCACGTTTCAATCAATGGAGGTTTTTTAGTGTTAATTTGTAGGGTTCTGATTTCACACATTCACATGGTTCAAAACATAAACCACAAACAAGCGATAGATGTCCATATATACATGGCCCCCTGTGGACCTTTTAACACATACATACATAATGTACATGTAGAAATGCACACACCTCCAAGTACACACCTGCTATTAACACTATGGCACATTGTAACCCCCAGTTATTATGAACGTTTGGTCATTTTTCACTTGTTTTGCTGGAGAAATCTTGCTGGCTGTAGCTAAAACAGGGGATGACTTTAGTGTAGTAAAATTCTACTAACAACTTCATACCAATTCTTATTATATTAACAACAATAATAAGTAATATGTCTCTTTAATTCATTCTTTCTGATTGGATATTCAGTTTATAGTCATTATAACGGAAGTGTATTACCAAATGTAATTACTTTTGTGAATGCAACTTTCACGTGATCTTTCATTGAGCAACATGCAAGCAAATATGAAGACGAGATAATGATGGCAAAGGGATTGGAGTTGTAGTGGGTGGCAAAAGTATGAAAAACACAAAACCCAGAGCTCTCTGGAAGCTGAGATTTATTCTCCATGGCAGTTAGTGCTTTGTACAACAGCACAGCACTGTTGGATGTGGTTACACTAAAACAATTTCAGCAGCATAAACACTGAATCCTTACATCAAATATGCATTACAGTCTGCTTTAAATATACATGGACCAAAATGAATTATGGTAATACATCTCTAGACTTCTACAAAGAGGAGTAGCCGGAAAAGGACTAGACAAAGAAAGGAGTAATTAAACAGTTATTTCTTGGAACTTGGTCATGGTTCGTTGCAATGATTCCCCAAAATGAACAGTGAGCCTACAAATTTATATTTAATAATGCAATATTGACATTATATGCTGAAAACAATGTTATGGAAGAATAATAACAATAATATTAAAAATCTATCATTCTTTTGGAATATATAATAGTGTGATATTCACAAAAGGAGACAGAAAAGATCTTCCCCCTCCAGGTTATACAATAACTAACAATTCCCAACATTATTCATGGTTTTACAAACATAAAAAAACTGAACGTTAATGAAAGAAGAAAAGTAAAGCCTGAGCAACATTTTAGTGGGAGTCTGTTGCACCTCCTCTTCACTTTGTTATGCTTCTGTGTGCCATAATATGGTGACTTGAGAGGATCAAAGTGTTTGGCTGGGAAAGCGGCAGACTTTTGAACTGTAATGCTCCTAAAGCCCAGGGAGGCATTAGCATTGTCTGCCTGTGGCACTGTTACTGCCTCCTTAGCTGCTCATAAAAGCATGAATGCAGAGAGAAACACAAGTTCTAAGGGGCACTGGAACACTGTAAAAATTAATTTATGGGATTTAGGCCTTTTTTAAGAGTTACTCATGAATCCTCTTTCAAATTAGAGCTGTTTTACGGAAGTAACGCAAAAACTAAGTATCCGGAGATAGATGAAGGAAATGTTTTACCGTTCTCTGATAATCTTTGGTACACAATGGTACACACACATTTTTGTTACTGTAGATACTGTGTAATTGATTCATTTTAAAAGCATCTTTTAAAATGACTCTAACAGAATGTTAAACAGGTTTAGATAAGATTTAAAAGAAGACTGTTTGGCTGTCTTTATCTCCTTGAGCAGCTTGTGTCAAAGCTTTGGGGCTTAAGGTCACCCTACAGTGAGTTCAGGTATAGAGAGGTAAACATAGAGGAGGAAGGAGGATGCCAGTCATTGTCAGCTGAAGCACATGCTGGTAGTGGTGGCAGAGATCCAAGAAAGCAAAAATTCATCCAGCAGTGCAGCATGTTATTTTTTTTTTCCTTAATGCAAATGTGTTCTGACAGTTAAGAACTGCAGTGTACAATATACAATATAGGGTGCACCTGCACCAACTAAGGCTCTCCCACACAAACACGTGAACAGCGACAGACTGAGTTGTTGCTGTTCATCGCTTGTTGAGATACCCGAATGCTGTGGTAGAGTTATTTCAGCCATCGTGCCAAAGTACGTCTCAGATTGTGTTCAAAGCTCAGTTCCAAATTTGACCTTGTTTGTGACAGACCTTCCAATGAGCCTTTAGTGTGATGGTGACTGACCCTCACATGAACTAAGTACTTGCAGTGATGGACCAAAACGAGGAATAAAGTTTCATGCACCCTGCACCATTCTTTATGGCCAGGTTTTTACATGCCCTCCTCTCAGAAGGAGGATAATTGCTGGTGCCTCATTCTATCTTGAACTGAAATACATAATTTATAACTGCTGGGCTCATTGTGTTGCCTTTCAAATGTCCTGATGCTTTGCTACTACCTGGTGCATAGTGACATGACCCTGTGCTACTCTTTACTGTATTCTGTGCTCCACCTTGCGGTTGGTGCAGCTCACACCACTGATCGAGTGTAGAGAACCATAATCTGGGACCAGGACCAGTTCTGTGTCCAGGCATAGGTATGGGAGTGACTCAGTAATGTGAGATATGGCAAAATGAAGACACTGTGTTACAAGTCTTCCCTACAAAACACGACAACCAGTGGAAAATGAACCAATTTGCCAAGCCTCAGAAAATTCTACGTTACATCTACTCATTTTGCCTTATAACCTCATTGGGCTCCCATTCAGCTGGAGATGTAAATTATGTGCTCAGTGCTCGTCAAGCCCCAAAGCAACAGATTTAGTGAGTGAGACAGCCTTTTTCTTTGTATCCTTATGTCTGACTGGAGGGAGCGTTTTCAGACTAGACGCTGACACTGCCAGGAGGTTCCTGCTTTATGATCTCAGGTTGAACTCATAGAGGCTTATTGGTTAAAAAAATAAAAGTGATGTAGAGATGCTGCAATTTGGATGATACAGTATGAATTTGCAGTTCTGATGAGGTGCTTTGCTGCTGATTCAGTGTGATGTGCCAATTATCAAAACTAGCAATTTCTCTCCTTACAAATAACATTTTGACTACAGCTTTCATGTTTAGTTTTTCTTTGGAAGCAAAGACCAGTAACCAGATGATCAGATAACAAATGGTGATTTCCACATGTGAAATAATGCAATTTAAATGTGCAGTTTTGTTTTTAGTTTTTCATGCAGGGATCCAAAACTGTCTGTAATATGCTGAGCACCAAACTAGAATTTGATAGCTCTTCTGACTTTATATGTGTTGGTGATAAAGCATCAAAAAAGCTTGGATTAGTCTCTAAGTGATTAGTAGTGGACAGATCACAAATCTAAGGAATATTTGCCCTGTGATGCTTTTATTTTTGTGAAAAAGGCAGGGACCTTCTCCACAATGTTTGGCCCCCAATTTAACATCATTCATTCCCACCCAAACCACGTATTCTTAGAACATTTGGAAAGTAAATTGAAGTGTCTATTTTGTATTTTTGTTAGTCTGACCAGATGTTATCCATTTACATATTTGGCTGTCTCCACTGTCAACAGACTATTGAATGTGAGGAATTAATAATTTCGTAATGCTGAGAGGCACAAAGAGAGGCTGTTAGCATTCCTAATGAGATAGCTGTACCTTGCAACTACATAGATGGCCAGTGCATATCAATAACACCTTTTGTTCAGAGAGCGTTTTGGGTTTATGACTTTGCGAAACAAGCCAAGTGAGGCCAACTGATAGGTATGCATCTTTCAACATCACATGTTTTTTCTAGATCTGAACTGAGTAATAATAGAATGCCTTTTTATTGTCATTATACATCTTTTTTACATGTACATGTAATAAAAAATCTAGGCAGAAGTTCGAACTGCTATAAAAATTCCTTCTCCCTCTGTATATATAGCAGTTTATCTCCCCTTTTCTGTCTTGTTAGGGTTCAAGCAGTGAAGCCGTGAGGAACCCATTGTGTTTGCTAGTGTTCTTCTTCTTCTTATTATTATTATTCATCTTTCTTCCGCCATGGGAGTCTATGGCAGCCCATAGAATGGTAAAAAGTTGTGAAATTTGGCACATTGAAGGACATTGTCAATATTAATTTGACCAAGTTACATGTTGGCACTTAACATGGTCTAGCGCCATCAACAGGTCAAAGTGTTAGGAACATTTGTGCACATAACTTTTGAACCGTCCAATTTTTAAAAACAATTTCTCACAAAAATTGGCACAATCTTTAGACCGATTTGCACATAAGTTCCTTAGTGGCGTTTGAGTCCGTTCGCCCACAACGACCAATCAAAATTGGCGGCGAAGGTGCCAAACAGGATGTGAGCTCATATCTCAGGAACACTTTGGTGCAATGAAACCAACTTTGGTATCACGCTTTGAGATCCCATCCAGCGTCTGCATGATCAACTTGATGCCCTGAAAAGGACACCAAGCAGGAAAAACACTTCCTGTTCGCCACGAAGCAGCAGTTTATATCACAACATTTTAACATTTTGTCTATATTCATCCAGTCCCTTCTTTTTAAAATCGTGTGCACCATTGCTGAGTTTAAAACTTTTTCCGTACTAATGATACATTACCTACCGTATCAGCTTCTAATAGACACACATATCATTAACCATTGCATCAGTACTCACTTGCTCTTTGGTTATTTGGCCCATGCTTTTCGTTTTCTCACCACAATCCAGCCAGTGTTTAAATCCTTCGTTTTCTCATTTTAAAAATTATACGTTCCAAAAAATAAAAATGTTTCTATAATTACACGGGCTCACAAATCTGCTTGGACCCCATATTGCTGCTTGCAGCTATATTTCTGTCCTTTTCTTTCCTTTTTTCTATCCAATACATTCGCAGACAGGCATCCGCGGGCAAATACGTGCACATGCGCTCACACACGCTCTGCGCGAGGACAGATTTATGCTCTGACAATTTGATAGAATCCACTGAAACGGTAAGGAGTTAATATCGGTTAATTAATTTGCTGGACCTGGGCAGGGAGCTGTGAGCAGAACTGAGGAGGACTGGGGTGTTTGACGGGAGATGAGGTGGTGGTAGTGGTGTGGTGGCTACAGCGGGTGGTGGCAGGGTTGGTGAAGGGTTTAGTATCTAAATGAGGGGAGTAATCCACTGAGTGCCTGTAATGTAATGAGTCAGTCTCGCTTAATGGAGTCTATTTGAGGAAGCAGGAGGTATGGAAAGACAGAAGGTGGCGGTTCTGAAGGTGCGTAGACGTAGCTGAAAGAAAGACTGGGTGGATGGAGTGAAGGGTGATTATGTGAAAATATAAGTCATGACACTGGATGCAGAAGCTCTTTTTTTGTGTGCAGTTGCTGAATTGCAGTGCTGCACTGCATCATGGAAGTGTGTTACTGTAAAGATTGAGGTTAAAAATAACAATTTTTATCTAAACCAGAACTGGTGTTAATGCTTTCAGAGTGGCTTTATCTTAGGCCAGTGGTTCAGGGTAATTCCTGAACTGCCAAGCTGTGTTAGTGCAGACTATTTCCATTTGACATTGAAATCTGTGCTTGCTCACGCACACACACACACACACACACACACACACACACACACACACACACACACACACACACACACACACACACACACTCACTCATAAACACACACTATTACCCTTTCTCAGCCAGCATATCTGCATTTCATTGACAGAGTTGGTTCTCTTATATGAAATCCTGTCCCAAATTCTCTTATGTTCCACCAAATATAATTTCTCTTATCAGAATTACTTTGTCTGATAAGTTGAAAAAATGTACAAGGATTGCTTGTACCGATGACTGTTTTTATTGTTAAAAGCACTTTGTAGACTTGTTTTCTCCTGCTTTGGAGTTTGTTTGGGGTCACTATTGGAGTATTTATTTATTTATTTTCCTGTTTCTTTCCATTCCACCTCCACTTAAAGGGTCAGTTCACCAAATCGAAAAGAACATTTTCTTACTTGTTTCTGGCAGGATGTGTTGCTTTTGAGCTTTTCAAATACAATTTTTTTTTCAGTGTTTTGCAGAAGGCCAAATGAAATTCAATTCATCTGAGAGTGATGGCACCAACCTTAGAGATTCATATCTCAAAATCTTGGCACTTAAATCCAAAACATTCTGCATGGTTAGATACCGACAAGGAGAAAGCACAAAGGCATGCCTGACTGCAAATTGGATGAACTAATTTTTAAAAAAGTGGATGTCTCTTTTAAATGCATTTTTTTGTGGAGCTCTGCTAAGGATTGTACTCTCAAGATCGGGTTGCCATCACATCAAAGTGTCAATAGTGTGCATGAGAGACACTGCTGTTGTGACACTTGCTCTGCTTCTAGTGCCTCCTCAAGAGTCAGAGGTTGTATTATTCATGCCTTCCGTGCTGGTGTCATATCTGTAGCGCCTGCTGTTGTTGTGTGCTTCTTGTCGCCTGTGTGTGCAGATGTGATGATCTGTTGCTCTGCCAGGCTACGGTGTTTAATCCAGGTCAGCTGCCATCTTACCCTGCTGTTTTCACGGTGTGTTTGAAATCTCTTAATTGGTCTCTTTTTTTTTCTTTCTAATAAGTGTGTGATTTTAAATCAGGGATAGACAGGAGTGTCACGAGAGTCTCATCTGTTTTTTTTGGCACCGTGTTAAGGTTTGGGGAGGGAGCGCCTGACCAGACACATTGCCAGATGTGACGAGTGCTCCTGGCTGTGACACAAGTGACATGGCACTGAACAGGGCACAGACATATTTGCTCCAGCTCTTGTGCCATAAGTTGAACACAAGCATCTGTGGTTTTGTCATCTACAGTGTGGTTTTTGTGTCATTCACATGCAAAAGGACCGCTTCTTATTCTTCTGACAGTCACAAGTGGGCAGAAAGGATACTTTGACGTCTACATAAAATACTTCTAACATCCGTAAAGAAAAAAGAGAGAAAGAAGAAGAAGTTGTCGCAGATGCTTTGTAGCACACATTTTTGGAGGGTCTTCGCAGCAAATGGGTTTTGGGTAGCTGGAGGCTCAGGTGGTCACCATGTGAGGATGATTATAGAGAGCCAGCAATGAGCTGCCAAACTAACTGTGCTGTAGGCTTGGAGTCACACAGGCACAATGAAATGTTGTGTAACAGATTTAACTGCACTGGAAAAAATGAAACATCATTTGAAAGTATGTCATATTCATTTGAAAAGAAAACAGCTGTGTTAGTTAGTTAGTGTTAGTTTTGATTTAAAAAGTTTTGGTTAAAAAAAAAAAAAAAAAAGATCCAGACATCCAAGCAACTGGTTCGATACTCACACTACACTACAAATGAAATTTCTCTAAGGCAGTGAGTCTCAGCTTGAGCTATAATACCAAGTGTAGCTGCATGGCCAGATAACATAAGGTTAAAAGACAAAAAAAAAAAAAACCTAAAAAAACATGTCCTCCACAACACAAACATTTTGTAGCTAAACTTTTGACTTAACTCCTAATTCTATCATTTCAGTCATTCATCTCCTATTTTCTTAGCTTTGCTCACCCCAAGAGGACTTTATTTACTGTGTATTATTGATCCTCTTGTATCTTTTCTAAACAGTCTTCTTTTTGGAAAACCTGAAGGACACAGTTTGCTGAGAACCTGAATGGCTAATTTTTGTTCTCTGTGTCTCTTTTTGTTCCCTCTTCTCTCTTCTCTTCTCCTTCCTGTTTTTCCTTCACTCTTTTACAATCCTTTTCATGTGCCCTCTTCCCTGACTTTAACCCCTCCATCATACTCTCTTTCTGTTTTTTCCTCTATGCTCTCTGTCCATCTAAACAGGTCCCCCACCAGCTGACTTTCTACCGCTATGAACAGCCTATCGTAGACTACTGCCAGGCCCATCAACCCCTGCGGCTCAACATGGGCTATGAAGGACCCCCACAAGGCCTGGAAGGCCTGGAGGACCTGGGACCATGTGATAGGGGCACTATACAGACAGTGGCGCTGCCCACCGTGCCCTCTGCTGCCAGCATAGTTGCTCCTATGCCAGGGCCTCGCTCTCCTCCACCACCACCCCTCAGACCACCAACCGAAGGTCCCAGCAGCGGTCCTTTTCCTCCCGCCGAGCGCACCGGCACACTCAAATTTGGACGCTAGTAAGCCAAGCCTGGTTGTTAGAAGTGGGGCTAGGGCCTTTGATTCATCATGACTTTAAAATGAAGGGGCAGGCGAGCTGGTTATTCAGTGGGGCCTTGTTTTCAGAACACAACTATGTGAACAAGCGGACAAAATTTTCAGATTCTACCTGAAGGGATATGCCATCTGAAACCATAGAGATTGAAACATCATTGCTGACCATTTTGATTTCTGTTTCCAAAGCACCTTAATGAAAACATATCACTACTGACTCATGGTAGGTAATCCAGCATACAACAAAAAGAATTACCTTGTTTCCAAATCCGGTCTTTGCCATATCCCATGTCAACACCATGGGGCTCCTGTTCAAAGCATAATGGCAGTCCACTTGCACTGAGTCAGGAGTGAAAGGGAAAGTGCAATAAACACGTGTTCTCAATCACAAAAAGTGAAAGCAGTAACATAAAAGAGATGGAGCTAGACATTATGTGAAGAGCAGGAGGCTTCTTACTGTGATTATTATTAAATTTTCTAGTCAGTAGTTCTTAACAAAGGCAAATCAATATCGTCATTTCATAAAGATGAGTAATTTTCTCAAGACAGGTAATGACAGAGTTTCTTTTTCTTTTGTTTTACTCTCTTGTGTGTCTTCGGATGTTGGATTTCACTCTGAGTTCCATTAATGTGCATGTCAAACCAAAGAGTTTACTTATATTTTCCTTTAATGCACATGCGCTACTTTAGCTGAGGGCATTCTTAAAATGCCAGCTGTTCTACTAAACTAGCCTCTGCCAATTCACATTCACACTTGCAACCAAATCTCCTGGTACTCTCAGATGGACTGAGCTTGTCTTTACAGATTAACAGAGTGATCAGGCATTACAAACAAGTAAAGGTCGAGAAACGGAAATTTTAAGTGTTTATCATAATGATGTATCTTACCTGATCCTCCAAACATCAGTTCTTCAGTTGTTATCCATGATCTTGGTGATGCTATGAACAGCAACAACCACAGAAATGTTTTAAAGGAGATATTATGGCATAACATAACATATAAGGGCCCTTTCCCAATCAGAATGGCAGGTCTGTGTAAATGATTAAATCCCAGCTGAATGATTCACTATGCTTTAAGGAGGAAACCACAGGGGGAATTTTTGTGGTAAAATGGATACATTTGAATGCAAAGTATTGTACATATTCTTAAAAAAAGGTCCACTTTACTGAAGGTGAAACCACTCTCACTGCCCCAACCAGTCATTTGAAACATTGTTGAGTCGATGTCTGACTTTCATCACACTGGACAGTTTGGAGAGCACCATCTTGCTGGGTTGGCAAAGCTCTGGCCATGTGCTCCCATTTCCCCTCCACCACAGAGAACAACAGTGCCTAGTGGGAGCATGTTGAACCAGCACGTTGACTTCTCTTTGACCTGCGTATGAACCCATGGACTGTACTGGGAATATTGCCTGACATCTCCTTTTTTTCCAGAAAGCGTGCCTGCGGTGCTGGACTTTATTGCACTCGGTAACCCTTTGGCCACCCTGTCGAGCACTGCTACCTATTGACTTATGGAGCTGATGAAGACTTCAGATATGGCTCTGATAGCCTGTCAAGTATCATCTTCAGCCTAATCCAAGCAGTGCACTGGGGTCGTTTTCAACATGTCAGTGGACATACTCGCGGGAGTTGTGGAAACTGTGCTTGGTCCTCCCACAGTGCAACTGATTGATCCACAGATGAAACTGCAAGGGGCCAAAATTCCCACACAAAAGTGGGTGTATCCTCAAGATAAATGAAAAAATAGGGATTTTTTTTTGTTTTGTTTTGTTTTGTTTTGGTTTTTTGGGTTTGTTTTGTTTTGTCATTTTGTCTTTTTGGCTTGGAACAAAAGAGACAGTTTTTGAGGTGTTCACAGATGATGTCAAGAAATTCTATAAGACTAATCAAAGGACGAAATCAAATAGAACTTATTTATCGTGTAAATAGTGAATCTTTAATGATGAAAAAAAAAAGTATGAACTTCACTTCTTCTGAAACACAAACTGCTTGTGACCAGAAGAGGAGCCTTATTCACTTTCCAGTGGGAATCTGTTACCAAGATGACTCGGTGTAGAGGTTCCTACTGCGACGCTCCTGTTGTTTCGATGATAAATATTTTTCTATCTGCTCCCGTCACTACTCCACCATTTCCACCATTAAACAGAAATCACGTTACTGAGATTATTTCTCAAATCCAGTCGTTTTACTGAATCACACAAAGAAACGCAGAATTTGGAGGCCTGTTATTGTTATGTACTTCAAACATCAAACCTCACTGAGATCCATATTTTCTGTTCTGACTTCAGAAATGTTTGAGGGCTCATCATGCAGGAGGCGGCCGTATGGTGTGTTGATTACATCCCAGTCCACATTCTCTTGTTTAAGAATTTCAACTCTATCTGCCATTTTAAGGTCTACTCGGGGAGAAGAAGTGTGCTATTATTTATACCAAGATTTTAACTTGTGAAGGATGTTCTTTTTGATGTGCCATTATTTTGTTAAATGTTTTACCAAAAACCAGCCCCAAAACAACACGCGACCCAAAAGTCTTCATGGTTCCATGACTAAGAAGGGGTCAGTCCCCTTCCTGTACAGGACATTGCATAAAAAGCAGTTGATTCGCTCAGTACGGTTGCTTAATAGTGCTGGTGGAGTTTACTTTGTAATAGCAGCTGTGCCAATGTCTTTATAATGGGAGCTCTCTCAATTCTATCCATGTATTGTCTTGCCTTGCTCTATATCACCCCTGCTAACTCCTTGGCCTGAATTTCATGTCTGCCTCTTGGTGACTTGGGTGAACCTGTTTAATGATGTTCTATTTCTGTCCGCATGCTGATATTTTGGGAAACTACACCCAGTTAGGGAGGAGCGCTGAACCAGAGACAAACAGTACAGCAGATATGTTCTGTCTGGTGTGCCCTAAAACCACACGCACGTGTCATGGACAACTTCACTGTTTTTAAAGCAACTTGTTTGCTGACCCATTCCTGCCTCTGTCTCACCGGGCACTCACTCCAGGGACAGACTTTCCCTTTAATAGTCTCCTTTTAAAGCCCAGTACCCCAAATGTAGTAATTACTTCAGTTTTCAGAACAGCAGTACTGGTTCAATTCACTCTAAACACAATGATCAAAGCTACTTTGCCCTTCATGTGTAATTAGAAAATGCTAATAAAATCGGTTGTATGTTCACAATTAAATTAACTACTAATAAGCAATTGATTAATCGCGACTACCTCCCTGATAAAATTGGATATGTTCAGTGGAATGTTTGAATCCTGCTGCCAGTAATTATTTAGTCTTTTGTCCATTTCTTTTGCCATCAGAAAGCTGGAAGCATAGGCGCTGCATGCTAATGATGCATGTTTGAGCTGAACTCCAGGACCGTCTGCGCTAGCCCCGCGATGCCAACAGGCTTTATTTTCTCTTCTGCTTTGTTTGTTTATGGTTTTGTACACCCCAAGCTCCCCACCCCTCTTCACTCTTTGAGTTTGGGCTCAAGTCCACACTGGGAGCATTTTTTTTTCTCCCTCTTCTTTTATTTTCTCTTTTCTTATTTGCTTCGGGTGGGGTGAATAAAGGTCTGAAGAATTGCAGTGAAAACTTTCATATTTCAGTGTTTATGCTCAGAGGAAAAGCTAAATGCAAATCTCGAAGGGGAGAGGGAAAGCAGAGGAGGCGAGAGGGGGAGCCAGAGATGCTGTACAATAGGGACAAATGGGTAAGTGCAAGGACAATTTATTCTGATACAGTGAAGGCTTTGTGATGTCTCTAAATATCCCAGGCAGCTTTAATTCTACTGTAAGAAATGACACAATCAGCTTCAGCCAAGCTCCATCTCACGCAAGAGTCATATATGGCACACACAGATTAAAAAAAAAAAAAAAAAGGCATACTTGCATCTTGCGAACTGTATGTACAATGCATGCTCACAAACAAAAATACGTTCATATGGTTTTAAACACCTCATTTGAACTGAATTTATAATTTACGCGATATTACTGAGAACCCACTTTACCTTGTCTAACTGCAGAAACAATCACGCATAAAGTCATACCCACAAAAGAAAAGAAAAACAGAAACACGGGCAACACACATCCCTTGATAAATGATAATAAAGTAGTGCAGGTTTTTATGCTCTCATCCATTCCAGTTCACCCAAGGCCATCTGTGATGGTTCAGTAGGTTCTAATCCATTACCTGATAAATAGATTTGAAAAAATAATTCTAAGCCAGACGTGGATTTGCAGCTTTTCTTCCTCTGCCATACATCTGTGTCTTACCCGTAGGCAGCACCGGGGCATACCCATACAGCACACAGTCTTGACTCCAGAGAGTCAGCACATATACATTTGGATAGGGGGGCCAAGCAGGGGTGGGGGGGAAATAAATAAATAAAACGAAGGAAAACAAGCTAATGCTCCCCATCTGCCACTTCGAGATTTCCACTTTCTATTTTTGTTAGTGTCATTAGTGCGTGTGCAGACTGCAAAGTGGAAAGAATTAATAACTTTGCCATGGTAAAAGGCATAGAGAGAGACAGGAAGCCCTGCTAGTGAGGTAGCTACCCCGCATGTATCCAGAAGGCCTGTGTGTGTGTGTGTGTATCTATAGCAGCACCCACTCCTCTACCTCCTCTGAACCAACATCACCATTACTGATGTTCAGGCCAGACCGGTCCCCATTGATTGTTATTGTTCCATGCTGTTTCACATTAGCAGGCAGTCTTTAACCTTTGACCCACATTGTCCTGACTCTGTTTTTCTGTCGTTGCTCATGTCAGAGGGGACACAGAAAGGGAAGGCATGATCATTAACCTCTGTCGGTGAAAAACACACTTTTTCTTTTGTCTGACAAAGCCCGTTTACGCCTCTAATTGGATTTAATGTGAGCACTGAAGAAAGGAAGGTTTTTATTTAAATGGGCTGCATTCCACTCCTGCAGTTGGCTCACGAGTGCAGCGAGAGAGAAACTGACAGAAAGCACTATCAGAATTAGTCTTTCCTCAAAGCCTCAAAGAACTTTCCCTATATATTTTTTCTTTTTTTAAAATTTTTTTTAATTTTTTTGCTGCCTCTCAAATGCTTTCCATATAAACCACTAGATCCCCGCTGTCTCCTTCCCATTCCTTTCCTGCAGAGATCATTGATTTCTGTACGGTGTAAATATGTGCTGCATTGTTTTCTTTGGTAGTTTGTTTGTTGTTGATTTTTTTTGTTCTTATTTGGAATTTTGTTCTTTTTACTGTATTCAGACCTTAAGCATTTTTGTGGAGACCTGGTCCAAGCGCAAAAATATGGCTCTTCTTTGAGTATATTATTGTCAGAAAATGTTTTGTAAAAATTTTGATGATGATATCAGAAATAAACATCTAAAGATGGGAGTTGTGATGTCTTGTTGGCCTGAAAATACTGTACCATTATTTGCTTTTAAAGGGCAGTTTTACCAATTTTACACATCAACATTAATGAACTGGTTATGGTCAGTACTACCCAGTCTGTGAACACAGTTACAATGACTGGTACCACTGATTTCTGCTGTTTTCTTTGGTCTTCTGTGGTTTTGGTTTTTGGACAAATAAGAGTCAAAAGAAAATAACTGAGATAACCAGGGTTATCTCAGGTCAGACTTAAAGGCAACAGATGTTTATGGAACAGCATTATAAAGTTGTTTAAGAACATGTTATCAGGCTGGTCCACCAACACTGTTGGGAGTGTATGATACAGTGTTTTTGGAGCTACACTGTAAAAATGCCAACTTGCATTTTTTGGCTTAAATAAAATTGAAATTTATAACTTGGAGTAACTAAAGTTTAAATTGTAAATTGGAGGAAATCAAATCCTAAAAGATTTAACTTAAAAAGTTAAGTTTAATCAACTCAGAATTTTGCTGACATTAAATGCCTTGAAACTTTGAGATTTCTCACCTTTTTTTAAAATAATGTACTTAGGACTACAAGTTGTGTATCTCTGTCTGCTGCATTAGTTTGACCATTCCAACACTATGAGCGCTCTCGAAGCCAAACGAAAATACTTCAGGGATGAGGGATAATATTCATTGTACATCATGCACGCCAGTCTCATGGATCCATTTCAGTCTCCTCTCTCTGGCATCGTCTCTCAGACCAGCGCCTATTAGGTATGTCCTGCCCTTCTGAAGCTGGGCGACCAATCAAATTTTTCAGAAATCACAACCACTGATTCTTACAGTACCAGCACTGAACTGGTGTATGGGAACAAGATTCCCATACGTAAAACACAGCAACAAGAATCCCAGTAGATTTACAACTTGCAGTGGCTGATGGAACAATCCACAGCTCTATCGTTTTCTTTGACAGAAAGAAAGAAAGAAAAAGTCCAATGAAAGTGAAGCAAAAACCCCCTCTGAACAAGCCGATCATGTTTAATCAAATTACTTCCCCTCAGTACAGGTGCTTTACAATGCCAATGTTTGGTGTTAGCTGTTGGTGATTTACCCTGAAAGCATTAATGGTAGTTACACTTGTCTCATCAGTTCATTCTTGAGTTGTTTCTGCACCCTGTTCAGGGTTTTACGAGCTCTGAGGTTTTTACAGAGAATACAGCTCGGGCTGTTAGGGATGGGGCTCAGTTTTAGGTGTCTTACAGCTGAACCAGATGTGATTCCTTTAGGCTGCAAACTTCCTGGCTATGTTCTCAATTCTCTGCTGTAATTTAAGGATTTCCTTGGCAAATTGTACAATTTTGTCTGGGGAGATTCATTCCAGTCACAGAAGGATGTTCAAAAATATATAAACATAAATTCGGCAGTGCTGTGCTTTAACTGAAAGAACATTTTAACACTTGTGCAAACATCTAAACAAATTCACAGTAATGAGTGTAATCTGGACCTTTCACCACCTGCAGGACGGCAATCACAGGGTCCAAAGAGAGGGAACGAAATCATGCTCAGTAGGCTCTGACAGCCTGTGGTTAGCCTGACTAGGGATTCCTCAAAATAGCAACACGATCCACAAAGAGCACCATAAGAACAAAAACCACAGACCACAATGTCAGACACACTGTGATCTGTGATCACATTGTGACAATCCCCTCGCAATGTGTGAGGAGGTTGTCATTCCCTGTAGCTGGAGTTTCTGAGGAGTTCAGCACAACATACCGGTGTTTTTGAAACCTGCCAACATGCTGAGACAGTGCTTCAGGCTCATCAATGGCCTACACACCAAAACATCAACTGCACTGCCGCACAGATGCTGTTAAGTGCAGCGAGCAGCATACATAAGAGCAAGAAACAAAGCTTTTCAGTCAGAAGAAGAAATTTGTTTCACACAGTGTTAAGGCGGTCTATATGTCAAACAGGAGCAGCTCCCCAGCAGTCGAGGTTTATTCCACGCTGCAAAGTAGCTGTACCTCACTGAACAAAACACCAGCTCCAAAATAATATGTCCTGTGTATTTTGTTTTATTTTTTGGAAGAAAGAAATTACCTGGACATGTAAAATAAATCTACACTGACAGGAAAAAATAACAAGATGTTATAATCCTCCCACTGAGAGCACAGTTTTTTGTTTTTTTTGTCTGCCACCTGAGTTTGGTCCTCTGGCTCTAAATGCTACAGTACTCATGAGTCTGTCAAGGCCATGCCACAGACATGAAGCCTGCCAGGAACACAAATCAAAGCTGCAGTGAATTCACAACAATTACATGCTGCAGTCAGGAACCAAGTGCAGCATCACATTTAGTGAGTTCATCCAAAACGGACCCAGAAATAAAATGTGAAACAGGGTTGGGCGTGGTTACAGATGCAACCGAGCTCACTTCTGACCACATCCAATCACACACACGGCAACGAACTTGACACTTACTCTTTGAGATGCTTGAAAATGGGGCCGCGATCAGCGATGAGTGGACAGTCCCACTCCTGCCACTATGCCCCTCCTCCAACTGATGCATAGCTAGTCACTAAAACAGTGACAAGCGGGCACAGGCGAGAGGAAACTCCTTCAGAAAACACAAAAAACAGTGGCCAGATAACCTACATTTCAGAGCTAGTGTTCATTTTACAAACTTTTGGTAGATGGTGCTGGCACACGAACACTCAAGAAGTAAACTTGACAAATGACTTGTTCTGAGCGAAGCGAAGGAATCCCGTCAGTGTCACAGAGATGGGAGATCCGTTTGCTTCAGCCTGCTGTCACTTCAGATGCACACATCATACCATCACCGCCTTGGAGTAACATGACAGTCCCACTCACAGTCCGGCCCACAGCAGTTTTCGGGACATGAGGTCTATCTTGTTATCTTTTACTTTTCTCCTCCGATTATCACGTGCCCTCCGGAGTATCGTCAACACAAACGTCAAACAATTATTCAGTGCTTATTCTTGAAAAGTTCAAACCTGTAGCCAGGTAACCTGCTAATGGATAAAAAGCTTATGACATATGAAATGGAAAAATGAAGGTTGTTTCACTTACAATTCAGCATTGGTTATTGTAAAGTGAACTATGGACGTTTACCCATTTTTGCACGATAAAAAAACATAACCAAAGTTCTTATATAACAGCACTATATGATGCGGTACAAGACACAATGCAGGGAACAGCATCATATCAAAATACACCAAATTGCTGTGCTTTGGAAGAGTACCAGCTTTTCCTCTGAAAAGGCACACCTTATCCGAAAGGTTAAAAAAAAAAAGGTCTGACATGGCTGAGGGGTCAGCCTCTTTCCGCTGATTGCACACTGCCCACCTCATCTCAGGCTGTGTGAAAATAGCCTGTGGCTGGTGTTTGATTGGCCAGGTCAGGTGGCTTGGTAAGTATGCAGTGTGTGATTCTCAGTGACCTTTAAATGGTAGTGTGGGGCTGAAAACTCTCTACTGGAAGGGAGTGGAAAATTCATGGGTTTGAGACATTCTGAGGTTGTTTCTTACTGTTTTGCCCCCCCCCCTTTTTTTAAGCTAAGAAAAGGCACTGTTAGCCCACATCCACTGCAAGTAATGGAGCTCTTCAGGGATGTAAATGCTTTGTCCTCACACAACCCAAACTGGTTTCAGTTTTATCCTGCTACAGTCTGGATCCAGCTTAAGTAAATTTCATCCACAATGCTAGCCCTCTATATAAGGCCAAAGAGAGCCCTTTTCCCGTTCCCTTTGGCACTTTCTTTCTACACGCCGTACCATGTCTTCCCCTTGACCTGAAATGAGCAGTCAACATTTAAAAATAGAGTTTACATCTTGCTTTGCTCTGTTTCAGTTTTGTGCTTTCATGCAGTCTGTTGTTCAGCGTTTCTCAGTATGAATGCCTTTACTTGCTTTAAATAGCTGAAAAATACAATAATATAATACAAATACAGACTGGGAAAACATCAGTAACCAGGAGGTAAAAAAAAAAAATAAAAATCAAATGTTACCAATAACTCCAAAAACTGAAATAAAAATTGTGTTTTTATTTTTATTTTTTTTAAAGATTTTGTGGATTGGAACTCTTGGTTTTCTCTTCAGAGAAACACACAGAGGAGAGGGTAACAGCTGCCAGCAGGGAAACTTTAAGCAGGGGTTTTCCACCACAGCAATCCAATAGAGGGAGAGTTCACCCCCCCTGTGACAGAGCAAAGCTTTGCTGCTGGGCCTCAGACACAAACAGATTTGAAGATTCTCATTCAAGGTCACTAAGGTTTCCTGGACAAACTCTTAAAGTGTTAACCAGACAGATGTTTACCTCCACCAGTAAGCTGGAGTGACGGAGTGTAACAAAGGGAAAGCTGGGACGCCGTGCAGCCCCCTGAAGGGAGGGGAATGAGCTTAAGCTTAATTAGCAGCCTTCCCTCTATGCTACAGTGTCACATAATAAGAGAAAAGTTCAGGATGCAAAAACTCTGGCAAAGATAGCATTGGCACTGTACACAGTTTGCACAGGAGTAAAGCACGCAGAGGGTGTGCAGGTGAGAGTTCGTGATCTCCAGGACAACAGCTTAAAAGCTTAATATCTTGGCTTTATGAAATGCCATGGAATGAGCATGATTCACTGATGATTTGGATCAGTATGTTGGACATGCTGCGACATGAAGAATTGTAATGAAAACCCACACTGGTGGGATGTTAGCCTGCTATGTTATATATGACAGGATGGATTTGGTGTGAGGTTTGTCCAAACCACTTTAGGAAACTAAGCTCTTATCACCTGCCCCCTTGCCTGTTTGGAAATTCACTCTTGAATACATATACATTATTGTATTTACCATACAATAAATATATGATATGTAAACATATTATAAATAAATAAATAGATATGTGGTGCATTTCCCTCAATGTTGGTGCTCTCTCTTCTGGATGTGCTTTGTCGTTGATTCAGTTCAATTCAGTTCAGTTTTAATTGTGTAAGACTAAGTCGTAATTACAATATTATACAGAAACCCAACCCTGTTTCCACCATGAGCAAACACATGGTGACAGTGAAGTGGAAAAACAGTCCTTTTACAGGAGGAAACCGCTGAGAAGAAGATATAAATGTATGGGGGAGGGAGAGAGAGAGAGAGAGAAGAAGAAGAAGAAGAAGAAGAAGAAGAGAGAAGTGCTCAGTGTGTCTGGGGAGTTCCCCCAGCAGCCTCTTCTTATAGCAGCATAACCAAGGGGATGGTTCAGGGCTCACCTGAGCCAGCCCCAACTGTAAGCTTTATCAAAGAGGAAAGTTTTAAGCCAAACTGGGAGCCACAGGAGAGGAGCTTGAGCTGAAGGCTCTGCCTCCTACTCTACTTGTGGAAACTCTAGGAACCACAAGTAGGCCTGTATTTTGAGAGCGAAATACTCTATTGGGATAATAGGGTACTATGAGCTCTTTAAGATACTATGGAGCCTTGGCTTTGTGCCTAAGGAGAAGGGTTTTGAATTCTATTCTGGATTTTACAGGGAGCTGATGCAGAGACACAAACGTGGGGGAAATATGATGTCTTTTCCTAGTTACTGTCAGCACTCGTGCTGCCGTATTTTGGATCAACTGGAGGCTTTTCACAGAGTTATTGGGACATCCTGACAATAAGGAATTACAGTAGTCAAGTCTAGAAATGACAAATTTGTGAACTAGTTTTTCGGCACCCAAGGTTCCTGATGTACAGCCTCTCAAGGCAGAATACACAAAAACTCTGTGCACTATTTAATTTACTGAGGGAGGGTATCACTAAAACCCTCCACTGGGTAGGGCCTTTGATATTGAAAGGGGGGAATGGACTTCATTACAGCACAAAAAACCAAAGTGGAGCAGATCAGAGAATGAGGCTTCTATATGTCAGATGAATAGATAGAGCAAGAACACAGTAGTAAGTGATTTTACAGATGCTCTATAACAGCAGGGAATTTTAACTTCACAGTGCAAACACTAATCTTCACTGTACATCTTCCAAGGGAAGACATTCGTATGTAATCAGATAAAGGGAAAATGGGTATCGGAGGTGGTGGATGCAAACCTCTAACTGTGATGGGATGAAGATGTTTCTCGTCGTAAGGTGGTAAGTGATGTTTGTTCTTTCATTTATGGTAACAGATTAAACTTAAAACAACTAAGATGGCGAGGTGCACTAAAAAAAAAAAGCACTGAAATGCAAATAGGGTACTAGCAAATGTATTTGCCTCGAACAAATCATTTACTAAAACCCAAGACATTGTTAACTTAATCATAAATTAAAGGTTTTTTTTTTTTTGGTTTTTTTTTTGTCTCAACTAAATTGGGAATTCCATCTACACCCAATCCACAAATCCATTTGTGAGTCTTGAGGAAGTTCACAAGTTGAAACATTTTGAAACAACTGACCTGAGTCTGGTCTGAAGATGTATTAGATGAAAAAATAATATATCTGGTATATGGTGTAGAGTTAGAAAGCAGCACACGTCAGGTGCCTGGAGGGATTAACTCCTCATTTTAGCCCATTTGGAACCATGCTGTTCAACACATTAATCTAGTCTCTAGCCTCAGTTTTCAGCAACATATTTTCAACTTGCCTAGACTTAACCATCCGAGGTGATAGAAATGGTGTGTCCAGTTGGTACAATTGGTGTATAATTGAATTCTTGGTGAAATAAAGTTGAGGCTCTCACTGTGTGTCCACATTACAAATCTGTTTAATATGTTGTTCAGTGTATCCAGACAGACTGCACTGCGCTAGTTAGGGGTCAGAGAGGAGAGCGGGTATCATAGCTGTGAAGAAGAAAGAAGAAATGAAAGTACCAATGACAAGAGCGGTCAGAGTCATTTGAATTGGTTGAGAGCCAAGAACATGAGCATGTGCGTGTGTGTGTGTGTGAGTGTTCCTGTTTATCTCTTGTCTTCTGTAAAGCACTTTGAAATCAATCTGTTTGTTACACGTTGTCTTTAGGGCACTTGACTTGCATTACAGATAATAAAAAGACAAAGGTTGAAGGCACAGCAGAGGAGAATGGAGGAAAGGAGAGGAGTGGACATAATCCCAACTTGATAGGATTAGATGTGGCTTTTTGATAAATGTACAACCTTGGTATCAAACTAAATTCTCTGAAGCCCCTAGAGAGGGGGTGAATATTTTAAAGCTACAATGCAGAGTTCATTTGGGTCCTCGCAATGGGAATTTAATTAGAGACCTGTCCAGTGTTTGTATTCAGATTTCAGTTTTATCCTTGGCATTAAGTGCCTCTTGTGCTACAGCATGTCTGGTTTGGCTTTTCATTGGAATACACTGTCCAGACATTTACAAAGTTTTACAAAGTTTTACAAAGTGCTCTCATAGCTTCCAAAAGGCCTCCAAGCAAGGAATATTGTTTGGTGAATTATTCCATACGTATAGTATGGTGAAGCACAAATGATGCCTTTTGATCACCAAGCTCTGAATAAAAGAAAAACTGACTAAATATTTTTCAGTGATTGTGGTTATTAAAAATGCAGCCCTGGCATTTAATTACCCAGAAGCTTGGCAGCACTTCATGCCTTCTACTTAGTTCTTCAAATCATCTTGGCTTGGAAGTATATTCCTTCCAAAGGAAAAAAAAAAAAAAAAAAGAAAGTGCCCCAACATTGTCGCTTGGAAATAGGAAACAAACTCTTGTTTAAGTCTCATATTTTGCTGACCCGTCTATCCGCCCCAGGAGGACAGTCTTGTTTTACTACCATTAGAGTGACACATTACCCGTACCCAAGGGTTGGGGTTAGCCATAAAATCTGCTCCATTCTCTTGTGTTTCATGCAGTTTTGTGCCAGAACGGTTTCCAAAACTCCACTGATCTGTGTAAACACAAACTAAGCTGTGCCACTCTGCCCTCCTACATGCTAGCAGATCCATCACAAAATTAACAAATATGCACAAGTACAAAATAATGGTGTTGTGACTGACAAATATGGCGCTCTAGATGTATTTTTGTTTCACCTCGAGCCCAGCATGTTTACTCGTTGATAGTTTTCTCATTCCTGAAGGTATAATATCTGTTGGAATAATTTGTACTGTAGCCCTATGTGAGCAATTCAGAAGCATAATGTGATAAATGCTGAATTTGGAATAGCAGCAAAACACCCCACTAAAAACAGGAAATCCTTATTTATGCTCTATTAACTGTATGCTTTATTTCTATCACAGACACTATTGCACAATCTTATTTTTCTCAAAGGGGCAATAAAGACAGACGTGTTGGGTAAAAGCCAAGTATGAAGATGAATGAATGAAGCTCGCAAACAGCACAGCAGTCTTGAATAGTAATCAAGCTGAAACACTGAGCTCCAACGCTGTGAACGAGTCTGGTAATAAACACATACAATGCGCAAATCTTTTCACACTCATTTGCCTCTGTACATTCTGTCAATACCAGAGTCTTGTTCTTAAGCTGAGTTAAGAGAAGATAGGCTTTTAAGATTGCATTTAGGCAGGGTAATCTTGCTCTCTGCCACCAAGAAAGTCATGTAGTGCTGAGTTGTAGCAGGCCACGAGTACATCTGCATAACAGGCAAAACTTATGAAGGCACATTGGTCTCTGCAGGGCAGGGACTCTGTTGGTGGGGGTCTTATGGCTGGATGAGAGGACATTGTCAAAGAATACCATGAGGGAGATGCATAGCTGCCGACCTCTTGACTCTTGGGGGAGCTGTCACATTCACTCTTCCTGTAGACATTCACTGGATACAGAAACTCAGCTTTGTACTAGGATTGTATTTAGTGTATGGCCCCGGAAGGGAAGGAAGTGTCATATTTAGACGTGTCCTTAATACATGTTTCATCTGTCCCTTTCATAGATGATTGAAATTGTGTCACTGGGTCTTTTGAAGCTGTTGGGTTCTGCTTTTTCCCTCTAATATTGCGGCCTTAGCACTCTGATCAAGTGAAACAGATCAGATTTCATTGATGTGTAAATTCTACATATTCAGGATCCATTGTGGAGAAACATTTCATTGACATGTGGTTGAAAATTAAAAAAAAAAAAGAAAAGAAAAAGAAAAAAATAGTCAAAGCTAAAGCAGTAGAGTGCATCTGATCTCTCCTTTCAGGCTTCAGAAAGCAGTCTCTAACTCATTTGTGGTCATCTTCAAGGGCACAAAAGAATTCAAATCCCCTATCGTCCTAAATCTGTCTATGCCAACAAAGCTACAGAATGCGCTTCTTTCTAGCCATCAAAAACTTGGTTTCTCTAAAAATGCATGAGCTCAATGCAGGAAATAGATCTTAACTTCAATTGGAAAAACACAGAAAAACTTTGTCTTTGAAAGTTTGTGCCATGTTATTTTTGGTAAAGCTCTTGTTTGCATCAAGGCTGCTAACTTCTAAAGAACTGAATCATGCCTCCGGAGAGTAACAAGTAGAACTCAACTCTCATCACTTCACCATTTAAACATTTGCAAAACACAAACTGAACACCGTTATCAAACAGAAAGAAGGCTTTTTTTTTTTTTTTTCTTTTGGACAGTCTGACTTACAAAGTGCTCTGGATATGTGATGTATTTAAAAAATCCATGCAAGTCTGGCACAGAAGTTTTCACAAGTCAAGGCAAATAAAACCTTAATATATCACACTCCCAAGAGAGACTAAATTGATTAATAAGCCTTTGTTGTGGTTGTTGTGAACCGCACAGATTGTAAATGTATTACATTTTCCAATTACTGTAAAACTACACGGTGTCCAGAGCTCATAGAGAAAGCAGACTCTACACCTGGTTCTCTGTAGATGGAGTTTCTGAACCATTTGTGTATCACTACATTTACTGAAGCTATAACGGCGCTCCATTAGCAATACTGGAACCAGGCATAACAATAAATCCATATCCATAATACCCTCTCACGGATACTTCAGCAACAAAATAAAAAAAAAAAAAAAAAGAAAAGAAAAAACCCTGTACTGAATTCTCTGCTGGTGGCCTAACCTACTGTTCTGTAATTATCTTGATTTTTACCATTATAAAATGCCCCGGTGTGTGATTTGTTTTTTTCCACTGTGGTATTACTTCAACATGCTGGCAACATATCAAGCTCTTACTTTATTCCATCAAATAGATGAGAACAGTAGAACAACAACAACAACAAGAAATGAATGAGATATTAAGGTAATAGTAAGAAACACATCACATTCAGGTTACTTGTCACACAGATTACTACTAACTCTGTGATGAGAGTGCACCACATTGAGGATACTTAACACATGCAATGCACCCTCATGCTAAAACACAGTTTTGGAGCAGTATTCAGGGCTGAGTGTATCCCACAATTTACCACAGTCTGCTGCACAACACCAGCCCAGTTGTTGGTAATTCTCCTTTAACCAACCATAATCAACAGACATGGAGTAAATAATGAGAAATTACGACTCAGCATGAACATTGTTATTCATATCCAAACACTAAGCAGTGACAAAAACCTAGTCATCCTGATGAAACAGCTCAGAATGATTTATATA
>JBBMJY010000008.1:5398487-5499388 GCA_037833715.1 Toxotes lorentzi
CCCCCCCCCCCCCCCCCCCCCCCCCCCCCCCCCCCCCCCCCCCCCCCCCACACAAATACAGAATAATAGAGGATTAAAAGGGGCACATTTGCATATGAACAAACTGTTCAATTATGGGGAATGCTTGATGCCTGCAGTCTATGGTTGAACACTCAGATGAGTAATGTGTCTTGTGGATGAGCACGTGCAGAAATAGCTCATGGGTTTTTCTCCTCAGTAGGATCCAATTGATGGGCTTACATAGAATTAGCCTGGCTTTGGAACTATAGGATTTTGCTGTACACCAATGACAGGTCATTTAACATGCTGTTGTAATGTTGTGGCACAATGTGGTAATTGGCTGTGTAAATATGAACCTGAGTGTTCTTGTTTTGAACTGCAAATCTGTGTGAAAAAAGCACAGAGGAAATGGACGCGATCAGATGGATGAGCGGGACACATATCCTGTGTTTGCACAGTGGATGGGACGGATGGGTATCAGTGTGGAGGGAATTTCTGCCTACAGTAAGATGTACAATTGCAGCTTTTAGGACACAAAATCTGTGTGTGTGGGAGGTGGGAAGAAGCGAATAAAAGGGACAGAAGGCAAAGAAAATGCATCAGAGATTGAAAGGCATGTCACTCAACAGAGAAAGTCAGGCAGGTTTATCCACAGAGAGGGAGAGGGGGCACAAAGGGGGAGAGAGAGCGAGAGAGAATAAGTGAGAGTGTGAGAACAAGGCTAGAGGGGAGACAAAAAAAAATGCAATTGAATGATACTTCTCTCAACTTGATTTTGGAGTGAGGGAGTGTCAAGGGTAGAATGGGGAAAATAATTTTGAAGGAAAATGTTAAGATTTAGAGGGTTGAAAACTGAGAAAAGAAATGGAGGGGAAGGGGGAATCTTGGGGTGAAGTGGTCAGGAGGATGGAGAGACCTCAAGACTGCCATGACTACAGCAAAGCGTCAGCAGCCAAAATAAATGAAGCACCAACTGTGCTCTTGATAAGAAACTGTCACATAATACATGGCAACAGTTGCATTTCATAATAAAAAAAATAAAATAAAATCCATGCTTGTTTGACTGAGAGATGAATCTTTGTTGGACATTTTAATATTTATATTTCTGGACAGTGCTTTTCATGCTAGATGTCAGAAAATAGCAGACAATCTTCCTTTCATCATGCAGCCATGACTACAAAAAGCTCTAATTCACCAGTTCAGGTGTATACTTCATTACATAGTAGGACAAATTGCCAGCAGAGTAGCTGCTTCCATGTGGCAGTACAACCACTAAAACGTTCATTGTGGAAGCCCACAAAACATGCGATGTGATGCAATAAGCATTGATGTTTTCTGATGGCCACCATGTCCCTGTTTTTTTTTTTTTTTTTGTAAAGCCTGTCATTCAATCTGGCCTGAAGACCCTGAAGGCTCATATCAATCAATGTCTCTGAGAAGCACTTCTGCTGTAAAATCCAAATCATCTTCCTGCATTGCCTCCCGGTAAAATTTAGATGGCAACGCAGGAATAGGTGGAAATTGTAAAGCACTACACAGTTATGCTTCAAGGACTGGAAAAGAGTTGTTTCATTCAATCAGACAAAAACACCCAGATGCTAATTGAGAAAGCATGAATCACAGCACTCACGCTCACAGAAATGTCTGAACCCATACGCCAGTTACTGCAAAACACTCAGAGGTGGTGGCTATAAACACAGACATTTTCTATATTTCAAGACTGTATCCGTGTGTCACCATCTTTCTTTCTTTCTTTTCTCTCTCTCAGTCAGTGTGTGTGATAGACTGACCTAGGGATATAAATGACATGAATTCCTATCTATCATTCCTCCTCCGTTCCCTCTCCCCTTCTTCCTCCCTTGTGCTGTGGAAATCAAAGACTGCTGAGCCAAGGGGAAAAAAGATTCCATCAATCTTCGCTTGTCCCTAACAGTCACGTTTACCTGACAAAGTTGCACAGCACTCTGTGAAATGCGGTTCCGTCCTGCCAAAGCCTTGGCTTATGCCCCTGAAATACTGTTTCTTTCTTTATATTAAATTCTATTTAATGGGCTGCCTTGGTGTCTCAGCAGCGTAGGTGCATAATGTGAACTTGCAAGATCATGGAATCTGTCTTATGACCTTCGTCACATGTCTTCCTCTCTCTATTTTAAGCTTTATTTATTCAGGGAGGGTTTGCTGAGCACGCAGGCTTGCTTTCAACAACGTCTTGCTTAACATTCATACAGTTGCACACATTCACTGGGAGCTGCCCTGCACAGATACATTTTGTAATGCTGGACACTGGTGCAGCTGGGGCTTTGCCTGAAGGGTCTCCAATGGTAGTTACTGAGCCTCAGTGCCTATAGTGCCTGCCTGCGTGCATATCCTCTGAAGCTGTTAACAGAATAGCATAGTTATGATTGTTCTTATTTATTTATTTCAGTGAATTTATACTTGTGTGAAGTGAAGTCAAATTTGAATTTTATTTTTTATGTCTTTGTAGTTCTACAGTTCTGTACACCATATACAAGGTGTGTCCTGTGGGAATTCTATGAAGAAAGTATAGTAAGTAATTAAAAAGCATTGTTTTTAGACAAACTTGGAAAAAAAACCCACCCTTTAAAACCAGTTCAATTGGTTGACAAGCTATGGTAGTGCATGTAATGTCTGTCCGTTACGTCAAATACACAAGGCTGAGCTTGTGCTTTTTTCTTTTTTTTTCTCAGTGGTATGAATGAATGAATGAGCCTGCCTCCATGTTTTATTTTAAATCATTTCTGAAGTCATCTGTGAATTGTTTGACATCAAACCTCTGCACACTAAAATCTAGGTTAAACACCACACAGGCACCTTGCAGTAATCCAGAGATAAACACTTAAGACAGACTAGCTCCTGGCCTTTCAGAGAGGAGGGTATTTCACCAACTCAAGACCCTGTTACAGAAATATGATGCAGTTCATCGCCCTGATACTGAGCAGTAGCATCATACACATGTCAGGGCGTGTTCCAGAGGTGGTTATGTGTCGTGTCATGTTAACAATATTATAAATGGGACGCCAAGAGGGCCAGTATCCTCTCCGATGAACCGTGTATCCTGAGGAATTCTACCTTTGGAGGTGGAGTCATTTTGTGTTAAGTCACCCTAACCGCAGCTACGGGGCTAACACATTGGATAAACGATGTTGCCGGCTTGCTGGGAGGCAGAGCGGGGTCGTGACACTGTCTGGAGAGGCCCAGTGGCCATGTCAACACATTCACTGCGGGCGTTTCTGCTGTACTCTGACAACATCAGGCTTCCAGGTTCTTCAATTCCACTTCCACTTTCTCTGTCCTCTCATTAACCAGCCTCTGGGGACAAGCTTCTGGGCAGCTCCTCTCTGGCCAACAATGATAATGTTTATCCTCAAGGCTTTCAGCCAAACCAAGAGAACATTCTATACTTAGAGAGACCATCATAAGCATATCTGCAAAACGATTATCAATGCAGCAATGAAAAATAAGGCTGGGCAAAGATTTTAGGGGTTATTCAAGCTTAGTGGAGTAGTTAGCATCTGCTGCCTGATCTGTCTTAGGGCAATATCATATCAGAATAATGAGGACAGATATACTCCAGCTTTGGAGACTTTGCAAAGCAATCTTTGAATATTTTTGCTTTAACATTCATTCAGTGGCTAGCTGAGGACAATCCATATCTCCATATCATGCTGTGTCAGAGAAAAAATACTCATGTACAGTGGGCATAAAGAACTGTTATGTAATGACCAACTACTTGAGGTAAATCCGCTCAAATAATTCGATGAGACTGAAGCCCTAAAACTTTCATTTTTAGAGATTAGTTTGGTGGAAAGTCACAGCAATGATGGTGGAGAGAGCAGATAAGCTGTATTTGAACAGAAAAAAAAAATGCTCAAAAAATAGGCAAGAAAATGTAGTGATTAGAGAAAAGAGAGAAGTATTGAGTTTCCATCTGCACTTCAAGAATACATGTCTGATATAAAATTCTTCATAAAGGGCCATGAACTACATTTCACTCACCAGGAACGGGACAGAATCTCTGAAGAAAACAGATGTCTTTTTGTGTCAAAGAATGTCAGCGTCATGGGTCTGGCAGAAATACGCTTCGAAACTTGCAATGCCAAGAAGGCTTTGCTCATGGCAGAGCTGCAAAATAGACTATACAGTATATAAGCAATGACAAAAAGACCTGGAAAACCTACAGTCATCAAAAAATTATTTTAGGATTACTCTGTTATATTTGGCTTTTGAAGTTGGATATAAAAACACTGTGTAATATAAACAGAACTGATGTGCATTGCATTTATTTTTGTCTCCTCTGAGATTGCAGTTTTGTCACCATTTTTTTTTTCTAAAATAATTATGAGAATGCCTCTAACTGGCAAAATGGATTGGGATTAATCTATTTACGTGTGCTGCTATTTCAAAGGAAGCATTTTCATTTGTATATTTCTGACTGTCTTACTCTTTGAGCTCTAAAGGAGCAAAGACTCAAGACGGTGTTCAGAGGAGCAATGCTTCTTGTAGAAACGTGAAAATCTTGCCTGTGTGTAGCGTCGGCCTCTGCTCACTGTCAACCTCTGTGGCGAGGCTTTTTGTGGCACTGACATTACAGAGCAATGAAAAGAAGAAATGTGGGTAGTGCTGAGAGGGAGCAGCTTCACATTGTGTGGAGGACTTTCAGCCAGAGTCATGTACGCATTAACATTGTGCCACGAAGAAAATCTCACAGTGCAGGGTGTGAGGGAGCAGGGAGAGCAAAACTAAAGTTGGCTGTGGCCTTGTGTAACCTTTGCAGGAAATTATAATGCAATAATGGAAGCGCCCTCCTTTTTTAAATGAGAATATAAACAAATGATGGATAGCAATAATCTGAGCAGTCAGCAGAGCGCATCGAAAGCCCCAACGCCCACATGACCATGTTTAAACGTTCAGAGAATAAATGGGGAGAAGGTCGTAATGAACAATAAAAATAGCTCCTCCTTCAGAAATAACTAGAACTAGAGTGAGTTTGGAACTGTAGACAAAGAGTGAGATAATAAATAACCAGTGGTCGGGAACCCAGTGAAAAGGGTTCTGCTTCTGCACATTTACTTCATTTGGCTCTGTGTGTGGGTTGCCATGACTGTGTGTAAGTGTGTGTGTCTGTGTCGCTGAGTATTTGTCTTTCCTTCTTCTCAGATACTGGTCCAATGCAATGTTTGTACCTGGCAGTGGATGCAGGTGCAGTGTTGGCCTGGAAGTCACTGCTGCATCTTTTTCTTTTTCTTTTTTCCTTTTTCCACATCTCATCTGTTTCCTTATCTCACTGTGTCTGTCCAGACTAATGTGCATTATGCTGTTTGATCCCACTACCTATTGAACCTGATATAATGAGAAATTCATTCTTATTTGCATAGGCATAAATGCTATTTGTCTTAGCAATATGTACAAAACACTTTCTGATTTTTAACATTTAAAGTAAATTAGGCCCTGACTTAAACTTAAATTTAACTCTTTAATCCAGATTTAGTGGTAGGTGTGTAAATAGCCACTTTAAGAAGACGTAGATGCAGCAGCGATAATGTGTCAGGGGCCATGTGTTTGTCACCTGTTTTAATACAGCTTTAAACAATTCAGATTAAACTTAAACATACAATAACTGATTGTTTTGGCCGATTGGGGGCAGAGGAAACAAGTTGTGAATACATTGTTGATATATCATCACCTTTTAAGTTGATATGGCAAACTTGATAGCAAACAGCTGCTTGTTTGCACATATAGATTTAAGGAGCAATATAAGTGTTCACTTGGAGTTGTGTTTCTGGCCACCTAATGAACGTTATCTCTGCATTCACTGTCTGTCTTTTGCCCCATAACCTCATGAGCAAGCTGTATAAAGAGACTAGTTGTAGATCCTCAACGACAAAGACAGGTAAAATAGTCATGTTTAGGTTCACTGCGTCTAAGATACAGCGAACAGGTTGTGAACCTTGGAGTTATTCTTGATGCTGATCTTAACTTTGAAAGTGAAAGTCAAAGTATCGTTTCTGGTGTATAAAGCACTTAATGGTTTGATTCCCCAGTATATAACTGACCTGCTCACTAACTATATTCCAACCACACACGCCAGGTCATTTGTTAGTCATCTTCAAACTGTGCACAGAATAATATCGAGGTCTTGGGACGAAGCTTTTAGTTACTCTGCTCTGGCTCTCTGGAACAAGCCAAAAGATGACCTGAGATCAGTCACTAATGTTTACACATTTGAAAGAGAAATAAAAACCTTTCTGTTTTCTCAAGCTCATCATTAGGGTTTTTTTTCTTTCTTTTACCTTCTTTTAACTTTTTTTTCTCAGTCTATTGTATGTGTGTTTGCTGATTTGGTTTTCAGTTTGGGTATTTCCTTATTATTTATTAAGAACCTTGGATTTTGGAGTGCAATGCAAATGAACCTGACTTGATGTTTAGTCAAGACATTTAGTGTTTGTTCTGTACCAGTTGATGAGGGAAATATCAGGCTCTTTAGCTGCTTAATGCTCCACTATGTTCTCTTGCTAGTTGCTGACTCTGTCTGTCTGCTGTCTGGTGCTGAGCAGGTTGTGTACAGTTTTTTTTTTTTTCTTTTTCTCAGAGCCTTGTCACAGAAAACAGCTGCCTGCTGCTTTCAAAAACAAGGCTCTGGGAGCGGTGACGGTGAACCAGGATAGTAAAGTTGCGGGCTGGACAGATAAACAGTGAACTGAAGCTCACTAGAAAGGTATGTGAAGCTGAGGGAGCTGCAGATTCCACTTCTCTGTAGGTTCATCACTAAAAGTGACCCCTTCCACATTGTCACAGTTATTGTAATTCCATTCAGTGTTACTTTCTCAAATGCACTGTATGTGTATCCTTGAGGTTAAACAAACATGTCAAATGCATTTCAGTCTTTAAAGTATTTTAAATCCTGCATCATTAACATCCATATTGACTTGTTTGCAGTATTTGTCTGTTCTGCCTTTTCTGGAACATTGCTGTCAATCCGGTTGATCAAAGGAACAGTGAGAAACCACTAGCCGCACTGAGTCTTGCATCACCTGAAACTGGCCTTGGCTTTCAGAAAAAAAAACAAAAAAAAAAACAGTTTCATAGAAATACAGAAATGAAGAAATTCATCACGATAGCTCTAACCAAACACACAAAACATAAAACCCAAGAACGAACTAGATAGGCATAAAGGAAATGTCCTCACTGACATAAGTCACGATTATGCCTGTTAACAAAGACAACACACTCACCTACTGCACACCTACTCGACAGCATGAGAGATGACCTTAGCTAAACCAAGGTTTCTTCCAGTATTTTTTTCCATTTACTGATGTTGGTGCGTTGAGTGCACTTGTTATATCTGTTGTACCTTATTATACCTTGTTATATTTCTGTGTCTTGTTTGGGTTCATAGTTTTGTGATTGATCAGTTCGATCAATAATCAGAGGGTGTAGAGGGCGTTGTCGTAGAAGTCATTCTCGATGAAGCGACATATAAATAAATAACTTGAATTGACTACACAGTCACGAGAAAACAAGAGCATGCCCCAGCTGCTCTCTGACAAACAGAGACAGCGTGGGGCCACAGAGGTCAGTGGTACCCCCCCTCCCCCAAGCCTTTTCACACCGCCCACAACCACGTTGCTCACCTTGGAATGACCTGGTTATTCTGTACTATTTGGAAGCACACTGTTTAAGCCATGTCAGCTGGCCCAAATAATGCCATCACCTGAACAAGCAGGACTCAGGAGAGAGATGGAGGGATTAGCCAGCGTGTTGGCTGCTTGCTGTCTCGCCCGCTGAAGGGCAGATGGAAATTACTTGGGAAAACAATCCTTTTATCACCAATGTCAATATTAATATTAATCACCCAGGGAGCAATTGTGTGAGCAAAACTCAGAGCAAAAAAAGATGCTAAACATATATTGATAGAAAGACAAACACACAAAGGTACACACACCCAGAGAGAGAGACCTCTGCTCTGGCCAACACACAAAAAAAATATGAAGCTCACTTGCAAGGGCTGCAAGCAAACAAACACATATGATATGATATGGACCATATTCAGCCATAACATTCAAACTGGTAACTGGTTTTACTGTATGGTATTTGATCGGAGTAATGTCCAGTGTAACTTCCAAACAATCAGGGTTTTTTTTTGTTGTTTTTTTTTTTTCAGCTGTTTGTTATTTTACTCTTGTTTTGACCTTTAAACCCATTGTCACCTGGAAAGGGAGGTTCGGGGGAACAACAACTAGAATACACTCACTCAATGCATAAACTCATGCAGATACAGGTCAGGAGCTTCCATTAATGTTCACATCAATCATCAGAATGTGGGAAAAAATTGATCTCAGTGACTTTGACTGTGGTATGATTGTTGGTGTCAGAGAGGCTGGTTTGAGCGGTTCTGTTAATCTCCTGGGATTTTCAAACACAGCAGTTTCTAGAGTTTAACTCAGAATGGTGTGAAACACAAACAAACAAACAAACAAAAAAACATCCAGTGAGCAGTAGTTCTGTAGACAGAAAGAGAGGTCAGAGGGGATTGGTCAGACTGGTCAGAGCTGATAGAGAGGCTACGGTAACTCAGATCACCACTGTTTATAACTGTGGTGAGCAGAAAAGCATCTCAGGTTGAACAACACATTAAACCCTGAGGCAAATGAACAACAACAGCAAGAAGACCACGTCAGGTTCCACTCCTGTCAGCCAAGAACAGAAATCTAAGGCCGCAGTGGGCACAGGCTCACCAAAACTGTTGAAGACTGGAAAAGCATAGCCTGGTCTGATGAATCTGGATTTCTGCTGAGGCAGCAGATGGTAGGGTCAACAGCATGAATCCATGGACCCAGCTGCCCTCAGTCAACAGTCCAGGCTGGTGCTGATGGTATAATGGTGGGAGGGGGTTAGAGTTTGAGTCCCTTAATACCAGTCTGAGTATTGTTGCTGACCATGTGCATCCCTTTATGGCCACATTTTACTTTCTAACAGCTTCTTCCAGCATGATAATGTACCACGTCACAAAGCAAAAGTCGTCTCAAACTTGTTTCATGAACATGACAATGAGTTCAGCGGCCTCCCCAGTCACCAGATCGGAATCCAGTAGAACGCTTTTGGGATGTGGGGAAACCGGCAATTGGCAACTTGAATGTGCAGCGGACAGCGGAGATGCATTAATGTCAACATGGAGAAGAATCTTAAAGAAAAGTTTCGGACATCTTGTGGAATCCACGGCACGAGTAATTCAGGCTGCTCTGAGAGCAAAGGGAGGAACTACTCAGTATTAGTGTGGTGTTGGTGTTGCTGTATAACAAGTGTGTGCGCTGACTGCTTAGTAGCATCATTTAGACTCATGATGTCACAAACTGACGATTTAACATGAATAGACTGTACACATTTCACACACACACACACACACACACACACACACACACACACACACACACACACACACACACACACACACACACACAAACTCATGTTAACAACTTATTGCTTTAGAAAAAAATAAAACCAATATTCAGAAAGTATTTATTTCAAGATTTGCTTAAATGTATCTTTAAAACTATCATCGGGGGAGGCAGCGAATGACACTGTGGACAATGTACACAGACTCTGCAACAACAGATCAAAGCAAATATTGGGAATTTCTGCTTTTAAAAGTAGAACAGAAACCTTAAAACCTTAAAACAGCAAGTGTGCCACGGTATTGTTTGGAGTATCTCTACTCATCAGCATTTTGAATGAGTGTAACTGTAATTCAAAATAAAATAAGGCCTCATCAGCCCTGACAATAGCAACACTGCACGAATTATGGATCTATTTGTCTAATTGTTGAGTTGCACTTCGTGATCTAGATATTATCTAGTATTCAAATTAGTGATAACCATCATATATTGTGAAAACACTTGCACACAAAAGCTGTGAATGATATTGACCTTTTTTGTAGAGGCAATTACACATCTACCTGCCTACAGCCTCACAACTGAACAAGCATAATTGCATCTCATCTGTGAGATGATGGACAACATTCAAGATGGTTTGGTGCTTTTCTCTGGATCGCTTACATGCATGTGATGTATGCTGTGAATATTGCAAATATCTAAACAACAGAAGGTAAGGGATGATGGATACAGAAATCTAAATATGGAATCGCTCAGCCACAGGATCTCAGTGTGCCGGATCTTGTTCGAGTAAATAGAGAGCAAGTTTTTTAAAATCTCACCAAAAATTAAAGTCACAAAATGATTTGAAACAGAAAAGTCACACCTCATGTAGTATAATGTGCACATTACATGCAATGGGTGGTACATCAGTCAGAGTTTTAGTGATAATATAATGTAGTATGATTCAGCACTGTAGCTGTTTTGGACGCTTTCATTTTGAACTCTGGTTTACTAATTTAAGATTATATGTTACATCCATGATGATTACAGAGATGATCTGACAGTTTTTGTACAGTGTGGATTTGGGTGGAAGAGCAAATTCCTGCTTGAGCTTAATTTCTAGAACCAATGTTTGTTATGATCTGCCCTAAGGAGGCTGTTGTGAACTCCTTTGAAAGATTTTCTGAAATTTCTGTTGAACTCTGCTTTAGACTTTTGAAGTAAACTGTTATGGACTGAGTTTGGACTTGGAGTTTTGAGTTATTTCTGGTTTTTGTTAAACTCCTTCAAGACTGTTTGTGAACTCGTGTTTTTTGGTTTTCTTTAGTTGGTTCTGTAATTCCTGGGTTAGATTTTGTAACCATGTTACTTTTGTTTTTGGTTCTCGAGTTTGTTCTGTTTTTTTTTTTTTTGTTAGTATTTCCTGTTTTATTTTGAGGCTTTTCCCCTGGTGTATCTGGTCTTAGTCTGGTTTTCCACCTTTGTGATTGCCTGCTCCGCCCTAATGTGATTCACCTGTTGCCCATTACCCATGTGTATACAAGTCTTGTTCCCGTCCTTCTCTTCTTGTCAGTTTGTCTGTGTCCCAGTCTGTGTTTATACCAGCATTTGCCTGTGTCTGTTCCTGCTGTGTTTTTGTTCATGTTGGTGCCTGCTGTTGTTGTCCCTCTGTTCCTGAGCTCCTGTCTGTAGCCCTGGATTTTGCCTGTGAACTCTTCTGGATCTGTGTTCTGTTTCCCTTTGGGTTTTCTCTTTTGTGTTCTTGACAACAGCTTGACAACATAATGACTGTGTGTTCAGAAGTGATATCATTGTATAAACTAAGAGCTCTGGTCAGTTGAGTCACTCTCATTTTTCTGTGAGGAATCCACCTTTGGAGTTCTAAACAATGCAGTTATCTTCTCAAAGTCAAGCATACCAAGGGCCACTCGGTGATTAATATCCTTAGAGTTTAAATAATTAAGCTGATATAGTTTATATTCATACCATAATATAAAGCAAGATTAAATGTAGTCTTAAATTTCATAAGTTTAAGAGTTACATAGCCTTTATCTAGATTTACCTGTTGTAACTGGCCTTTACCTTGCATTTTATAGCCTATTTCATTTGCCAAAACCAGGAAGCAATGGCACAACTCTTTCTTTTCAGGTGTGACTTTGCTAGACTGACTGAAGCCGACTCAAACAAATGGACTCAGCCGAAACTGTTTTGTAGTGATTAAAGTCCTGTGCCAGGTACACTCCCCAGCTCTTCCGCAGTGCTAAGCTCTCAGTTCTTGGAATGAGACGTGAGAGCATGAAGTGAGAAAACAAAGACGCTGCAGAAACATTGTTTTGGCATGTTACACTGATCCCTCCAAGAGCTGAGAGAGGAGAAGTGGGATGTTGAGTAGAACTACTGGGAAATATCTCTTGGATATCTGGCAGTAGGGAAATAAATATAATCCCTCCTTCATATTATCTTCGTCTGGGCTTGTGTGTACTTGAGATAATGTCGGGCTAGGAGGAGTAGAGTAAAAGCATATTCTCTCCAAATAATGCATGCATCTGATTAGCCTTTGGCTGTTGTTGTTGGACAGGGAAGTGCCTTTATCTCTAACTTCTATGGCAGATGGCAAAAAAAAAAAGAAAAGAGGGAACATGAAGGAAGAAGAGAGAGGAGGATAGAAGTGGAAAAGAGAGAGGAGGATAGAAGTGGAAAAGAGAGAGGCGTAATCATGTTTGACTCTTTTCTTCTTCATGCTGCTTTAAAAGGCTCTGCACCTTCTGCACACACATGCCTTCCATAAGTTAAAATCAATTCAGCTGTCGGTGGCATATTAGAATGCCACAGCCCAAATCTTTCAATTGACCTGACAACCAGTGAGGCTTTTGAAGTCGAGACAGGGTCAGACTACGTCCTGTCTCAGCTTTGAGAATAGGGGCTCTCCATATTTGTATGCATCCTGAAAGAAGGCGGAATTGCTTTCTGCTTTGCAATCTTTCCTCCACACAAGACAGTCTTACACTCCCACAAACGCAGGCGTTTAGATGTATTTTTCATAGAAATTTCAACTATGAATGACAGGATAATAAAAGAAAAAGAAATGATACATGTTTTTGCTGCGAATTGTCATGTTCAATGGAGCCAGCCCTGCCTCCTGCACATGCTACAGTAAGTATCCTACAAGCAGTGGGGTGATTTTTGGCACTTCATTATGGATTCCTTATCAAAGCGCATACTGAGGCTATGATTCTGTTTTCTGGTTCATCACACCAAATAGATCAGCCTGAGATTCATGCCTAATTTTATTAGTTATTCCAGCTCTCTAAGGGGGAAGTAGAATGGGGAAAAAAAAGAGGTCAGATACACTGGAATCCTTTTTCCCTCTGTGGGTACTGGCACTAACTCTAACCTCCCCCCTTGCATTCTTTTTTTTTTTGTCACGGATGTTTTTTCTCTGTCTCTTTCTTTCTCTCTCATGCAGACAGAAACACACACACAGCCCTCTCTCCCTCCTTAACATTGTTAAAGCAAGTGATGGAGTGATTCCGATGGGCCAACGTGTTCCCCACTTTTCGAATTTGTTGCCGCTGTTGTTGTTATAAGTTCGATGTCTTCCTCTGTCCCCTCTCTTTGGCATCTGTCGGCTGCCGCTGCGCCTGCAGGACACCAGAGGAGACGACTGGCATCCTCAATGAGGAGGGAAGCGGTGCTTGCCTTCACGCTCCAGTGCCCGCGCGCCTGAAGAGATGACAGGGAGAAGGAAAGGTGTAGGTTGACAGGCCAAAACAGCTTTCGCATTCACGCAAACACATGAACACATTTTCACAATTACATTTGCATGCTGCACATTTGGGCACACAAACAGAGGACGGAGGTAATAACAGCAACACCTGTACCATTTAGTGCAATCTAGTACAATTCCTCTTCCTCCCACAGAGTTGAAAATGCACCTCTCTGAACACTCTCAATAGAAATTAACCATTTTACAGAAGTGCTTTTTTCATGTATATTAATTGTAGAAATCTCGACCAGACTTTATGCAAATGCACTCACACCAACCAAGCAAGGATTCATTTATAAATGCATGTAGAATCATAGGCCTCTGCATTCAACATATTTACATTCTAGAGGTACAAACCTTTTAATCCAACCAGATGGTTTCTGCTTGGTTTTCACTCTAGTTCTAGATTAATGGTACAGGAATGCAAATTCATATTTTAGCAAATATATTGATACTGAAAATGAAAATGTTTACAGGGAATGTATTTGTTTTCCACCAAAACACTTGATCTTGCAGTAGAATTTCAATTTGTTGAAACTACAACATAAGTCAACTTTTTATGTTTAGGGAAAGACTGTGGTCTGGTTTAATATAGAAAAAGTTTGCAGTGAGTTCAGCAACAATGTGTTTATCTGCATTTAACCAAAACCACCATCTTTTCCTTAACCTTAACCAAAGTGCTATTGTTGCAGATGGAACTGTGAATGCAAACCCAGTCCCTGTTGTGACAGTTCTGTGCTTCTTACGCAAATATTGGCAAATGAATGATAGAAAAAAAATGTCAATGCTCTAGTTAGATTAAAAATATTTACTGTCAAAAAAAGGTATTGATGGAGTAAAATAGAAAACAAAATGAAATGAACTATTTTTCATGGACTTTCTCACTCCTATTTGTGAGGGATATGTTTTTAGTTTTAGTTTTAGTTTTTTTTTTTTCCTTTTTCCTACTGCAGTTGCCAACACGCTTTGGGTGAAGGAAACAGGAAATCTAATTTTGCCATGAAGTCAGTGAGTTAGCTGCAGGCTTCACCTGAGACACCTGAGCCCCGTGTTTTTGGCCCTGGGTTGTTTTTACTTTGGAGAATCTGTGCTATGAAAAGTCATGGTTCATTATAAGTGCATGTTTGCACTCTAACCACAGATATGTACAATCACCAGATTCTGATTGTGAGAAAACAGTCAACATTGGTTGGTTAGGAATCAAAATGTGAAGTTATGATGATGTTTATCCTGACGACACATCAGAGAAAATGGAAATTGTAATTTTGCCTGAATGTAGCGGCGTCTGTGCATTCAAATTTGACTGATTTATAACACTAAGAAGAAGGGATGCAAGGGTGCCAAGGGTCAATGCAATGCAATACAAAAAAACAAATACAACAAATATACATGACTCAACATATATGACATCCACAGTTTCGTTGAATGTGTTCCTTATAGGTTTGATTGAGTGACTAAGTGGTTATTATCTATGACTGCTGGGCTTTTCACCACCCAAGCACATCTCCTAGACGTTACATTTGTGTACTACTAATTTGAATGAGTTTTGAAAGAGTTTTGAATGAATAGGCACTGATAGCTGCTTGGAGTGTATTTAATTACAGTATAAATATTTTTATTTGCTGCACAAGATTTAATGGTCTTGATGGGCCAAAACATCAGTGAATGATTAGAGTTATGTGGAGCAAATAAATACTTTTATTATGGTGGTGCCTGTTCAGTGTTTCTAGTCATTTTTGTGTGGGTTCAACCTTGACTCACTCCTCTGTCTTCAGTCTGTAAGGTCTGTTAACTCAGTTTTCCCTTGTTTCGTAAGGAGAATAATCTTTTCATTTAACTTCACATAAAAAGATTTTATGTGAAGTTATATATATATTGGGGGGAGGCTTGGGAGCATCTGTCTCTATGGTGGTTCTGATGTCTTGCAAGGTAAAAGAAAAATATTAACATAAAATTAAAGAAAAAACAAAAAAAAAAGAAAAGAAAGAGCATCACTGCATTGCAACCCAAAATGTGTTTAATCTTGTCATTTAATTGGGACCAACTGAGCTGTCATTAAAAACGCCCTATGGACCCTTGTATAACCACAAACAAAACGCCAGAATTCACAGATTTGATGTCAGATTCCAAGGTGACGCGACTGCAAGGACAAGCATTTTGTCAGTGAATGAACAGATTGCTCATGCCTGATCCAGCATGTGGACTGCTTGTGCTAGTGGGTGAGTCTGGCTCTGCGATGTGGACAACATGATGACAAACTGGTTAAATGGTGAGTTTAAAAAAAAATGTAATTTGATGCAACTGAATAACCTCCTACGGCCTACTATCACCACACACAAGTACACAAACACGCATATATACTCAGTGTAAGATCAAAGTACTTTTTTTCTGAAAATGAGACTCATGAGCTAAAAGAGGGACTAATTAGAGGCTGTAAGGCCTGTCTGGTCAGTGTATGTACTGACTAACATATACTTTCTGGCACATAACAGTGTCAACCCCAAGCAAAATGCAATTTAAATGTAGTGTAGCGTTGACAGTTTTAATGAAATGTTCCTCGCTCTTAGCCAACAACACTTGAAAACAAGCTTCCAAAACAATTACAAATAATAAAAGTCTGCAAGTGATGCTTTTAGCACATTTCATGTTTGTCATATTGTAATTTTCCTCAGTTTTTAGCCACGGTACTGGTGTGGCTCTAGGGATGGCAGTGTCAGTCTCTCAGTCATTCCGTTGCTTTGGTCCATACTGAAATACCTAAACAACTACAGGATGGATTGCTATGGAATTTGGCTGAGTGGTCTCCACAGGGTGAATCAAAATGACTTTGGCGATCCACAGACTTTCTTATCTAGCACCACTAGATCTCAACCGTAATGACTGTTGTGATTCCTTAAGTTTGATATTTTTATTTTAGACTAAAATGTCTCAACAAAATTGGACAGACTGACATGAAATGTCTTTATGTCCCCCTCAGAATAGATTTTAATGATTACTGTCAATTTTGGTTTATGATCAAATACTTGCAGAAATAACTTTGTACGTGCATATATATAACATATATCTATCAACACACATATATTTATGCAAATCATTTGGTAACAAGCATGTGCCTCAGTGCATTAGTGCAATAATTTTCTCTGCCCAGGGAGTGAAAAGCAGTTAAAACCATGATGTGTTGTGCGTGTACCCTGCTCCTTGTACTTTGCCAGTTCATTAAGTCAATTAAAAAGTGTGACATAGCGATCCCACGGTATTAACCCCCCACAATAATGCTGCACAAGATGTCATTTTTTTTTACCTTGTCTCTACTTAGAGTCTAATATTAGCATTTGCAGTCTGCTAATATTAATAATGCTGATGCCATTTCTTCCACAGCTTTTTGTGAATATACACATAAGAAGCATTAACCTGAGTTTGATTTCTCCATGTAGGTACACACAGTGATGATGCAGGAAAACAAAACTGTGAATTACCTGTCAGTTTGTATGACTTCATGTTTACAGCTCTTGGTTCATTTGCAAAAAGTGTGAACCAGAACTATATTTTCCCCTTGTTCTGGACCAAATGAACCAGACTACAGGTGTGAAAGCACCTCATTTAGGTCTTGCTGCTACACAAAATGATTTACCCATTACAGGGCTACCACACATTCACCATATCATTTGAATAGTTAATGTAAAAGTTTTCATGAAAAGTAATGAGGCTGATGGAACAGACATGTTATCTCATAATTTCCTCATGTCTTCTCGACATTCATACATTCTTATTATAGCACCCTAATGTACATTACACAATTAACTTCACACAAATCCCTGGCAGTTCGCTTTTTCTTAGCATAGTCTCTGTCCAAAAAGTCTTCCTCGGGGTTACCTTCCTCAAGGGTGCTTCAGCTATGGACATCTTTTCTATCTGTGGGTCCAGGGATTTGAACCAACGTCCTTTCAGTCCCAAGCCCACTTCTCTGTAACAGATATTTGCTCCAATACCACCCCAAACTGGTAAAACCATTTCTTTACAGGCCTGGCTTTGTGAATGGGGCCCTCATCATGTGAAAACAGGAAGAGGCCTCCCCCAAGAAACTGGAAGCACCCAATTGTCTAAAATATCACTATATGGAGTAGCATCAAGATTTTCTTACAGTGGTTCCTACCTTGACCAAACCCTGAAAAACGGCTTGTTGTTTCTTCTTATACAGTTGTATACAGTTATACAGTCCAGAGTATTAGTAGTACTAGTACTAGTATTTGCACATTTACATTCAGTTTGAAATAAAGTGCAAAGCTCTTTTCAGCTCTTTTCAGCTTCTCAGCTTTGATTTGAGTTGGTTTGCATCAATATTGAAAGAACTGTGTGACATATAAACCTTTTAATATAGTGACATGACATAGTGCCCCAGTTGTAAAGGTTCAAAAGTAATTGGGCACTTGGCTGCTAAATGTTTCTCGGGCAGTTGTGTGTCATTTCAACATTAGTTCATGGATAAAAGAGCTCACACGTGGCTCAGAGTTGACAGAGAGTTGAGAGTTGCCATTAAGGTTAAGGTGAAGCTGTCTGTCAATATAAGGAGCGAAGAGTTAACCATGAACATGATGAACATAATAATGAGGCTCAACAAAAAGCAGAAATTCTATCACAGAGATATAAAGGATACAACAGGTACATTCTAAAAAAGCAGGTGCACACAGGAAAGCTAGACAATAGAAAATGTCAAACAGCCTGGTAGACCAAGGACCACAGGTCTGTGGATGAGCAGAAAATCACTTGCATACAGAGAAAAAGCCTTTTATGACTGCACAGCAAGTCATGAATACTCTGAATACACTAATCAAGATGTAGGTGTACGTGTTTCCTTGTCAACAATCAAGAGCAGACTTCATGCATGGCCTTAGAGGATTCACCACATGATGCAAACCCCCGGCCTCAAAAACAGAAAGGCCAGGCTGCAGTTCACAGCAATGGGGAACAATGGACTGATGAAACAAAAATAAACCTCTATTAAAATGACGGAAAGATGAAAGTGTGGAGAAACAAAGGAAGAGCTCATGACCCAAAGCCACCACCTCATCTGTCAAACATGGTGATGGTTCTGTTATGGCTTGGGCATGTACTGCTGCCATTGGACCTGGCACACTGGTTTGTTGATAATGATGTATCAAAACTTATTGGCCGACATTTGTCTAAAGTGATCACAAAGTGCAGAGGTGGAATATCCTTAACCAGCCGTGTCAATCACCTGAAGACCAAACTTTAAGACCCCACAACAAGCAAGAGGTGAAGACTGCTGCAGTGAAGACCTGGGAGAGCATCACCAGGGAAGATACAAAGCATCTGTTTGATGTCTGTGGGTTGAAGACTTCAAGCAGGCATTGCCTGCAAAGGATTTTCCATAAAATATTAAATAAAATGATTTTGTTTGAATCCATGTATGCCTCTCCAATTACGTTTGAATCCTTGCAATTTGAGCACTGTGTGTTGAAAGGGCTACAGTTCCCACACAGTTCTTTCTGTATTGATGTAAAGCCTAGACTACCCAGACCTTGAGACTTGGCACTTCAATGTAGTATCCTTTTATTTTATTTCAATTTGAATGTGCTGGAGCACAAAGTCTGAAGAACAAAAAAATGTGTAACTGGGCAAATACCTACAGTCTGGACTGTATTGCTGCTTTGGTAAGGCTTTCACACACAAAAAGAGTATCTAATGGGGCCGACAATGGCAATAAACCAACACTGAATATGGCACAGTAATTACTTCTAATAGCAGAGAAGCCATACATACATTGCTGTAAAGTTCCCGCATGTGACATTATTGTAAATCATGTAAATCATTTTCACTACTGGTTATTCAAGGAACCTCACTTTTTTCCTATATTGGTCAGATGAACGTGGCTGGCAAACTGAGAATTTCAACAGTGCAAATAGCTTGAATCTCTGCAGAGGCACAGTCACGATCGCCGTAAAGAGTAAGAGCTGTGGAGGAAGAGAATTTCTTCTACCATAGATGCTTTTAGCACCATTCTCCTCTGGTCAGCTGCACTGGCTATGCCTTATCTCTCTTCTTGCTTCCCAGTGGCCACTGCGTATCTACTAGCAACCCATATCGACACACATGATTGGCAGAGTCAGATAGCTAAAGGGAAAGAGTATGTTCTTATTGTGCTTACACAACAACATGGCCTGAATCCAACCCAAGCCCACAACTTGTTGTCAGGACTCATCAGGCCAGGTTGCTGAACTCTAACATAGCCACATAGTGCATCAAGTTTTGAGATGAATGAATAATAACAACTGAATAATTGCATGTCATACTAGTACTCAAAGTGTTGGAGGGAGAGGGTTTGTCTCTGTCAGTGCCTATAACGGAGACAGGAAGCCTTAAAGACCGTATCTGCCAGTGATCGATTGTTAGTGGGGATAGTGGGAAAAGGAGGATGACTGTTCAGTGAGGAGAGGTGTCAGAAAGGGGACGGCGTCTCCTTCGCTTCAGTGACTCCCTCTCTCCTGTACAAGAAAGCTGTCGACCATCTTCTAAGAGGACTCTTTCACTCAATCTCCCTTTATCTCTCTGCCTATCTGCCACCCCCCCACCCTTCACTCTTTTTGTACGCAGTGTCTTCCAGCTCCCTTTTTCCAGGTGCCCCCTCCTCTCTCACTGTCAGCCACTGTTACATCAGATAGATTGCAGGTGTGTTTCCATTGTGAGGGAGGATTCACTGCCGTTGTATGCCTGCAACCTCTCTGCATGACACAGCACCTCTCCCAATTTACTGTGCCGTAATTTATCCACAGACCCTATACATACTTAAACCACATTTATGCATACAGGCTCTATGGTTATCCTATTTATTATAAACCCCTACCTCTGCATAAATTCTGCAGTGTGATTAACTACAAATGCTGCCGTCAGTGAGCATATAACGTCTAGCAAAAAACTGCCCAACTTCATCCACTGCCCATACAGTGATGGAGATATTGCTCAAGCAGCCCATCTGTGATTATTCCGAATTCATTTGCTCCAGACGTTTTAGCATGACACTAGATGTATCAACAATGAGTACGATTCCCTATCTCGCCCGCTGTGTTTTGAGCCATATGGTTTATTTCCACCTGTATCCTCAAACTGGCAGCTGCTATCAGTAAATGGCACCAACCTTTCTCGGCAGGGTGAAAATGACTGCCATGTAAGCTTTGCACTGGCCTCAGTTCTCTCCCAAGATGGTAGTTAAAAAAACGATGTTGACCTATGCACGGCCTCAGGACTGTATATCTCAGCCAGAATACCACGCAGAAAATAATCCTCCCCGGTTCTGAATTATTGTGTTTCCCAAGGTCCCTAAATGGATTTTCTTAGAAGCAATGCAAGTCTGTGGAAGCTGGACATCAGACTATTTTGCTTGTTGTTTTTTTCCCCCCTCTTTTTTTGATTTATTGTTACCTAGACCTCCATAATCCCACTTATACATTTAGATTTATATTCACTTTTCCAGTGGTGCAGAACTGATGAATTGAGTCTCTACTGACAGGTCTCAATTAACTGGATAAAGCACTGGATTCTAACTGCACAAAATTAATTAATAGCCTACACTATTCAAGGATATTACATTGATGGATGACTAAGGCCTGGCCTTTTAAGATCACAACAGTAAACAGTCTGGTTGAGACTATCATGACATTTCCAAACCTAGGCTTTTTTTTTTATTTTCAGTGTCTGTGTGTGGGTGCTGGGTTCTATATAAAAACAATCACTGGCTTTGTCCTCACAAGCTCTCAAAGGTCAGCCTGGACAACACCAAGTGCTCTAATTATATTTTGCTGGAAAAATTGTCTAGGGAGCAAAGGTCTAGTCACAATGTAACTGCTGCACAATAAAGGTATTTGTCTGCATTAGGGTTAAGGTTCAATCTAAAATTGCTTCAGTTTCATAGGGATTTCTGGGTTTTGACCCTCCCAGGACAGGTGCTGCTTAAGAGCTCCTGATTGCTCTGTTTTGTCTTTTTCACATGCTTGTGCTGTGATACTTAAGCTCATACAAAATGGGAAGCAAAAGAAAGTTTTCATATCAAAAGTACCCCACTTCCTCCATCCTTGATGTCTTGTTGTCTTTATGTTAGAAACTATTAAAGTGTATTTTCTTTTCCCTTGGGTGAATTTTGCAAAATCAGGCAAAAAAAAGGAAGGAAAAAAAAAGCAGACACAAAGAGGCAAAAGCAGAAAAAAAAAGAAATCAATAAAAAATGCTTCAAAGAGGGCACCTAGGAGGAGAAAGGAGGAAAAGCTCAAAACAAGTCAAAAAGTCAGAGTCTGATCTCCCATAATCCTTCTCTCTGCTGCAGTTTTTCCAAGACTGGGTAGCAGAAGTTTGGCAGCAACTCTCAGTTCAGTGATGCTCCTCTGTTCCTGGTTTGATGTGCTGAAATAAACGACCAGAGTTGCATTATTTATTTCAGTAACAGTGCTCACTGGTTTGTTCTTTACGCAGTGTAAAATGATTAAACAGAAACTGTAGTTCACAAACCACAATTACATATAATATATAATAATCTATTTAATCTAATCTACACAATAATCAAAGGTCTCCATAATAATTCATAATAATTCATACTAGAAATCTTGGACTTCATTGATTGCACTAGCTACAACGCCTTTCACAACGTATATACAGGAACCTTTGGAAAAGAAGTCCAGTTATGATTTATTAGCATTGTGACTCTATAGCATGAAGAGGCTCAGTACTCTTGAGAGAAGAATTTTTTGGCAGCATTCATTTCTTACAATGAGGTGCAGGCGAAGGTTACCCCCGAAGAGCAAGTATCTCAGTCTGAGGCACTTTCTCTGTAGCTCTTCCCTACCACGCGGGCCATCAGAGAGCCAGGCTCAATCCACTTTTCTAAATTGCTGCCATTTAATGGAACACCTTGACCTGACTTCCCTTCCTGCCAAAAATAAATAAAGATGTTATTTGGAAAAATAAGGCTTTCCAACTTGGGTGATGCTTGTGGAAAACTGAACGCATCAGACACTGCTTTTACTGAATTGCTTGACAAATACATTTTCTCCAAGAGATCTTCAGTAGGGTTAAATACAGGAACTGTTTCTGTCTCTTCCCATAGAGATAGAAAGTACTTGGAGAGATTTATTGCTATATGTATGTATTGGAAACAGTTTCCTGAATAATTCACTTCTTGTGCACAGGTATTCTTCGGTGGCTTCAGGTGGTCAGGCGGTTTGAATCAAAGATGAATTGCTGACTTTGTCCCAGGTTGGTGGAGGAGCATCCTGCATAACCTGCAGGTACAAGTGGAAGAGTTCAAACAAGAACGGTGTAGCATTTCTACATTAGAAAGTAAAAAGAACTTTCTTTAAGAAAAAAAAAATCACATGTGGTTTCCATGGCAATTATTAGGCTCATTTCTGGCTGGTAATTCCTGAAAAAAAATAGCAGCTGACTTTTATCTTTCCACATTTCTGAAAGCCCCACATAGATATACAATAGCTCAGTATGACTCTTTTGAGGAAGCTGGGAAAAAAAAAAGCTTTTGTAACCAAGGCTCATTTTATTCTAGTTGATTGTCATCCTCCAAGTGTACAGTAACCCCTCAGATCCACAATCTTGCTAAAAATACAGTCTTGTTTAAACATGAACAGTTTGAAATGTTTTTCTCTCTTGCTTTAACACCTCTGAGGGCTCTGATGAGAATTTAAATGTAACTGGCCATAACGTGTCCCACACATTAAATTAAGCCAGCGAGAATCTAATTAGAATTGACTGCTGACTTGAGTGACAACTTGTTTATGCAATGCGTCGATAAGAGAGTGATGTTTGCCAAAACCAAAGGGATAAAACAAAGTCCCAGTTCTTAGCCAGTGGCTTAGTGGATAAAGAAAACTTGCTTATGAAATTATCCAAATAAAGGAGTTGCCAGAGAACTTCATCAGCATCGATTGACACCATTTCTTAAATCAAAAACATAATTTCCATTTTGTTTTAAAGAGAGACAAAAAAGGATAAAAATCCAGAAGGCAGTGTGGATCCCTTAAAGATTATCCAGACTACAGTCTTAGTCAAAAGATGCCTTCACTCTAAAAAAAAAAAATCCACTTTCCCTTCCATTGTCTGTGCCCTGGACATTCAGATTGGTGGAGATGAACTGTGTTTGTTCAGTCTTTCACTGGTATCAGCTCCAAATGTTGTAATGGATACAAAGTGAAAGAGGAGGGATTACACTTCCATTGGCATCCACGGTGGTCGTTTGATCTCTGCTGGAACCCCACTTGCCTGCTGGGTGGACTTAGAAGGCAAGCTTAGAGCCCAGTGGAAGCAGCACGGTGAACCTGGGATGGAAGCCAGCTGCTGTAGGTGGATCTATACAACATCTGAACCCTCTGTTGATAGAACAGAAAAACTGTGTCATCCACTTGTGCTCTAAGACCACTCCATTACAGATCAACACAGGGATTTCCACTCTTTCTGGCTAGCTTTGTGAAACTCATTGCTTATTATATGAGGCAGGAAGTAACATTGCAACTGCAATTGCCATTTTTTTAGTACCTTGATTTTTGTAAACATACCTGATAGCTCAATGAAAAATCTGTTTTTACTTAACTCATTGTGACACTAACAGGCGCTAAAAATGTGCAATTTAACAGCAGCAGTGAGGCTGCAGGAATCAGCAGTAATAGCCACAGGCTAACAGGCTAACAAGCACTGAGTCTGTTGTCTGACTCTGTTACATGAATGAATTTGGTGACCCCTGATGCTCTCAACTGGCCTGCTTTGTATCCTTCGGCATACAGGCGGTGATAATGTATGATATGGCGTTTTGTACTGTTAATTGCAGTGTTGTATACAATGAACGATACTGACTGGCCAATCTACGATGGATAGAAGGAGCATTTGTCTACACCACTAAAACTTTTGACATCATATGCAGTAATTAGTTAACCTTGGTTTAGAAAAAAAAATATTTTTTTTTCAAGTAAGTTATTGCAGGTGATTGCGGAGAATTGCTGCTTTTTATTAAATGTTTTAAATTGCACCTTCCCACAGCTATTAGATGCAAATCAAAGAAATTGATAAAGGAAATATTAGTTAACCCCATTTGTTGCCTCAGAAGAAACTAGACAGACACATATCCGTGATATAAATGCACCACTAACAAGCACTCAAGAAGCTCAATGAAAAACATTGCCGGTCTGACAGGAGCCCCAATCAATAGAAAGCCCCTCTCCTTTATTATTTTCCTCCCTGGTCTCATCCACCTATGCCTATCCTGTTAGCACCATATAATCTGTCTCTGGATGGCACCTTTCCTCGATCCAGCCTACCAGGCTTATAGATTACTGCCTTTTATTGAAGAAAACAACAGAACAATGACAGGCTTAACTCACTATTGGAAAACTATAAGGAGCATGCCTTGCTGCTACAGATGAGATACTCGACAGGCTAAACCCAGCACACCAGGGCTATGCATCTCCTGTTAAGTATGCTCTCGCTTTGCTGTCCCTTGAACTGAGGTCGGAGGGAGAGAAGGGGTCAGGCTGTGCATTTTGAGTGAGTGGAAACCAGAGGGTCATAAAGGGTCAGTTCAGCCACAGTATAAAAAACACATACACTACAGATACGTTATTTGTAGTGGTTTACAAACACCTTACAATACTGTACACCGAATTGTGAGTGATTACTAAGAAACTAGTGAGGAAGGAATGGGGAACTACCTGACAATTGATTAATTACTATATACATTGTTCCTGAATCATGAATATAAAGCATTTAATGATGAATTAACAGAAGACAGACTTGGAGATATTATATTAGTGATTAATTATGTAATAATCACTTCACAGACATTTGTCTATGATTGTTTAAGAACATTCAAAAAGCCATATTTTCCATCAGTGATACTATGAGTAGCTGTGGGTCTTTAAGTCAGTCATCTGTCTTGATTTCAGCAGCTTCATTTCTTAAAATATAGCTCTACTCAATGACGGTGGCTCACAACTGGAAATGTAATTTAATTAAATGACATGTGAGAAACTCTGCAGCAACTTGTCGTTTCCAAAAGCAATGTCCTTGATTCTGTGGAAATTCCAGCTGTGAATAGCTTCCATTAACTACTTCCAACACAATGTTAAATTTTCAATGCTTTGAGCAGGATGAATACAACTCCATTCGCCACCACTATATTAGGATGGGAGCTTAGAGACAAAATATCTCCTTAAAACTTGTTTATTCGTGAGTTGGTCTTTTCTGACCCTTTCAAAACTCCACCATGTAGGAGTACCTAAGTGCAGGAGAACTGCTGAACAAAATACATGTATATCACTGCTGCCACAAACAATTAGAAAATCTCGCTTTTTCCTGTGTGAATGTAACACATCTCTGTAAAATTGAGTCACTCTTGTGTGGCTTACGCTGCGCTGCTTTTTATGTGTTTAAATCATAACATTTTCTCAAAGGGGCTCCGCATTTTTTTTTTTTGACACATTGCAAAAAGTAATGCAATGTCACATTAAACAAATGCATCGAGCACAGCCCCCCTCTGAGGTGATCTCAAGCACCAAATAATGGTTTTTAAGCAAATTTTGTGAAATGCTCTTGTTTCAATTATTGATTTTCATTCAGTTAATTTATTTTATCTAGCCGGGTCATTTTACAATGTGATGATCAAGGGGTAAAATCATAAAATTTTATGACTCCTTCTTACCGACTCATTCTCGGTAACAACAAATATTTAACTGCGACTGAGGTGTTTGTTCATGTCTGACAGCTGAACTTTACCAGCTGGTCTGAGTTGTAAAGCACAAACATTGTCCTCACTAGCTGTTTTTTGAATCCTCTTTAAATGCCAGGTTTACTTCTTTTCATCACCACATTTACCATTTCTTGGCGTGTTTTTGGGGGTAAATTGATGAAGCGTGATTTGCTGGTGTGTCAGATAGATGGTGCAGGAAATGGATCACTTGCTTTGATTAAAACACCCCGCTTGGCTGGCTTTGCACATCATAATCTAAGAATGGATTACACTGCAGTAATGTGGGTCACAATATTTAGCAACAGTGAAGGCAAAGTCACTGCAGTGCATGGGAAATAACGCTTATAGAGAAGATTACAATGAGATGTAGCTGAACACTGTGTGATTAAATCATGGACTGTATACAGAAACTCACCGCTCCCCACTGAAAGGTGATTTTTCCACTCCAACCATCCGTATCACTCCTCAGCTCCTGCCTCTGAATGTAAAGGTGAATGTGACGATGGTTGTGCAGGGTGCATATGTGTGTGCGCGTGCATGCACACGTGCCCAGTGCATGTGATTGAGTGTGCAGAGTTATTGACCTCTAGCGAGGGAGGAGCATTAATGTCCAGCGTGCCGTGAAACTGGCCTACACCCCGTGTCCAAGGTGACTGGCACTGCCCTGTCCCATGGCACACTTCTGCCTCTGATGGATTGATTGGGCCTTGGAGAAGGACCTCTTGTAGTGTGCCGTGTCTTTTCTTTCTGTATGTGTGTATGTGAGTGTGAAAAAAAAAGAAACACAAACTTTTAATTGTGTACAGAATAAGTTTTGTTTCGGCTATCGTCCTGCATCACTTGTAAAGCCGTTGTTCTCTTGGTAACTCCTCAGGAACATTTATCAAGGCTGGGACTCTCCCTTCATGCCTCATACTAATGAATCCCTGTACTCTTTCTTCTCTCTAATGATCCTCAGGAAATGTCCCCCCTCTTGTCTCTCTCTTATCACTATCTCCCATGCTCCTTTAATTTATCTAATGCTCTCTTTCATTTAAGTAACGTATAAATGAAATGTGCCTGCAACATTTTCTTCCCATCATGTTCCCCTTATCTGTCCTCCCCTCTTTTCTCTCCATACACTTCTCCTACTTGTGATTTAATGGATGAGCCGAGCACCCAGAGGATGGTGCTAAACTCGTACACAAGACTGTATTGTACATGCCAGTTCAATTTATGGGATGAGTTATTGATTTCTCTGCACCATATGCGGAGGCAGGAATGTGAGAAAACTGCTAACAACATACCTAAGTTGCAGATCTGACGAATGTGTGCAGATGAATGAACCAGCACCGGTTGACTGTGAACAGGAGAGTGGGGGTGTGTTCATTTGATGGTTACATATGAATGAGATACTTTCTGTTTGTATATTCTGCAAGCTAATCAACCTGCTGAAGGGCAAAGCACCAGTTTGTAATTAGAAGATTCAAATATCGAGTCAAATAACTGCTGGTATAATTTGTATTTGGCAATGAATCATCAACTGTAAATGTTGTCTTAAAAGCCTTTTTGGATATTGAGAAATGTGCCTTCCTAGACAATCCTTTGACCGCAATGCCTTTATGCTTAACTAACATATTCCTCTGCTAGTTAAGTGTAGTTAAGTTTAGCCAAACAAAAACCACTACTTTAAGGTTAGGAAGAGATTGTGGTCATGTTCAAAAGAAGCAAACGCTAAATGTCAGTAGAAGACACGATGAAAACAGTGGTTCCTGCTGCCTCATTCTTTAAAGATTCTTTTAAAGTGTGGTCCTATGGCAATGTGAGGCCACTTCTGCCTTCGCCTCTGACAGACAAGACAAGACTCATTAATCCACCAGTAACAAGAGGTTCTTGTCAAATAAAAGTAATCAAAGGTCTCATAAAGTGTTATTAATGTCCAATGCTGCCATATGCATACTAAAGATTTGTGAGGAGCATGTATAAATATACATTATCAGCTATTACAGTTTCATATTACTTTATACTTCTAAATAATGACATTTGTAATATTTACGCGATTACATTCTCATTACTTGGTATTTTGCAGATTAAATTTTCTATTCCAAACTTACTCATATATTATGCATTTTTATGAATTAAACTGTCGCAGTTAAGATTACTTTTACTTGCATTGCATTACGGCTAATTTTCTCTCAGTTCAATTCAAAATTCCTCTTCCTTCTCTTTACCAACTGATGCAGCTTCAATTGACTGAATTTTCCTTTGATGAATAAAAAGCCTCACATTCATTGCATCACCTGCGCGCACGTGGCGTATGAGTACACATTTATGAGTTTTTGTAAACCTCTCATCTTCTTCTTCATCTATTCCTCACTGTATAGTTTCCCATCAGGGCTGACTGATAAGCTGCTTTGACCCTGTGTGTCTACATGTCCCTGCAGTCGATGGAGATGATGATCGATGTTTCAAGTGACATTTCTCAGCTAATAACCTCTTATCCTATTGATTCCCTGCCCAGATACCCTGCTCTGCTCTCTTTCAACAAATGGATTTTGTCCCCTGCTGTCCTTCTCTCCACCCATCTTCTTTTCTAATGTTTCTGTATTTCAGAGAATATTTCACGTTCAGCCCCCCCCCCCCCCCTTCTTATACTCCATATAGCACAACCCCTAGGCTAAACTCTACCACAAATTAAAACCAAATAATACCATTTTTAGAGAGTGGCCCACTTCAGAAGTCACCCTGTGGTTTGCCAACAGGAGTGACTGTCACTGCAGTTATAGTACATCTGAAAGGGCAGGAAAGGGAAAGACTTGAAAAAGAGCCCTGCCAAAAACCCAGTCATGAGTTACCAGACTCTTTGAGGAGCCTCTGAAAGGAAATGATGTTTCTGCACACCCATATCACAAAGGCAATCACTGCACACTCACTCACATCTTAATTAAAAACCGTGGGCATACAGCGACTGCTGGTTGTGCTGACAACTTTCACATTCTTGTTGAAAAAATCCACAGTTTCTTCACTGTGTAACTTTTTAACACAATACTTTTTGTGTTGACATTCATACAAAACTCAAAAGGAAAATCTAAAAGTTTAAGCAAAGCAAATGGTGAGGATTCAAGGATTGGTGGAGAGACTTTAGCTGTGTGCTAATAAAAAGCACTTAACAGTAACTGAGAGAAATTTATGAGCTAGATAATTACACACTGTTGTAGACACACTAACTTCATTAGATGCATCTCAATGTGCTTTTACCCCCCGAAGCAGATTCTACCCTAAAAGAGATGTAGTGTGAAACATTAAATTTGCTGAACGCCTAAATGCTGACACTCATGCAACAAAAATAAATAAATAAATAAATAAAAAATCCAAATCGGGTCCTTTCTAACCACAGCTTTAAAACTACTCTTAGACATCTGCTCATGTTTGTCTTCATGGTGTTTCTTCAGCTCAAGTACAAATGTGTATCACTTGATCTGCAATTGAAAATTGGATACATGGATACAAATTGGAAAAAGCATACATTAGTACAGAAAACTGAATGGAAAATGGTTTGATTTTCTGTCCACATGTCTCTGTTCAGTTGTTGATTACAACTATTCAGATAAAACAAGCTTGAAGCCTGATAGACCATCAGTTAGCCATTCCAGTTATTTCCATAATTAATTACCCTGTGTTCAGTATTATGCTGAAAAAGACCATCTATAACCCACCAATCCAAATGGCCACTGCAGACACTTGCATTTAACTTGACAGTCCATAAACGGCCATAAAGTATAAATACATTAAAACTCACTATGGACGTTGGACATTTATGTTCCTGCATCCTTTTGCCAAAGAGATGTAGCTGCTAGTATCAGTGCAAAATATAAACTAGTATAAAAGTGGAATAGAATGAACATTTAAAACACTGAAAACAAAAAGGATCATGCAGGAGTTTGCATTGAGCAAACAGTAAAATAAACTTCAAGCCTGCAACCCCATATGGCTATATGTGTTTGTAGGGATTATTTCATCCATCTATAGGCCTATTCAACCATCCATACACTTCCTGTCTCTCATTTAATCCCTGATGACACATTTAAACCTTATTCATGTGGTTAATTTTGAGTTTATAGTCGAGGATTTACCAGCTTACATCAAATTAGAGTAGCACAAGTGTTAACACTACATTTATTGCAGATCATGAAGGCTGAAAAAGAAAAAGCAATCTCTTTAAATCAAAATACTGTTAAAACAGTATGTAAGACAGTTTAATACTGAACATAACATTGCAGTGCTTTCCCTGTTTCTGTCAACCTTGTTTGTTCAACCTAGCAGCAATATTTTTCCATTTCGCTTAAACATCTTTGCTACATTTAGCTCCGGTATATAGAAAACTACATTAATGTGTTAGAAGAAAAGGAGCAGGTAGTTAATTCTACTTTATTATAATGTAGGTATCTTTAATTTAAACTTTGATCATAATTATACTCAGGTGGGTGTAGTCTAGATGGATGTAATTGAGCATACAAAACGTATTTGCTATTGCAGTGTAATTGTACAGAAATGTAATTTCTAGCAGACGGGGTTGAATTGAAGGCAACACCTTGACTAAAATTTTGTGGAACATTTACTTTTGATGACACAAATGCAAGTTAACAGTATTAAAATGCGTCAAACCAATGCAAGTAAGGCTTCTGCGAGCACAGAAAGGTTTTACATTCATTATTTTACATTGGGTTTTCTTTGCTCTTGTGTTTGTCTCACAATGAAGGAGTTTACATCTTTTATGTAACTCAGCATCTCTGCACATGTTTAGATCATATTTCACCCCACTGTTTCATCTTTGCAGTGATTTTTTCTGACTCGAAATGGTCTGCCTAGTAAATCAGAAATGAAGCCGCAGGAGCAGCAGCTCACTTAGTTATATAAGAAAGCTATGGCAGGAGCAAGACTGAGACATTTGAATCATAGCAACAATATACTGCAATGTCTTCATCTTGCAGTGGATCTAACCAAATAAATTTGAACGAAAATTTGATGGCCTCTAGAACAATTCATGCTTCACATCACATGTGCAAATTTGCCTCCATAATCGCACCAATTTCATTTGTCTAATTTGAGCAAATGTGTAATCTATGTTTGAGCTGGGTTAACTGAAAAGGTTCAGCAGGTGCCCGTCTGCTATCAGCCAAACACCACTCTGTGGCTGATACTTTCTGTTAAATTGCTGAAAGATAAATTGCCTTCAGCTGATGCTCTTAACCTTCAGTGAGTTTTCTCTTCTAAAAAAAAAAAGAAGCATAAAATCCACTTATATGTCATATACGATGATCAGCAACAACATTAAAAACAGTACACAATTACCTTCCTCCAGTATTTCTTTGAGTTTACAGTTTAAACCGTTCACAGCCTTTCAGCGTGATGCATGTATCAAAGGAGCATGCTGTGTGTTCTGCAGCAAAACATTTTCTGATTCATCGAAGATAAACTGTCATATGGAGCTCAGACGGCAACTTAACTAAGAAGTTGACTGATAGTTGTAACGCAAACAATAAAAAAAAAAAGTGTTACAGTGTAACAAATTGCTCTTTTGCTGGCATCTCACAAGTGGCAAAGAAATACAGGAACAGACAGGGATAGTTTTTTTTTGTTTTGTTTTTCACTGTGTGTTGTTGTGAGCTGTGAATCTTCATTTAGTACATTTCCCATTCCAGAAAACTGGCACACCAATTCCATGCCACTGTCAATCACTGACACTGTACTGCTGCAGAATAATTGAGAGGAAAGGAAAGTGTGAATGTGGTCATTTAAAGGCAGAGATTTGGAAAGTCTGGATTAGGGCAACGTACTTACCCTGGTACTGTTTATTAATTTATTAAGTTCCACACCTTGCCTTGTTTTAGATCGAGCTGTTTAGCCATGTATATCTTTAATTTCAGTTTAATTTCTAAATGATAATATCTGTACATTATCACAGAACATGCATTTTGTAAGAACTAAGCCATACAATTAATTAATTTTACCATTTAATTTAACACATTGGTAAAAATTGTTGTGCTTTATATTCCAACAAAAAGTCACTGGGGCTTCACAGCCTCACACCTTCATACATTTAATGTTAACATAACATAGCGGTTTTAGTGAGTGGTGGTGCTTCTGATGCTCCTTCATTGTATGGCCCTTTCATATTTGAGTGTGCATCCACTGTTTGCAGATGCAGTACAGTACAGTGCAGTGCATAAAACATTTTGATGTGGTTAGCTGGCGGTGATATATTAGAAGGCATTAGATTAACAAGAAACTTGCACATCAAGCCATTAATGGGTTTAAACACCTCTCAAATTAAATCAGTACCTTCAGCCGCAACATTGTGAAACCTTTCAGTGAAATCTGTGCAAAGGAGGTTCTGAATTTTTATATGGTTTACCTCTTGTCACTTGACAACGATTTCATGCTCTGGTGAGGGTCAGAGACTAAAAAGTTAGATTGATACACTTATTCAAAGACTGATTTAATAAAATGTCTTAAATGCAAGAGCAGTGCATTTCTATGCCCCTTATCCACTCTCCAATCAGGCATATTAGTTGTGCTAAATTTGTTTTCAGTTCAGCCACCTCCTCTGATGGCACGTGTAGCTGCGCATGCGCTCAGACTGCTCCCTTTTAACTCTCATACATTTTCTATTTTCAATTTGTTTGAAGCTGTACTTACAGGGCTCTATCCTCTCGGCCTTGTTAAACACTGTGATGGGACATTTTCCCATCAGCTTCCTCTCAAGGAACTCAGTGGAAGAGAAGGATATTGTAGGTTGGGGACAAAGTGAGACATAGATAGACAGAGGAGGACAAAGCTGTGAGAAATGGAGAGGTTGAGCTCTGTCGTACATTCATTGAGCTGAGATGTAGATAAATTTGTCAGCACTGGAAGTTTCAAGTTTCTGCAAAGGGAAGTCAACTTTTTCAGGCGATTCATTTTCCTGAATGCTGTGTTTGGAAAGCAAAATGCACATAGTCTAAATGTTTTTCTTTACACCTTCCTGGGCTCAGGTTGTCCTGAGATTAAATCAACCAAGGTGTTTTAGCAAGTCTGAATTGTGTATAGTTGTCTGTTGGCTTGCTAATTTTCTGTAATGGGTTTGTGATGGGGTTGCAGAGGTTGAAACATGTTGATTAAGATGCCATTTTCAGTGTTTGGCTCTTTCAGGTTTCTGCAGAGACGCAGAGGCTTTTGTCAAGCTTCTTCTGCAAAGGTCCCTCCAGCAAACTTTTAATAGCTCGATGTGATTTGCTGTCACAGTACAACACTTTCTCATCATATAAATAATACAACAACCATGAAATGTGAAAGTGTTTTGGTTCTGTTAAATGTTCTGCCGTGTGGAAAATGGTAGCATAGGGGATTAAAATCGTGCCGTGTTAGATGTAGAATAGAAATAATGCAGATAATGAGGAAATAAACACAGGAACACAAAGGCAACGAGTGCAGATGAAAAAAGCATCAAGCAAATGAAGCATGTTTAAAAGTTGTTTTAATGTCTTACATGTTACACACTTATGCTTAATTTATAAATAAGCGATTTATCCACAGGGAAAGGCTGGAAAATTTGGAACTCAACCTTCTGAGCTTTTCACTACAGAGCTGTGAAACACTGGAAACATGCTTTGTCAGTTAGTGCAACTGAGTGGAACTGATTATGACATATTCATCAAAGTGTGATTTGCTTAAATCACTGTCTCCACCCCCACCATGCACTCTTATAGCTGTCCGTACACCGCACAGAACATACAAAAGTTCAGCTTCATTCAAAAGTACCTCTTCATCATTCTAATGTATTTAGTACAAAAATAAGCTGCTATGTACCATCAAAAATTAATTGTTTACTTATTTCTCTTTTTTTTTGTCAGTGGGAGAAAGAAACAAAGGTAGACACATAAAAGATGTAAATCCAGGAATCAAACAGAGATAGACAAAAAAGACAAAGAAAAGGGTCGGAGGAATGGGGAGGCGGAGGAGGTGACAAAGGAAAAGAGAGCTTGCACATAGCGAAACCAAACATTCTGTCTTCTGTTTCCTCAAGCGGTACATGCCTCTGCTTCCATTAACCTCCGCGATGACAAGAAGAAAACAAACGGATACTCCCCGCATCTCTCTCCTGCACCCAGTAGCTCATGTGGTGCTGAGGTGGGGAACAGATCATGGGCGACACAGATTAGGAGTCAACAGGGTTCCCTTCATCTGGCTGGATGCAGCTGGAGGGCCGATTAGACAACCCAAGCGTGGGTGAGGAAGGGGACGCCCGATGCTATCACAGCCTCTCAAACTCACTTCCTCACTGGGAACTCTGCAGACTACCGTGAAATTGATCAAGCTGCCCGAAAAGATGTTGCAGTATGTGTGAGTGACATGTCAACGGAGGGAAATGAGGATAAATGCTGTATGAAGATGCCTACTGGTCATGAAAAACCTTTGACTGTTGTGGCATTTATCAGATTCTGTTAACAGTCTGTCAGTTGGACTCCAATGTCAATTTGGTCAGTTTCTCTCTCTCTGTTTTTTCAGCTACAATATAGAAAACGCTCCCACCAGGAAGTGACAACTTTTGAATCCTGTGTTTCTATTAGACATGGCAGATGTATTACCAATCCAGCACTTTAATTCAGGAATAGCTTCACCACGATGTTTAGCCAATGCTGCCATCTTAATTCCAACAAGGTCTCCATATTAAACTACAAAGTGCAAAGTTGGTCCATGCCTTCCAGAATAAGACAGATTTTTAGATTTTGTCATTTGATCTGACCTGTAAACATACGGTCATACAATCGCAAACACTTCTCATAGACTGACGCACACACATTCCCCTCCCTACCCGCCCCCTATCTACCGCCCCCTATCTACCGCCCCCTATCTACCGCCTGCCTCCGCACCGTATCTTCTGACCCCCCCCCCCCACCCCACCCCCCCCACCCGAAATGTTTTTCATGAAAAAAATTCCAGCACGTTTCCACGTGTACTGTGTACAAATGTCATAATTGTTATCATGTGATTGTTGTGTTAAATGTATGTACCGCAACTTGCAAATTAATTTTCAAGAAAGCATGTTTGCGGTGCGAAATTGTTTTGCAGCGGCCCGGAGGCTATACTCCTGAACGTAATTTCGCCTGTACTTCTGTGTAAGTGACAATAAATGGCTATTCTATTCTACTGATGTCCATATCAGAGGGAACCATCATTTGTCTGTGCCTTAATTCCAAAACCATTTTAAATTACAATTGAAAAATGAGGTTAAGGTGCTTCCTTGTTATGGTTAGAATAATAACCACGTGGTTAAGGTTATGGAACAATCATGATCAAGCTTTAAAAAACAATCACCTGGCATTTTCATGACACATGTCTCCCTGACCTCCTCCCTAGATGGGCTCCTATATTAACACCACCTGACTTCCTCCATTGCTCCCGTCGTAATTCCTATGGCCGCTAGAGGGCTTTGTCAGTTGAATATAAACATGTCATTCTGGAACATGCAATGGGTGTAAGCATGCACCCTTAGAAAATCACAGCCACAGCCATATCCATAAATATACAACAACTGCAACACCCAAAGCTATAGCCATGCATTAGTCATGATCTCAGTTGAACTACATATGGTGTACAGCAGTACACCATATAGAGAACTAAGCAGCCTCCACTAGTTAATGTAACATTAGCTGTAAATACCTGATTACTTATACTGATTTACCTACCGTTGCCACATTAAGACTGCCAAGGGTTCATATTGATAGGAGGCGATATCATAAAGTCAAGAAAACAACAAGAAAATACAAAAACAGTGCTAATAGAAAATAGATATCCTGAGGGATTTTTTTTTTCCAAAACTCAAGGTTTATCAATTTTTCTTTAAGTGATGTCACCCCAAACTGCAGATAGCATCTGTCTATTTGAGACAATTGAAACGATACTGATCTGTCCCTCTGGCTGGTTTTAAACATTTGGGATACCCTGCCTCCGTGTCAGAGCTGCGCTCAATTTCCTTAAAGATAGGCTCCTCCTAAAAGGTTCAAACTGAAATAAAAAAAATAAAAAAGTATTTACAGACAATTTGTTTTTACTCTCTGTATAGAGTTAATCAGATTTGGGCCAGGGTCTAGGTCTGGCATTGCTCCAGGATTGCTTGAATGTCCCAGGACTCCCTTTACGTCCTTGTGTCCTCCTCTATCTCTCTTCCACTCTGACATATTCACTTTTTCAGTGACCTGTAACCTGCACTTCTAGCAGTCACTCATCTAGAACAGGAGTTCAGTAAACTTGACCTTTAATCCGTCAAACACATAGCCAAAGTCAGAAAGGACAGTGTACACTTTGGGCCAACTACCACATTTCTTTTATATTACAGGCTAAATTTGTTTGCTCTACGTTTACCGTTTTTTTCCACTGTCACTGCGGATGTGAGAAACATCATCCTTTCATTCCGGCCTGGCTTTGATGCTAGATCTGAGGCTTGCAAGGAAAAAAAAAAAAACTTAAGGAGGTTGACCTCAACAACAAAGAGCACATATATCTTCAATATATAATACAGATACAGGGCGACAGCTGAAACTTCCCTTGTCTTGTTCTATGACTGATCCCAGTGGTAAACGCTCTAAACATTAAAGGTATGCCCTAATAAAAAGGCAAAGCACTCTATTTTTCATTTAAATTGGTCATCCAGGTTTCCCTTTGACAAGGCTCCAGAATGACCGTCTGAAGATGAAAAGAGTAGTATTAGACTGAAAGCGGCATCCTGCGTTTGAAAACATTTGCATTTGAATGATTCCGGGTTGCGTTGGCAGAACAAATGGAAACCTTCTGAGTTACAGCACCAACTCCTCTGCTCAGCGTCATTTACGTAACCCAATAACGGGATAATGAGCCATTACTGAACTGTCAATTACAGGTACGGTTCTGCTCTCTGTGGCTTGTTTGTTTTGTCAGATGGTACACGATCATCTCACAATACTTTACGTATTCAACCTTCTCCAGAGAATACTGTATGTACAGAAAGCATGATAACAATAGGGGATTATGTAAGTAATAGCTGAACTGAGTGAATTATCTGCACTGCCTCTGGAGCTTTTCTCACTGAAGCAAAGGGAAATGCATTCACATTACAAGTATAGGGACACTAAAATTGGTACTTTACATTGTCATGGTGCTTAGTTTCGAGTCACAGACACAAAGAAGACAGGAGCTTCATGTTAGCTCATACATTTGAAAAAAAATCTCTTTCTTATTAAGCACTAAAAACCCTATTTTCTTTAAACTAGTTCAAAGTTAGTCAGTATTGTATGAATATTTCAATTAGAAATAAACCTGCTCCAAGAATATTTTTGAAATGAGTTGCTGCGTCTTGAACCAAAAAAAGATTAAGGCAGGTTGCTATGCTAGAACTAAGAGACATGAAACTTGATTTTAAAATATTCTTATTCTACAAGTTTGGAAGCTACATTACTTCGGCTGATCAATGTCTTGTGAAACAAGATGACTTAATCAAAAGAATGACAGTCAATTCTGAAACAAAAACATTATGGAAATATGGCATGCATAGTTTTTTTTTTCATGGATTTGAGAAAACGTCACAGTCTCCAACCCCCACCCCCCTGTCGTTCATTATTCATTTCGTTTTTTATCTCTTCGGTGGAGCTTGACATTTAAGTCACATGCTTCATGTACATCATGGTTAATTCAAATTTGTTTCCATTGCACCTTGTCAAATTTAGCTTTTACTGCTTTTAGATCGGCTTTTTGACCTCACCCAAACGCAGAGCCAAGCATTATTTTGACTTTTTTCTTTTTCGGCGTTTCCAATCATGTTTTTTTCATCATTCCTGTCCCATCCTGTTAATGTTGCCCAGTTCGCCCCTCTGTCCTTGTCAGCCAAGTTCTCATTTCTTCAAGCCCCTGTCGTTCCTGAGCCATCCAACAGTTGCCCTCGGACTTTCCCTCCTTTCCTGGTCACCTAACTCCCCACATCCCCACCCTCTCACTTGTTTCCCATCCCCATTCCTTTAGCAGCATCTGTACCTGTCTACCTACCTTGTTTGCCTATAAGCCTTTGCATGTATCTAGCTCGACGGCACTTAGCTGCCTAGTTATTTGCATTCTCTGTACTCGTACCCATGAAAGTTTCTTTTCTTTATACTCAAATTGAAAATGCACATACTCAGTTGGGATTAGCTATGACAAACATAAGAAACTGTTTGTCATAGCAAGTGTTTGTCATAGCAACTGTTTGTCGTAGTGGCAAAACAATACTGACCTACAGAATCTGTGAAACGCAAAAAAACTAATGTTACCCACCTGTCAAGCAGAAACTGAGCAACCTCCGCGCCCATCTTCATGCCTTAAAACTTTTTCCACCAGTCAGACAAGCCATCGGGACTACTGGGAAAAATCCTGGTGGGCCACCGCCTCAGAGGGCCAGTGGTCTACATGTCAGGGTAGACTGCTCTTTCTCCTTCCTCTAGTAATCCTTAAATTGGCACTATCCATTAGCAGGTGCCACATTTGCCATGTTCCCACTGTCCCCTTTCCTTCATCTCACTTCTTCTCTCCATAAACGCACCATGTTGCTGATTGGCTGGAATAGTGCTGTCTGGCTTGGTCCGAGCTGCTTTGTTTGCTTCCCATTAATTAATAGAGCCTGGGCTGTGTACAGACACCGGATTTCTTTTCAGCACACATACACAATGGAAGGATAGCAGACTTTAAGGAGATATCCGCTGAATTTATTAGGTTAGAATCACTGACTACACCTTTAAGAAGCATTTATTGAAGCACAATGCATCGGGGATAAAAGAGATGACTAGTCCTTACAGGATTTCTTCGGCTTTTTCTGGGATTGTTGCAGCCTAAAATGCCTCACTTCACAGCAGCTTTTCTAAAAGAAAAAAAGAAAAAAAAAACTGCACTGCAGGTTGCAATGTTTTTAGGCATTTTTCTTTTCAGTGAAATTGAGATTCACTGAATTTGCCTGAAAGTGTACTGGATTAGAATCACTCACTATACCTTTATGCGGCTCTCTGTAAGTGAGCCCTTCTAAATGCCAGTATTCCTGACGAGCAAGGTTGAATAAGCCGCAAGTAACTTATTAGCTTGCTGAGCTATAATTATTGTCCAACAAAGTAGGCGAGTGGTATCAGACCACTCATACTTTTTGAAGCTTCTACAATGTTCTGCTCCCTGACCCCAAATTGCCCCTCGAAATGGATTGACGGCTTAAACCACCCACACATGTTTGAAGGGGATGTGGGAAAGCAGCATCAAGTGAGTATAAAATGCATACTGTAGAGGTCTGTGTGACATTGTCAGATTCTGTCATCAAATGCACAAGTCTGTGTGTGTGGCTGTTGCATCTGTAAAGTTCACAACATAATAATTTACCCAGCGCACAGTGTTTTCATCAGAGAGAGTATAGGTGCTATTCTCACTTGTTCTCTCTCTGCTCTGTGGCCTGCATGCACTGCTAAAAGGGTTCTTCCTGAAAATTGTAATATCTTAATTTAGGGTGATTAAATCATTTCCTCTTCTCCAATATGAATCATTTTGTCATGCGCCATTGGCATTACAACACACTGGACACAATCAGCTACCCCGTTGGCTTTGATTTCTCTGAGCAAGATATTCAATCATGCAGGTTTCACTGCAAAATGACAGACATTGCTATTTCAGCAGAAGTTGTCAGCAGAATTTTCCTTGGTGGACATAACTACACTGGACATAACTACACTGCGTGTTAACAATACCAACAAATAAATAGACATATTGAACGCAAAATATAAATAAATAAAGAAAAGAGAAAAAGCTAAAAATGATATGTTGCCGAGGGTTAGTTGACATCAATACCACTCCATCTGTCCATGAAATATGAAGCTTCAGCCAGCAGACAGTTAGCTTAGATTAGCACAAAGACTGGAAACGGGTAAACAGCTAGCCTTGGTCTGTCTACAAAGCTCTTATTATCAACATGTTACATCCATGGTTTAAAGTGGGATGACAGTTACACAGAGAGGGCCGGTGAAAACATAAAAGATTTTTTGACGGCATCACTTGCTCACATTATTATGTATGAAACTGCCATTCGAAATTATTTACTTATTAATCGAAGGTGCAGGAACAGTTCCAGATCGTTCCAGCCAACGTTTATCCCTGGTTATTTATATATATGTGTACTTTTTTTTTTTAATCAGAAAAAAAAACAAACTGAAAAAGGTGGATTATGTGTGGACTATTTCTTGGCCAAGTGCAGTAACTTCATGGAGTCTTCTTGTCACCGCGAGGGCTGCAGACAACTCTGAATGTACTTCGTTTTGTTTCCATTTAAGCCATTTTCATATAATTTGATCCCCATTTATATAGTTGGTGTTTATTTACTCAGTGTATTAGGTTGATGTTAATTTCACGTTAACTGCTAGTAGCTATATAAAGTATACAGCACAAATAAAACAAACTTTTTATATTTGATCGGTTCATGTGTTTTTGCAGCATAATGTACAATGTGACTGCAGAAAATGTCAGGATTTTAAATCCATGTCTCTGATTGACTCTCGGCTCTTCCTACTCAGATACACGTGATTTCAACTGAGTGCTGTTCTGAAAATTTTCTGTTACAAGTAGTAAAAGCAGCTTGGTAAATATGTCTCACAACTCAAGCTATTTTTAATTGCTTGCTTCAAACACATGGGTCCTGATTTGTTTTCTTTAACATCAGATGGTGTTTTTTCGTACCCTTTTATGCTTGTTGTAAGAAGGCTTTACCTATTCCACTGGCAGATTCTTTTGTTTGATACTTGTAGATAGCTCTGCATTAGTCATTATTTTTCCTTGTAGAAGAGGGTGTTTGGCAGTGCAGTGGGCAGTTATTCAGCAGGGGGCCAGCAGGAGCTGAGCTGTATGCTACACCATGTGTGGTGATTAATCACGCTGTGACTCTGCGTCTCTCGGGCCTGTCAACTACTCTGGCCGCATGAGGTCCGGGAACATCTGGGGATGTCTGGGGATGTCTGGGGATGTCTGGGGGGGGGGGGTGACCACGGGCCATTCATCTCCCAGGGACAGGGACCAGACGTGCTGTCTCAATCTCACATCACCCCCCCCCCTCCCCCTGCACCCTCCACCCCTCCCCTTACCTCCAGGGTCCCTGCAGACCCAGCCTGGACACAAGGTGTACACTCTTATTACATGACACATAACACTTTGAGGAACTGTGAACAGAGGAAGGCAACGTCTTGGGGCCGTACATCAGTGACAATAACAACCGGGGCTGGTAATATGCCTGTTGGTGAGCTATCAAGAAGAACAACAACCTGCTGGGTGTGGGAATAAAGTCTGACACATCGTTTTAGCAGGAACAGCTTTAGACAGGGATGCAGCTTAAAATACCACAGCAACAAACACACAAAAGTGGCACAGGAGTAGACTGATAATATATATAAATCTTGCGTTCAAAGCAGCACATCGGAGTGAAAGTGCTGAAAATATGCACCAGTTGAAAAGCAATAAAAGCTGACGAAGAAACAGCAAAATGCAAAGTGGTGTCAGTGGTATATTGTTCCTTGGACTGGTGTCACAGATATATCCTGTGTCCTCATGTGGTATTCAGTTGTACTCGAAAATAGGTTTTATTCATTGTGAAGCAGACCTTCTGGGTTTCATTTAACAGCCTGCTCCAGACTGCAATGGCCAAACTTTAAATGTAAAATATATACTCCCACACAATTAAGATAAGGGATTATGTATTATTTAGATTGCTCTGTTTATTGTAACAATTCAGCAGCGTAACTGTTTGCACAAAAAAAAGACACATTTAAATGCTCTCAGTGCAGGTGACCTAAATATTAGATTATGAAATATGCAAAGCAAGATTTTATAAACAAAAGCGTCTAGTGGCCAGATTCTTCACCCATTAAAACAATGCGCTTAATGTTTCACTTCAGGCATTGTGTCCTGTAGCTTATTTTGTAAACATGAGCCTGATTATATCTGTGGGACAATCCTGGTGATTCACAGAAAATCAATTCAGTGGAGATAAGATAAATCAGCTGCGTTGAAGTTAATGCAGATGAGGTATTTTGGGCATAAAAGAACCAGCTGATTATCCAGTGGCCCATGTGCCTGTTTCAGGATGCTGGTGTGCAGCAGAGATACATGAGCCGTGCTCCCCCTTGCTCCGTGGATGACGGCATGATGAATGATTGCCGGGGGGAGCAAAGGAATTGCAGCCAGGGCAGGTCTGACATGGGGGGAATCATGGGATATACATGCACTGGCTTTGTTCGCAGGTCTGTTTCCTTTTTTGTCCTTTTGTCCCTGCGGCTGGGAGCTCAAACGTGAGGACTTCCGAAAGCAGCGGTGGTAGATCTGAGGGCCCCCCTCTAGTGCCACGTTTGACAGGTGGCAGCTCACCACGCATTGTTTTTCAGAGGTGAAGATTTTACGTTTTAAATCCTGCTTAAATTGGAGTTATTGGACTTTTCTAGGCACATGCACAGTGACACATGCACACACAAACAGCCGTATAAACAGGCACACACACGCGCTAAGGCACATGGCTCTCAGTGACTTAGCTGAGTGTGATGGGATTAGCATTACTCTGGTGAGCTTTAGCAGAAACCACATGGATATAGACTCTAATCTCTAATGTGAGGGTCAGTATATCCCACAAAATAAATTACTCTCAAACCACACAAAGGAAAATTCAAATGCACATGTGCCTGCACTCACTCACAGACACACAATTTATGGAAATTGAACAATGGAGAGTGAGCATTTGAGTTTCAGATGTGCACTTGTCAACGGCGTTGTTTCACATAAGTAAACACCAGAATGCAAAGTCATCAGTTCGAGTGGACCAGCTGTTAGAGCTTCTTAATGTTGCTGTCCGTGGTGCTGAAGGGGAACGGGCGTTCACTGTACTTGAGTTACTTGACTTAATCAACTGTTTGTAAGTCATGTAACGTTTGAATACTGAATATAAATTCAACAGATGGCATAGAACATTTTCTGCTTCACACTGTCTCTTCTTCATCACAAATTAAACCTTCAAATCAAACAGAAATGATTATTAAGTTTCTTATGTGCACCATTAACAACTGATGTCAATATGCAATCACGTCAATGTTCCTGCATCTGAAAATTCCCTTTCGAGAAAAATACTCCTAAATGGACCCACTTGAATAAATCAGAAAAATAATGAGAAAATATACTGTAGAAATAGAACACAAAAACAAGCGGTTTTCTTAATGCAGTGATTTTAATATCAATGGTATGTAGGTAATCCCTTCACGACAAGGTCACACTAACAGATAAATATGACTGAGCCTACGAAAAACCCTACGATCAAGGTGCAGTGTGGTCATCACAGCGATGGTTATACTATACATCACTGCTGTAAAGGAAATAACATCCTTAAATCACAGAGGAGGATTATAACAGAATTTAGCATTTTCTATTGGAAATGTCTTTCCATTGGCAGTCAGTCAGTACTTGAGTACTGATCAGGTATTTGATATCAGGAGATGCTCTGTATATGTTTACTAGAATCAGTATCAGGGGAGGAAAAAACAGTCGGTGCATCCCCAGTTTGGTTTATTTTATGATTCAAACCCCATCTAGGTTGCATCATACACTAGAGGGAATCAGTGGCTATTATAAAAGAATAGATTTTAAATTAAACACATACCACCATGACTCCCAAGTGGCTTGCACTCAACAATATTTATTTTAAAAGGGGATTTTACAATTACTTTAGCCTTTAAAGGCTTTTTGGAAAGGGACCCAGGATCATTTAAACCACAAGTGCCACATGGAGGCCAACTGTTATTTTGGAGGGAAGAGCTGAATTATGTCTGCAGCTACCAGTGTCTTTGGTAGCAGAGCATAATCAGCACCAAAGACAGTCAGGGGGTAAAGACTGCTGCTTCCAAAGTCACCTGAAACACCAACCTCACCTGAAAGTTAAAGAAGATTTATGTGGTGGGAGCCTAATGTGGAGATGTGTCTTTGTCTTTTTGACCTAGCCTGTTTCTAAACCTGCCTATCTTACAAGACACACAGAAACTAATCACATATAAATTCAGATGTGAGAAATTCATGTGAATTTTAATGTTCCAGAATATCTCCCTACTTTTTCCACATTGTCTGCATGATATTTTCCCATGTACTCTTTACCAAACATCTGTAGTGCTTCTGTTGCCTGCATGATTAATCCTCCCATCAAAGCCATCACTAGTTTTATTTAATCTCTTTTTTTTTCCTATTGCTCCTCTAATGCTAAATCTTCCAAAAATCCACACATTTCTGATGCAGTGAACTGAGCCGAGAGGCTTGAAGCGGTTGCTTGGTCGGCCATGTTTTTAGTTTGATAAAAGTCTTAGTGAAAAAGAGTCAAGGTCATATGGAGGATTTTCTTGCTGACTGAATCAGCAAGACAAACAAGGCCAAGCTCCTGTTTAAATTAAACATTATTTTTTTGTGGTGAGGGCAAAGTGTTCTGAATGCAGAGATGTCTATAGATCAACAAAGGTAATTTTTTTTTTTTTTTCTGCAGACTCCTCCATTCTGTTCAGTCTGTCTCCCTCCAGCTGTGTGTTTCATCAGCATTAAAAATAGTTATGCACACTGCCTCAGAATTACACAGGGACATGTAAACATGGGAATGAATCCCAGCAGAGTCAAACGGAGTCTAACAAAGCAACAAAGATCCGGTAGGTGACCGAAAACCACAACACAAATTTCTATTGTCATGTAAACAACTAACTGAAAGGCAGGTTTTTTTTTTTGTTGTTTTTTTTTTTGTTTGTAATTTTTCCTTAGGTCATGAAATATGAACAATCAGTTACTCAAAACCAATAAACCTGAAGAGAGAAGAACATAAAAAATGGATGTTTAAGATGCACAGAAGATTCAAATAAAGTCATTCAACCAAGCCAAAAATATCAGATACGTTGCATGAAAAAGCCAAAATGGGAGTTATACCTCAGATAACAGCCTTCATGGCCGTGATTCTCCCACTAAATAATTCAATATGCTATATAAAAATGTCTAAACTGCGAAGGCCCAAATTTGTCCCACAGCCACTCTCTATGTTCAGTACATTATGCTCCATGGTAAGTGCTAACACATAGGAATTCAGAGTGTGCAGCAGTAGGAACACAATCAGAAAACTGCAGTGAAAGTTTTTCTCAAAGTGATTTCAAGATCAATTGGGCGATGGAGCCTTGAATGTGAAAAGGAACATAATATGAAAAATAGGAATGAAAAATACATCTTTTTTTTAATCTAAACTGTCAAACAGCTCAACAGTCTTTCATCTTTATTGTACTGTTCAATCCTGATGTTAATCATGGTAAAGGTGGTGGCATTTCAGATGTGACGGTCTTTGGTACTGAATTCACAGAGTGTCTTTAATACCTAAGCTTCATATGCAATCAGCAAAAACAAAAGAAAAGATCAGACTTATGTTGCTTTGTAGACACACATACCCTCTACAGTATGCGTCAATGTCTTTCTACCTTTCTCTGTCTCTCCTGTGTCTCTTTTTTTTCAGTTATTCAAGCACAAACAGGAAAAATCAGGAAAAAGCACACATGGATGCACACACACACACACACGCACACACACACGCACACACACACACACACACACACACACACACGCACACACACACAAACACTCACACACACATATGGCTGTGCTTTGTTTGGCAGCACCTCCGTCACTGTGAAAGACCTCTTGTCTCTGGACACCAGTGGAAATGACTGCCCTTTCATTAATCTCCCTGTCCACAGTGCAGACCTCCCCTAATTACAGCCATTGTTTACCTTTGCGCCGGCACGCCCATTGAATTATTGATGGTCGCCCTGCCCCAGTCAGTTTAAAGACCTCGCCAATGGGCACACACCAGCCAATCAACAGATACCTGCCAACACATCCCCCATGTCTTCTGTATGACAGTTCACTGAATTATTATGCTAATAGCAATTTGTTTTCCTGACAGTGTGCCGTAGTGCAGAAAAAGCCCCGCCATCACTGCATGCTTTGTTGTGTAGGTGCTTGATGATGAGATAAATTTATGTAATAAATGGATCATCAACTGACTTCAAAGCACTTTTCCGATGTTATGTTACGAGAACATTATTGCTAATATCTGTGATTCTCCGAGGTTCATTCTTTAATTTAATGAATAAACAAATGACCCTTGTACTTATTCAAATCAAATGGCTACCACTGACAATTATCCTTACTGCTTACTGCATGAAATTCTTCTGAAGCATAATACAAATCACATCCAGTTTGCGAAACCTGCCTTCAGTGGCCCATTATAACCCTCTAATGACATGCATATATAAAATCCCTCTATCTCTACTGCAAATAAAAAAAAGCAACTGAGACCACACCAAATCCATGAATGATTACCCCCAACAATAAGTAAATCCGCAGGACTAAAATTCAATTTTCAGCAATCCCACAGTCCTACTGCTAGACGCCATTCAAAGCTCATGAGGATTTGGACTTAAGGCGACTTAGAGGTGATTTATGCAGTAACCCAAATGGCTGTGCTAGGAAGAGAAGAAAGGCCGGGGCCTTCAGAAAGAGAACCTGTTTCTGTGTCATGACTCACTGTAGCTACACTCCGCATGACAAGGTGGGGTGCTGCCTTGTATCAGATTGCAAGGGATTGTGCTCCACTGGGTGTTTCCAGTGTGCACACCCCCTGGGGTCACACAGCCACAGCCAATCATCAATCACAGAGAGAGAGACAGAGAGAGAGAGAGAGAAGATCAGTCTTAAATGTCAAAACTATTTGAGATATCTCTGACATGGTTGTTTAGAACAGTTCCAATTCAGTATACCAATTCATACAAGAATCTCCAATTCTATAGCATATCTGAGTGGACATTACATCCTGTTTGTAACATAAGCAATATAGAACTTGTCAAAAACAGCACTACATTGCATGTTGCCCTATAACGACACACACAGTAAACATATTTTGAAAAGAACATCGCAAGTAGAAACATACTTCTCTGATTTGTATGACCACCATCACCCTAAACCACCCCCCCATGAAGTCTGTGTAATAAATAAATATGGCTTACTTGAAAAAAATGTAACAATCTGGGCAAAAATAAAAAAATATATATTTAAAAATTAAATAAGTATATAAAGTTAATTCATAAAAGACCACTGGTAGCAACAGACTGAGAGACACGATTGAAATGATCCTCGACATGTTACAGAGTTCAGCGTTCCACATTGCTGTTTATCAAGCAAGTTAACAATGGTATCCACTACAGCAGTTGAAGCAGTTATCCTGCTATGACCAGGTCGAAAGCCTGAAGCCTGTTGTAGCTGAAGGACACCACTGTCATCCAGAGAGGCACATAGCTGTGTTTTCTAGCGCTGTGATCACTGTATATATCCGACAGACAGGACTTAGATAATGTATAGGTCCATAGTTGTTGTAGATCACAGGTGTTGTCATCTAATGAAACTACCTAAACTATTTTATTGAAGGAATTTTGCACTTAAACAATGTGTATGAGTGATGGAGCACAGAGGCAGGCAGACAGACAGACAGGCAAAGAAAAATCAGTGTATTCAGTCAATTTTGACAAGTATTCATTTTGATAATGATTGTGTCCATCAGCAGGTGGTTATTTTACAAACTGGCTTGTCTTTCCTGTTCAGAACCACCACTGGCATACACATCACAGAATTAGGCTGCAGGTGTTAACAGAATTCCCTGTGATTGATTGAATTTGTGTTAGTTGTTGTGGATATTATCACAAGTTAAACACTGTGAAACACCATCAAAATCTAATTCTTTCATGGTGGTCACATTTATACTTACTACATGTGCGAATAAGGTTAAGGCTTCATGGAACTACATAACATCCAAACATGTTTGCAGATTGTGTCAGGTAGCCACATTCTCCCTAAATCATGTTGGTTTGTCCTACTTAAAGTGTAACTACTTGTGTAACTAGTTAATCATGAGACACTGAAACACAGCCTGTTATAGCAGTTTACTCCCTCAACCAGAGACTTAGCTTATCAAAGCCTCTCCTACATACGTAAGGTCTGTACTAACACCTTTGGTCGTTATGGCAACTGCTGTCTGAGGAACGGCCAGCTGGATGCTATCAGTGTTTTCTCAGCTATCCTAGAGACAATGAAACAATGAAATATTCTTTACTTCTAAATGACCTGTGGAAAAACTGTCTAAATAAAAGAAAAGAGACTTAATGAATGAAAATTCCTTCACACAGATCACTGAGGGGTGTCTTGATGGAAGCAATGTCCATGAAAGTTACCTAAAAGTAGATCTAAAGGCACTGTGATTCAAAAAGTCTTGAAAATAGAAAAAAAAAAATACCACAAGAGGTTAAATTGTTAAAGAAAGTCAAGACTAACTTTCAGCATCACACCATGCATAAACAAACACAATACTTCTTTGAGTGTTGGGACTGTTGTGCAAAATAAATATGATGAGGGCTGTTTCAGATATCAGTCAGAGAGGAGTGAAGTGGAAAGATAACGAGAGCGTGATACAATGTGTTTCTCAAGTAGCATTAAAGTGCCACTTTCACTATGTCAATCATCATCACGTTCACTGAGGGGCTCCAAGAGGCCACGTCAAGATGGTTACAGCATGGATGGTTTAACTACAGCTGCCATGATGAATTTTGAACTTTATGTAACGTGTTTGTTGAGTTTTCACATGTACAGTCTACAGCTGAATTCCTTTGATTTGTATCAATCCACAATAATAAAAACTAAAAGACATTCAACGTTGAAAGGTATTTTATTTTATTTTTTTTTTTAAAGAAACAAGAAATATCCTTGTATGAAAGGATGTAAACAATTGATAAAAGGTAAATACATTTCTGTTTTAATAAAATTTTGTTCCAGAAAGTGGTTTAGAAGGAAAAAAAAATTAGATATTTAAATAAATAAATAAATAAATAAAATCTGCTGAACTCTTGTAGCATCAGTTTGGCAGCTTCTTGAAGCAAACATTTCTACACTGGCGGCAGAAAATACGCTGTGAGACACTTTGCATTCACCTTGTGTGAATTCTTTTCTGCTGTTTGAAACCACCAGTATTTGGCTTCAGATTCACATGGTTGTGTTTACTGTAGTTTTGACACAGTTTGTTTAATCTGGCCTCTTGACTCCACTGTGCAGAATCTATTTTAAATTGCATCAACAGAGAAAATTAATTGATATTTTGGCTGAATGAGCACAATGAAGGAGAGAGAGAGAGGGAGACAGCTGCCTCCCTGCTCTAGTTTTTGTGGCTGTACAGGTTTGATTTGCAATGAAATGGGTTTCATTATTAATCATTAAATTGTTATTGGTGCTGTCATCATTCAAGAAATGAAATATAGAGAAAAATCACATTGACGCATTATGGAAAGCACTATAGCACTCTTTACAAGAGAATGAGGTATCACTCCTACGATGCCTAAGGTTTTCTATCAGAATCAAATGGGATTTAGTGTTGAACTTCCATAAAGTTGGGGAATTGAAGAGACACATTTTTTTTTTCTTATTCTAATTAGAATAAGAATATACTTACAGTCCCAAGGTCGAGGTGAAATTAGTTGTAGATCAAGCTCAAAAAATGCTCGCTGCTGCATTTCCTATAATGCAAATCAATGCCAATGCCTTACTTTCAAAATGCATGTCTCCTGCTTCGAAGTCTCTGAGTCCAAGCCAAGATAAAACTAATGAAATTGTCAGGGGTTGACAAAGCTCTTACAGAAACATGAGCGCTCCTCGTGACCAGTAAACTGGTCGTCACGTGTGGAATTGGTGGAATTGCCCTTTAAAATAATGCTAATTCATAGAGTAGCTTCAGAATAGACCCACTCATAATTATAAAAGACGAGAAGGCATCCCTGTAGCCTACAGTGGTCAATATGATCGCAATGGCTTATTCTGGTTGTGTCATTCCCTTTCATTTCTACCCTTTTTTCTTGTTTGTCTCTAATGTCAGCTTTAAAATAAGGGCAAAATCCTACCACAGAAAAAAAAAAAAATCACCCCAAAAAATCTTGTTAAAATGATAGAAACTGCTTGATGTGGTTGTGTCCCTGCAGGACACATGATTTTTGACTGAGACAGAAATAGGAGCTGTAAGCACATAAGAGAGGAAATCAAAGCCTCAGTGACCTTTTCCAGATTATTTTGGATGAAAAATGGCCTAGGAATATTCCACAGTTGAAAGAAACACCATGGGACAGCCCAAAACATCAAAGCTCAAATCGCTGTCAAAAATTACACCTACATTAATTGCTACTGGCTTTACTTTGGCAGACACAGCATCGTGCCGAATCAATTAAATGCAGTTGGTGAGGCTTCAAAATGAACTATTTTTGATTTGGTTTCATGTAGTTGCAGAAAACTCTTTAACATCCATTGCTTTTTATCTGTGGCGCAATTACTCAGAGTCAAGAGCCTGCTGGAGCCTTGAGGTTTTATAGGCACGCATAAGCCTGTTGTCAGCATAATAATGAAAATTTATAGTACGTTAGTGATATTCCAAATGGATGTATATACATTCTGAATAAAGAAAGGCCTAAAACTGAACACTTTAGGACCACAGATGCAATATAATGTCCCCTGAAGTTACCAGTGGCTAGATAACTGTGGAACCATTGGAAATCTATCCCTTAATCCAACTTAAAATCCTTACTCTGAGCAGAGAAGTCTGTTTTTTTTGTGTGTAACTGCACCTGAGAACAGACACAATGGTAACCAGGAAACCAGAGGCCACTCAGAAAATGGACTTTTGACAGACAAATGACGGTTTGTTGGATTGTTTTGGAACATCGTCATGGCAGGTTTGACAGAAGCACAGGAAGGATCAAATAAAGAAGAAGCAGTAGCAGTTCTGCTTGATCAACAAAAGATGACTTATCAAGTTAATAAAACAATGACCTGAAAAACTAATAATCCTACCAACTTTGCAACTGGCTTTATGTCTTTTATCTTTGTTTTTGCATTCCTTTGATGATAGGTTGTATAGAAACAGAACGGTGTGTGTTAATTATCATTTTCTTCCAAGGCCTCAGTGTTTTCCATCATTGCTCTCCAAACAAACTGAGGTACACCTCCAAGTTGCTTAAAGAAAGGTGAAGAAATCTTTCATCTAGAAATAGTTTGTTTTGTTCATTTGATCTTACTTTTTGTCAAAACAAATGAAAATCTGATGGAAAAATAACTGTAAACAACATATTAAAAAGAAGAGACAACTAACACAATATGGTCACGTATCGGTTACGTCAAAACAACATTTTGTGAAGACCTTGCACAGACATATGCTTGTCACCCAGTCTCGATCAACATGAAAAACAGTATTGGCTGCTTCTAGCTGCTTATGTTTATGCTAAAGTGACAACACAACACTCTGTCTGCCTCAGGAATTATGCTTCTCGTCCATTGGGAGCAAAGGAGGAAATAGTGGCTGAATTCAAATACGCATCCTCTGGACTCAAGGACAGAGCCCTCACAGACGTTTGTCATACATGTCACGAAGTGTCCTCTGTTGAAGAGTTAAGTCTGTGAGGTTACTTGACTTGAAATTTGAAAAGTATTTAAAAGTAAAGTCTTCTGAATGGTTCTTAATAGTGTTGACATTGGCAACTTTATGATCTTTGTGTGGTCTGCTTCTTACACTGGACTGTACCTATAAAAGATATACAAACACATACATCATTGTGCATTGCTATACTAAGTCAGACCAACAGCAAACAGCATTCTTTATTTTATCCGTGGTGATTAACGTACCTTAATTTTAACAAAGCAGTTTTTTTGATCGTCCTGTCATTAAAGGGCATCAAATCAGAAAATGTTTATATTCTGGATGACAATTACAATTGTTATTTAGTTTGAGATAATATAAATTTGTTTGACTTATTCTTACAAAGCACTGTATCTACTGTAAAAGCTGCTTTCAGAGATGTAGCCAAAATGCATCAAACTAGGTCATGTTTGGTCATTTGAATCAGAGCAAGAATTCACTTGTATTTTTCTTACAAATATGCAGACAAAACTGAATGTACCGTTGCAATACACAACAACCAAGCATTTTTTTTCTCTTTATCTATCTGTCAGGCAAGGACAGATCAGATATTTGCACATTTGGCATTACTTTCTTGTTGACATGCAGACTTTAACTACACCCACCCACCTACTGTCAGCCCCAGTTTGTGAGAAATGCTGTAGTTTCACACAGTCAGTGCTGCTGTCTGTATCAACAGGGCACTCAATCTGCCTTGCATCCTGTTCTGATTATAACTCTTAGCATTAAAGACATGGAGAGATGTTTGACACACAAAAAAAAAAGATGTTAAAGTATAATGAGTGCTTTAAAAAGAGGGAGAGACAGGAGACGATGGTTCTTCAAAATAAGCTGCAGAAATAAGACACTCTCACATCCCTAATCTCTTTCTGACATTTCAGCAATAAGTAATTCATAATACTGGATGACACTTGGAGTTTATCAGCCTTGCATTTATGCTCAGCTTTTCAACATTCTCTCTTAACAGCCCGAGTAGCTTCATCTGGCTATGAGAAGGATACGTTTGATTTATAATAATTGTTTTGTTTCAAAAGTGGAGCATCAAAAATAATTATGCATTAAATGAATAACAAACTCCTTTGCATTATAAGGAGGGACTGGAATAGATGTGGACATAGCTTGACAGTGTTGAAGATGCAGAACCAGACAAACAGATTGAGAAAAGGGGAAAATAACAGCAGACAGTGCAGCTCTGAGTCAGGTAGGAATACTGTATATTATAAATAATAATAAATAAAAAAAAGCTCAATAAGATTTTAAAATCAGACACATCACCACCGGACCAGCAGCAGGGACTGATGTTAAAGTCTCCCACTATTAAAATATTATCAGATTCTGCCATAATCAAAGCCGGTAGCTCAGACGAATCATGCATGATTTCACAATGTTGCTGTGGGTGTTTATCAACAAGGACACACATCAGAGCAGAGTGATCTTACCATCAACAAGGACACCCTTTTTCTCAAATCAAGAGCTGCTACTTCACTGTCACAAAGCAGCTGGGCATGGTTGGTGAATAACTTTTTGTTTGTTTTATTTATGCTTATTATTTTTTATCGGAATTTTGAAGTACTGACTTCATTAAAAAAAAAAAAAAAAACGACCTATAAAGCCACATTTCATTCATCATTTTTGTGTTAAAATCCAACTCCTTTTTTAACTATCATGGTAGTTTATTATGGTGTTTCAAAGACAATACCAATGGTTACCTTTTTGTTGTCCAAAATCTATTACAAAACATAAATGAGCTGCATGATTGGATGACACGTTCCCTCATTATGATGCTGTAGTTGATTTTGCATCAGTACTTGTTTCACTTTGCAAACATCAATACTCACTAATGTGCACCAAATGTGTATTAATCCACAGCTGAAAATAGTCCCCTCTTGATTCACTATTTACGCCTGTCTAAACAACATTTCCTAGAGGCTACAGTGCCCAGCTGCTGCAGGAAAAATACTGAGCCTTTCTTCAAACATGAATATATGTCTGTGACCTGCTTGTAAAGGTTTACATCCTCCGCCGGATCTAATGGCGCCACAGACTGGGCACAAATGTCGGTAAGTATAGTGAGACGCAGTAACAAATTGCTGTTTTCAGTCTTTAATGGGATTTGTTGACAACAAGAGAAATATTCAGTAATACCTGCCTTATGCCAATATGCCTTATCCTTGAAAGTGCATTACCAAGTGAAGAATGACACTGTAATTGGTTACACAAGTCAGCAGTCTGAGGTGTAATTTACATACCCCGCCAAACCAACGGCTGTAAAACGGTTACAATGAAAACTGGTCAGCAGTTATGACATATACGTCTGTAGCTAAGGAGCTAAAAGCTGAAAAAATGGTGGCATGGTCCTTTAAAGACAAAAAGGGACACAGCTTCATGTGGCCTACATTGTGACTTGTGTAGTTATTTGTGTAAATATTAAGTTGCTGATCATCTGGCTCACACCCAGATCTGCAGAACTCACCAACAGAACAAACTCAATATATGCTGTCTGCTCAGTCTTGTATTTGTATTGGCACCTCGCCCATGCTACGTATCTTAAAATCAAAAGTCTCCAGGCTGTGGATACTTGTTCAAGCTGTGCACCCCTGCCTCCAGTCTATCCCTTGGCACAGGCATACGCAAGTCTGTGGTAATTTAATGCTTGCCGCCCAGGCCCTATGATCCTGTGGGAGTGCCTGTGCCCCTGTAAGTGAGGCTGAACGCTTTATCCCGTGGCATTAGTCGTCCATGTTTGAGTTAATACCCTAGAGTAGAGCCTCTATCCAGAGGCATTAGTGTCTGACACTCCACAGCTCAGAATGGGGGAGGCTCTCACTTCCTCCTCTTGTGCCAACACTCCCCCAACTCTTCTGCGTTGTCTCTCTTTCATCCTTGCACTCAGGATTTTTATCAGTCGGCCAACTTTGCTCACATGGGTACTTTCCTCAGATGAAAGATACATGATGAACTTGTCCTTATCCAGATGAGCTGCTGCCTACTTCTTAGTTTGGGAAAGACATCAGAAATACACCGATCGGCCACAAATATTAAAACCGGTAACTGGTTTTAATGTTGGCGGCTTTAGTGTCAAGGCTTTCCGGTGCATTTCAATAATCCATCTTTTGTGGCACATGCCATTTGTGATGTCAGACTTTTGATCAGAGAGAAGGGTGTTAAAAAAAACGTGTCCTCAGTTGTTAGTTTAATTAATAATTATACTCTCCCAAAGTAACACGCAGAAACATTCCTATAATAAGCTTTTATAATAAGTTTTTACTTCTGTCATAAAATTGTCATGTGGAACACCATCAGATTAATGGTTACAGTATTTAACAACATACAACTAAGGTTAGCGTGTGAATAATTTAAGATCCCAAAGCATTAGGATTTTCATAATCTGCAACATTTTCATGTAACTACAGTAGATACCCATTTCTCTGCTTTCGCTGATGCTGTTTTAACACCTCCGCCCCTACTACCACCACACATGCTGCTCCAGCCCCTCAGCACACGCACACAAACACATGCGCACTTTGAAGCCCCTGCCACATGCACACAGAGATTTGAATGTTGTGTTCAAAGATTAAAACTGTTTGTGTCATTATGGTAATGAAAGACAAACAATGTCTCCTGTCATTTAAAGCAATTAGAGTAGAAAATCCCTCTACTTTAATTAATTTGTTTTGTATTTCTGTAGAGCATTCCTGGACTAATTAATCATTTTATCTTTATTTAATTTATTCTAACCTTCTAGATTATGAGCTGTTAACTCTAATCTCTCCACATGCTTGCAATGATGGGAATTTCATTGACACTCCATATAAACAAAACATATAGCCATAATATAACTGTGGAATTAAAGAAAAAAGAAAAAAAAAGTAGTATTATCTGATTTGTAAAGGATATTCAAAACAGTGTGAAGTCTGTGGACCCTGTTTCTTTTACCTTTCTGCCACCAACAATGCTGATAGCATTAATGTGTCCAGATAAACTCCCCGACCTGTCGTTTCACGTTATCACATTCATAGCTTGTGCGCCGCATTCACAGCCTGTCTCCTTATTGTGGTGATAACCTCAGGGCTGACAAAAGCCACTGCAGTTTGGTATTTCACCTCATGGAGGATGAACTCTCCAAAAAGTCCTTTGTGTTAGAGTTATTCCTGATTACCAGCTGAGTATAGTATCATCTTTTAAAGTGGTCAACTAAACTGAAACCACCCATCCAAACACAGTTACTGTAATACCAATACGTTAATGGGGACCAACGAAGTGTATCTATATTAGGGAGGGAGAACGCCAAATCCAGTGATACCTGCTGATACTTCAAGTACCATGAACCATTACAGTAGTTGTTTTTATTCTCAAATAGCCACGTTTCATTCATCAGTGTGAATGATAGATTCTTTTTTTTTTCCCTGCTCTTCTTTTGTTGTCCCATGCAATAACTGAAAGGTGTTGGAGGACTTTTAAGACAGGCTTTAAAACAAAATACAGCACCTCTCCTAAGAAAATTAGTTTTGCCATCAAAAACAAGACTCCCTACAGAGGAAACAGTCCCACAGGCCCCAGCTACAAGTTCCTTTTTAAAAATGATCAAGCCTGCACATGACTCCGCTTCAGTTTATTCAGTGCCTTTAGAGTTCCAAGGACAGAAATTTAATTTGCAATAAGGAGTGTAAAACATGCAACACAACACAAAACCATAAAAAAGCAACACACTACACCCACAAATTTCCATTTGTTAGCTGACTTGCTGCAGTAAATTGTTGTAAACAAACATTATTTTGAAGTATTAAAACTGTAGGTCTCAGTAGGGCAAAGAAGCTTATGAAAAGACACTCGAGGGACTTTAAGCAGGTAATCACACTGAGAATGGCCTTACTGTCACACAGTGAACCTACTGTTGCTCAGCAAGGACAAAACATGGTCTGAATCTTCGACAGCCTAATCTCTGTGATTAAAGGCCATTTTGAAAGCTGAAAAACACTCAACACATAGATGCAGAAAAGATTCAAACTGCCCCCTTTTTCACACTAACATTTCTTTTACACCCACGGGAAGCGCAGTGGAGATGTTAAACCGGCCTGGTATTTGTGATCTCACAGCAGCAACTTCACAGTCTGCTTTCACTTTTAGGCGGGAGAAAGCTGCAGGTTACATGTTGTCATCTCCACAGTCATGAAGTGGCATATTAATGCTAATGTGAAAACAGGTTTGAACACTTGGGACTCCGAGAGATTACAACAGCCCTTTGAAGTGGATATGAGAAGTGTTTTGTTGTTTGTTTGTTTGTTTGTTTGTTTGTTTGTTTGTTTGTTTGTTTGTTTGTTTGTTTTTTAGCTTGTAAATTGGCCTGTAATGAGTGACACTTTGCTGTACAGGGGGTAAGACTGAGGGCTCACCTTACCTATTAGAAGAAGACAAAGATTTTGTAACAGACTTACTCACATTGGACCTCTGTCACCCTCACTTATGTCAAATTTAATATTGACCTCAAAGTGACACAGAGAAGGCACTACAGAACAGGACAGGACAAGACTTAGGATGAAAAGCTCTGTCTTATATTAATATGAGAACAGGATGAAACAGACTGGAAAAAAATGTGAATATCATAAAAACTGACCCTGGCAACCAGCAGTTGCCAGAGCAACCATAAACGGTGTTGTTCCCTTGTAAAGGGTTAATGTTAACTGTGTTTTTCAGCTACAGGGAGAATCACCTTTACGCAGCAGCCATCAGTAAAAAAAACCTTGAGCTGGGTGTTCAGAAGCCTCATGCAGAGAAATTGCACATTTATGCCTTTCATACACCTCGTAGCTATTGGCATGTATGGTGCACCTTAATTAGTGCCTGCTCTGATAAGTGTGATTCATTTTATTACCCTTTTGTGTGAGTGATTAGGATCTTAATGACTAAAATGTTACATTTAAATGTAGTTTCCAAAGTGTTTTACTTTGTTCGTTCCATTGATCTTCAGGAGATTCAGTATCAATTAACAAGTTCTAAAAATGACTTGAACTAAAGCTCCAGCCACTGAACCAACTGTTCAGTGAAATGTATTTTTTCAGATGTCAGTAATTGTGCTTATTTTGTGCTGTCTGCTTTCGTCTCATTTGCAGGTGATGATGCTTATTTTGGTGTTACCCTTTGTATTATGGTTAAAAAGCGTCAGATAAGCATGAAGCAGTCAGATACAACAACACCTCCAATTCACTTCACTAATGTGTTAATCTCCTTTTTTTTTAATGCAGGAAATCAAGATCTCTTTTGCAAAACAGACCTAAAACCAAATTGTACGTTTGCAAAACCAAAACTAGACAACTTATCAACGAACAACATCATTATACCTTTTTTTTTTTTTAAATGATGGCAAATATTATTATGGACTAAGAGCAAGTGAAACCATGAAATTTAAGGAATTCAGACAAATTCAATTCAGTTCTGTGTTGCTGATTTTGCTCTACACATAGGTTAATTATGAATATAGGCTATTAAAGAAACAGCTTCTATACTGAAACTGCCTGTCATTAAATGATAGATTGTGATTATTAAACACTTTACACAAATTCATCAAATGCTGTGAATGCCAGCATGCCACCCCAGCTATAGTTAAAAGAAGCTGTGAGAAGATTAATGTGAATTAGAAAGTTTTCTCCATGAAAATAATAAAGTTTTACTCTAGTGCACCAACAAGGAAGTTTATTTTTAATTTTTATTTATTTTTTCTTTTTCATATATTTCGTTCTAAGCAACAAATTATTAAAACTAACAAACAAAAAATGTTAACACTATAATTTAATATCCAGTGTTGATACTCGAGTAGTCAGAGAGAATTTGCGATCACATTAGATGTGAATGAGTGTGTGTGGGTGGATGAGGAGAGAGGATGAAGACCTGTACGGGCAATTTATAGTTTTTCTCATTTTCTTGAAGCTCAAGTTTCAGTTTTAAAACTTTTACAGCTCATGAGGTCAAAATGACCTTTTTTAACAAGATCATTTATCTAATTACGCAGTCAGAAATTAATGTTAGAATAAATATCTCTTCAGTGCCTTTTAAGTAAAGGACTGGTTATTCTAGCAGTAGAATTCTGGAGGCTTACACAGAAGCCAGGTAGTCTCAGTTAAGCTGAGTAAATGGACACCAGAACTTCAATAAATTAAATTAATTTATACCACTTCAGTACTGATTTGAGTTTGTTCCCACAGGATATCCCTGTTACAGGTACAGATTTGATACAAGGTATGGTTACAAGTACACAAGCTCTCACTTATCTCAATTCTCCAGAAGCTAAGAGACAATTCACCAGACAAAATTTATAACGAGTTGTTGGAAAAGATGAGGGCAACAGTGGAGTTCAGATTGAAAAAGTGGCTTTCACTAAAAGCTGGCCAGGAAGCAAGTACATACTAGGATGTTTTTCAGCAGATCTGGCTCACTGCGAGTAATTTCAACTCAGTGCTCGAAGTAGCAGGCAGGGGCAGTTCCACCCATGTCTGTGCTGAAAGATTTAACAAGTTGCAAGAGGCAGTTCAGTGGGGCCTCGAGCACGAACAGAATTCAAAAGGGAGATCCTCTGGGTTTGGAGAAGAGTGCTGCTGCAGCCATCTGGGATGTTTCAAGGTTCACCCGATGATTTGACAGGGGACGATAGACGCTGCAGGTGAGGGCCACCTACTGCACGAGAGAGCACGGGTTGCCAAGGATTCCTACAGTGTGATCCAAAAGTCAGAGAACCCACTGTACGTCTCACAGGCAGGCAGATTTGGTATTTTTGCCTCTGTCAATTTTTCATCGTTTACAGTCTGGGTAAACATTTCCAGATTGACAAAGCAAAACCTAGAGGCCATACTTTTGAAGTATTTTCACATAAAGCTCTACTTAAGGCAACATACGGCAAGAATTTATAATATGTATACACAGTTGTGTCTTTGTATCAGTTGCATCTTCTGTAACACAACTGACAAATTCTCTTCCTGATCTTGCCCTTGACTCGGAACAATATCCAATGATAGCCAGTTTAACGTTTGCAAATGTAGCTTGACTTGTAGCTGTACTTGCAAAAACAAACAGTGTCATCAAAGTCAAATCCAAACATTCTTAAAGCCAATGCTTTCTGCATAATGAGGCAACACATCGGCCATTACCAACCGAATCTCTTCTTTTGCTAATGTTTTAACTCGCCGTGGTGATAAGTTGTAAGTGCGAAGTGTTTCATATCCAGCGCGTGTGTTCACAGAGCTGACAAAACCAGAAGGCTCATCATGTGGCTTTCCTCATTAAAACAAAAAATATGCTTGCTTATGCAATAGCTATTACCATGGCAAGGCAAGAAAAACTTAAACAACTCCCAGTCATCAGACAATTATCCACATTTTCATTTGGTTAAAATGCATTTTTGTGTTTGCATTAAGTCAATAAAAGGACTGTAGATTTTTTTTTCCATCAAGAAATGTGAAAACCTTTCATTTTGATACATGAGAGCAATTTAATTGCACCTCTCAAACACAGCACCCAGTGAATTAATTTAAAAGTGTCTAGAAGTGTGGTCTTAGTAGATAATTCACGTTCTGGTTCCACTTGGTTCAGTAAATGAAACATCATGTGAAAAAGAAAGAAAAAAAAAAAAAGTAGGAGACACGGAACAAGCCAGAATAGTATGACAGTGTTAATCATGCTGAGCTGATTTGCACTTAAGACGTACCCAAATTCAACAACTGGGAGAATATTGTGATATCAGTGGAGACTCATAAGGGAATATGACTTTGATTCTGTGTTTAACAAACAGATCTTTTTGCAGACATTTGGGTGTTTCATGGTTCTTGGGTGGTTTTAGGTTGATATAGGGTCAACTACATGTTTGTATTGCTCAAAGAGGCTGCACTCAAAGACTGTCATGTTCTCACTGATGAAAATCAGTACAAAAATAATAGTGACGTGCATCTTGTCGCTACACAAAAATGAAAAATAAACAGCAATAGACAAAATATAGCGGGAGAAAAAAGCAGGCTCTGACTGTGTCAGCACCATGGACAGAGACACAGTGAGTTACTGGGTTGAATGCAGAAGCATAGAAAGGCCCCATAGTCACGTTGCACACTAACTCTAAACAGGCTTTGAGTATATAGTGTTTACGCCTGAAACTGGCATAATAAACTATACTCATACCAGGCAACATACTTGCTGAACATGGATGATTTTTAAGAGTGCTGCTATAACAAAATCCCACAATGCAATGCACATAAATAAAGCGGAGGAGGTAGCTCATAGCTGAAAAAAGAAAAAATAATCTGGATGGAAACAAGAAACGATAGAATATCTACTTGTAAAGTTTAATTGGTTGTGACATTCCTGTCAGTTTGATTTAAATATGACTTTTTACACATCTTTTAATGCAATAAACGCTTAAATGGTAAGAACATCATGATTAGTATGTATATAATTAGTATGCAGTATGGATTTGGGACATAGCTTGTATTGAAATGTTTCAGCACCATGAAGAGGGTAGACATAAAAGGAGACTGGTGCTGGTCCCAATTATCACACACTAATTTTGAGCCAGATTTAAGCATGTTCACAGTGGGAAAGCTGCAAAATAAAGTACATTCAGTACAACCAGTATGCTCACTGAAAACCCTTAATTTTTGAGCGTGCTCTGGATGTGCACTAATCTCCCTCAATGCACATCACAATGGAAATGGAGGAGCTGCTCACAGTTGGGAAGAAAATAAAACTAATCGTGGGTGGTGGTGAAAGAGCTCTAGGAAAACCTCAGAAAACAAAACAAAAAAAAATGTCTTCGGAAAAACATACACTGCTTATTTGCTTAATTGGCAGTAGCATTTTAAAATTGCAGATTGAGAGATTTACAAAGGTGAAAGTATTGGATCATTTCCTTTTAGTATCAAAATGTATGTTGATTTCTTGAGCACTAACTGGGGAAAAAAAAGGGTTACTATGAAGATTAGCATGTAGTGTATACATGGACACAATTAGTAAGTGGTGTAGTGAAAGTGGAATTGGGGCACAGCATCGGTCTAAACTGTTTTAGCACCATGGAGAGACGGACAGACAGACTGCCTTTGAATGTTTCACAACCAGAGAGACACTGTGTCCCAATTCAGCTGCTGGATTCTCCGAAGTCTGCATTTCTAAACTAAATATGTGTTAAGCAGTCCAATAGGCTGTCACATTTCAAAGGGTGTTTTGAATGTGTCTGAGAAATCCAGGCTTCTGTTGTCAGACTTTGGAGAACGCTGCTGGTACATTCTTTGTGGTCAGCTGCATTGCCTAATCCAGTGGTGTGCGGTTACTTTTACAGATAGGCAAGCAGAGCCGAAGAACCAGATAAATGATAGATGACAACGACTTCCAGAGACAACAGCCTACTGCAACCACAAGAGGGCAGTAAATTACAAGATGCATGCAAACACACAGAATCAGGTCCTTTATGGGACAGAACACTGTTCTGAGATGTAAGGAGAGACATCGCTTCTACTTCGGTATCATTCTAACTGATACCTATTTTAAGCTTTGACTGGGCAAGCACTGCTTTCCTTGCTGGTCCTGACGGCACACAGCTGGCAGGATCTATTGCGTGCCAATCAGTTGTTTAATAGAGGATTCCCATGTTAACTTACAAAGCCAGTAAACACAGTATGTGCATTCAGATAGTCATGTGTCATTGAAAAGTTGCACTGCAAATAACAGAGACCAAGCATAAACAGTTTGTCTTATTAGTTAGTAGTGTGGCTATGGTGGTATTGGTTTTACTGATGTGCACTATTTACCAAAAATGGGAAACAACAACATTAGTTTATACTCTCTGGGGCTAGACTATCCTGTTTAGGACGCTGGTTTTAGCATCACACAGTGTCTAAAAAAAAGTGAAATAACTCAAAGTGTCCTTTCACACATTCATTAGTGTCAGAGTTAAGAACAGCTTCTGCCAGCCTCCATGTCACTCCAGGTTGCTACAAAGCAACACACTTGAGTGCTCTGAGCTCATAAGTCCAAGCTCCCATCTAGCAGCAGCGAGCTGCAGGGTTCATAAGTAACGCAACGTAAAACACAACTTGAAACCTCCAAAAAACTCGAGACTCTGGGGAAAGAACTCCAAGAGCAGCCTGCTCCCCAACTGCTATACAAACACAGCGACTCCCTCCAGTGAGCTCCCACAATGAGCTCTGAACATGCACATAATACCTGCAGAAGATGGAAGAGCAATAAAATGCCACCACCAGAACACAGAAATATTGCATCAATGCTAAAACACAGAATAAATCATTGCCCAGAAATATCTAAAATCCCTCTGTGCAATGTAATCAAAGGTCTGGCAGCCAAAATGACCTAAATGAGGCATGTACAAAGAAATCGATACAGACATTCACAAACAGATATAACATTATCAAGTTACAAAATACATTTTGTGAGCAACCCACGCAACCACACTTAATATTTTGAATTTTACAGGACTAAAGTCATAAAAAAAAAAAAGCAAAGTTCCTTTTACGTGTTGGTCAACAACACCTTTTTACACATCCAACAAAAATAGAGCACCGTGGGCATCCAAGTGGTGCTCTGTTACTGCCCACTTGACAAGGATGCACCTAACAGTCACTCAATTTTTAGTTCCAGTTTGCTGTCATAATAAATGGTTGACTTCACCAGCCACTTGTTTACGGATGTTCCCTGCCATTTCATGCTGGCCGCTTATTACAGCAAGACAGGTACTGTTGGTTTGCCTGAGCTTGTTTATTGGAAACAGCTGTCTACAGGTTTATATGAGGAAGGTGGAGGGAGCCTTTAGGAGGCAACCATACAGTGAATTCAGACCAGTGAAGCAAAACAATGAGCCAAAAGCAGCTAAGGGCACCAAAGATCTGCAGAGCTGGATGTTGATTTTCAGTGGGTTTTATACTATCAGGGGCCCTTTAAATGTACACATTTGTGAATGAAGATCTTTGCTGGACATACATCCTGAACAAGTAGCAGGCATATACTCTCCTCATGTCGATCAGCCAATAACAAAACATAGTGTGTTACACCTAAACAAACCTTGCTGTAGGAGGTGCAGGTAGCCTAACTGATCATCCTGCTAAAGAAGAATTTTAACCTTATTTTTCCAGTAACCAATCTGACCCAGTTTCCTCACTACTTACCTTCCTGTCTGTCCTGCCACAATGGGACACTAGAGCTGCCTAAAGAGATTTGCAACCCACCCTTGGGCTTTACAAAAGGTAGCAGTTTCCTAACAATAATAAGGACTGCCCTCATTCCAGTCTAAAAACTCAGGGAGGCAGGGGAGGAGAATATTACCTGCTACAATCATGCGGTAATTGTGACATTAATCGTGCCATGATATTTCAGTAAAGCCAACCCCTCACCTGCACACCTCCATGTCATCCGAGCACACAGCAAGCCACGTGCCAGCAGAATACGTGCCAGCACCCACTGCCACACAGGGAAACAAAGAGATGTAGAATAGAAAGAAAAGTCATAATCATCAGTCTTATAATCATTATTACCTTTTACCACTGCACCACCAGAGAGTACTTTTCCAGGGACGTGAAGGTTCAGCTTCCATAAAGCCCCCAGTGGATCCCTAAACACACACAACCACTGCAACAAGCATCAGTACACTGAAAACAAGTACCACATGCACTTTATGGCATCTATAGACTGGGGTAAACAAGCTTGCTTTAATGCAGCCAAGAAAACGCCAAGTTCGCCAATAACAAATACACTTGAGTCACGTAGTTCAAGTGCACTCAGAAACACTGGAGTTCTCATACTGCATTCACCAGCAGGGACTAAACTCCTTGGGTATAAATACATAGCTCATACATGTTTGGACTGCATTGCTTGAACAGTGTTTACATAAGTGTGTTTCCATGTAGTGTTGATTCTTTAGATTACAAGCCTTGATCAATACTTCAGTACTAAAAATCTCTGATCAGTTTCAGTGAATTTTCTAGAGATTATGGTTCACACTGAGAAGCTTTGTAGAAATGCCAAGCACAAACCCTGAATGGTTATTCGTGAGGTGCACTTCGGTAACATGCGGGTGTGTGTGTGTCCTTTGTACTGAGAGACCAATGTCTTGCTAGAATTAGACCTGACAGGGTTATTTCATTTGGGTTCTGTGGGTGGACCAATAAAGACGGAGCAGGATGAAATTAATAGAGGAAATTCTTTCTCCTAGATATGTCCAGGAGAATTTTCATTAGCAAAAGAGGGGATGAGAAAAACTGTTAGAGACATTTTTAACCATAATAGCACTGCCTTTCCTTCAGGTTAATAATTTATTCTTTTTCTGGAGAAGAACTGATTGATAAAACTACAGAAGTTTCATCAATGGTATTATATTTTGAAGTGCAGCTTTTTTTATCTTACGTATGACGAAACAAACGGGTTAGATAGACCACACTGAAAATGCAGGCCAATGTAACCTCAATGCATCAAATGTGAGTACACCAGTGTCCACATCAGCAAAAGTCAGTTTACCTGTGATCACTGCAACAAAGGTTATTGCACCTGTGATTTCAGGTTAAAACCTTATTCCATGAACAAAGTTATAAAATAACCTGTGAAAAACACAGCTCCCTCAGTTTAGAGGATACAAGAGCATCAGTAGGCTACTAAACACAAGTCGAAACACTGCCGCAGGTGTTGTTGTGTGGTACATGAAGAGCCGTAGTACCAACAACAGAAGGCACAGTGGCCGTCCTCAAATGATGCCACACACATTTAGCTATATAAACAACCTTGTATCTTGAAAAACAGACGAGTAAGTGCTTGTGACTTAGCACAAGGATTATCTGTGGAAACTGGTGTTTCACTGAGAAGCACACTGCATGAAGAAGTCCAAGAAGACAACCATCACTCACAAAACTGCACAAAGCGGCAAGATTAAACTTTGCCAAAAACCACAAAGAGAGGCCTGATGAATGTTGGCAGCACTTTCTTCGGTTAAATGAAAGCAAAATATTAAAATTCATTTGGATCAGATGGAGTCCAGCATGTTTGGTGCAGACCTGGCCTGGACTACCACAGTGACTACATAGTGCTAACCATGAAACATGGTGGTAGGAGTGTGCTGAAATGGGGCTGCATGAATGCAAAGCATGTAGGGGAGCTGACATTTATAAAATGCCTACGCACAATGAATGCAAGTATTTATACCCAAACACTGAATGAAAAGATGACTCCCATTCTCAAGAAGCTTGGCGAGAGAGGAATTTTCCAACATGACAATAATCCCAAACAGGCAGCAAAAAAAATCATACAATAGTTTGTAAAGAAGGAAAAAAGTGAAAATTCTGATCTGGCCAAGTATGGCCCCTGACTTGAATCCTTTGTAGTATTTTAAAAAGTGGAAAGAGCAGCAAAGAGCAGTTGAAAAGAATCATCTGTGAAGAATGGCGAACATTTCTCCACAGATTTGTGCGAGACTGGTGTCTTCCATGTCAAGGAGAATCGAAGCTGTCATCAAAAATAAAGGTGGACATAGAAAATATGAAAAGAATGGAATCTCCATAATGAAGAGTGTGCTGACTTTTGTTGCAGCTGGTTCTGTAATATGGACCTTTAATTTAATACCTTTAATACCTTTAATTTAATTTTAATTTATGTACTTTCAAATTAATTAGCTTTATCCTTCTTGGGCTTTGAAACAATTAGAATTTTATTAAATGGACTGGATCTAATCACTTAACATTTTAGTTATATTAACCAGGGGTGTAATCAGTTTTATTGTATACTGTTATTTATAGCTCTGTATGTGGTGATATTGCATTTGTGACATTTTGAAAAAAAAGTTTCCAATTTATATCTTGAAGGGATCTGTGTAGAACAAAAATGTGCTTTTTAGCTCCTGATAGGCAACTCTGGGAAACAAAGGCAGAATTTTCATGGCATTGTTCTTAGAAAGATGATCAGGGTGGATGGTTGGGTGAACAAAAATCAAGTCCTCGGTTCACATTGATTCTCTTACCAAAAAACTGGCTTTACTTTTAACCATGACAGCATTGTTTTGCTAACCTGGACCATGACCAGAATCTCTCATGAAGTTTCTGTTGACTAAAACAAAACACACCTTAACTACAGGAGTTTCTAGTTCTAGTTTTTTCATCAACACTATGAAAAATGTTGTTATTTAATATACCTGCATAATTGTTCAGTGACAACGTATTTCCGTTGTTTTCTGCTCCTTTTTTATGGTAATGTTCAGGCACTCAGGGCTTGTTTGACGTTTTTGGATTTGAAGATTTCAGTCCTGGTTGCTTTGGTGACACCTGTGGTTACTGTTTGTTTTAGCATATGTGCTTGAATACTCAGTAAGCTACTTTGTCAGAAATATAACACAGGAGCAGCTGGTTTGCAGTTTATAGCACTGCCAAACAGCCGCTGTTTTTGCTCAAACAATAACTGCAGGCATGGTCTGATTTTATGCACACTCTGGAGAGGTTTTCTATAAACCAGCAGGGAACAGTAAAGACTTTGGTGATCTGGCTGGGTAGTTAGAGATGTGCACCCTTTCGCCTGCGTGCCTCTGTCTAACAGCTCACCATGGCTGCCTACGTTCTTGTTCCATTCCTTCCTTGCAAAAATTTTAAAAACATTTCATCAGGAAAAAAAAAAAAAGCCGAAAAATGACTGTTGGTTTGTTTTGTAGTTAGATTTTACATGAATCATTTCTGTCAGTGCTAGCCTCTGTGACAATCAAATTGAGGGCTTCACAATAAAAAGACTCAAAAATGTTTGGTTTGCCTCAGCAAATACAGCTAACATTAATTTGATTCAATTAAAAACAGTAACAGTGGATCCATACATCCATTGTTACCCGTGAATCTCCAGCTGTGAAAGCAATTTAAACTTTAAGGTTTGGAGAACATTGCGAAAACACTGTGATCTTAATTTTCATATTAAAACTGTTAAAAAGTAACCTAAGTACAAGACTTGACATTTTTAATAACCTTAATAACCTGCTACTCCACAAGCTTTCCATAACCACAGACAGCATTCAGGACATGAAAGTCTAAAACGTCCTGGAGGTCCCTGGGGTCTCCAGCACTTTCTACACTCACCATCCAACTTGACTTCCCTCCTACAATCTGCATGCAGTACATAAATATAGTTCTTCCTATGTTGGAAAACACGTTGCCTGAGAACATGAAACAGGCAGCGTTTATATTTCCTGACAAAAAGTTGGAAAACTAGCAGAAAACATGAGCAGTACATAGAAGTAATTTCTAGGAGACAGGGTTGAGGGTTGAGCTACAAAGCTCAAGACAACTGTATAGTTATTATTGTGACCTTTAGCCATTGTTAGTAGTTTTACATTCTCTTCAGTTTGACTTAGTGCGCTGACATCTCATCCAGTGTGTATTTCTGGGTTCCACTTCCAGGGATGAGCGTAAAATTGCATAAGGAGGAGGAAGACTATATCCTTGTTTGACAATAATTAATATCACTTTAAGTTACTAGGTTGACATTTTTGTTTCCTCTTAGTACTACATAAGATCAAATTACCAACGCAATCAATTCAAGCTAAAAGACTAAGTGTCAAAATAGCCACTGGCTGAAGACTTTTGATCGGACCTCTGACCTATGAAAATCTGAAATTAAAATGAGTGTGTGTGTGTGTGTGTGTGTGTGTGTGTGTGTCTCTGAGCGAGCGAGAGAGTGAGTGTGTTGGCTTTAAAAGTTTGTCAATTAATGAACAACACAGAGTTTTCTGCTGTGTTTATGAAACAACAAAGGATCGCATTCTCTTTCAGAGACATTTGGCTGGAAATGAAAGGGGACAGTATTGACCAGAACATTGTTTTTTTTTTTTTTTTTTTTTTGCACAGAGAGTGTGTAGTCTGGAGTCTGCTGCTGTACACATTTTCCATTTCATCTCCTCTCCGAGAGCAGACCATTTCATCACTTATTTAGCTTGTTTTTGGTTCAGCATCTGTCCATCTCCCCCCTATCTCTTTATCTCTCTCTCTGGGTGTGCTTCCAAGTTTGAGTGTGTGCATTGGAGCAGGCTGTTATTCACTAAAAGTTGTCTTTCATGTAGAGTCCTTTTTATTTATGTTATGGCTGTCTTGTTCTGGAAAATTAATTGTTGTTCAGATGCTCGCCCGCTTCCTGGTTCAACATTTCCTTTTTGACCTTTTTGACACACGCTAACTTAAGCGGAACGAACTTTTGTCTTTGCCAAAAGACCTCTTCCTTCGATCTTTCGTCCTTTTGACCTTGATCAAGCGCGGTTCATCTTGGTAGCCTTTAGCCCGGCAACAACAGAGAGGGCTGGCAGCAAACAAAGAGCTGAATGAGGGCATTTTTAACACAAGCAGAAAATGTAATACTTCTTAATCAACACAGGCAATGCTATGATCGTATTAGGCTATTTATCAACCACAGCCAAACGGTCAGTACAATGGCAGAAATCTAGGTCAGTAACTGGGTCTTGTGAACTCAGGAAGAACTTATACTGTTGGATTAAAACAGGTTTGGTGTAATGCATCTCATTGAATATGTGTTGCTATGTGCACAGTTCATAGGAGTAGGAAAATTGTTGCTTGCCTTGGAAGCTGTAAATGGAGCACATGCTGGCTTACTCACTGTCACTGACAGGGACCAGGAGATGGTGTCCTGGGACGCCGCTGATGTTTCGGTGCTACTTAAGGAGTCGACTAATCCCTTAATGTTGACACCCTAAAGTTACTGAGATCACATTTTCCATGGGCTGGTTTTACATAATTTAATTATATAAGAAATATACTTACACGAGCACATTTTCGAAAAAGCATAACAACAGTACCAATTTGAAATTTCAACTTAATGGTCTCTCAAATTAGAAAGTATATTTCAGTGTATTTTAACTTGCATTAATATATATGTCATTAACATATTAAGTACATTGTTAGTATGTCCAAAATAGCACACTCCAAGAATACTAATCAAAGTGTACATGGAGGTATGCTTTACATCTGTAAATTATGGGCAATTTAGATTACTTCATTTTGAAGGGTCCTTCAGCACTTCAAATTAATTCAAGCAGCTTGTTGACAACCACAATCCCCTTCAAGCAAAAACAGATTGTGACTTTTATAAGGCACAGATAGCTCCATCCTACAGTACTATATCTTTCATAATACCATGGCTATGAGCATTTTACAACTTCATCAGTGCAATAGGAATACTAAACTGCAGGTGACCACAGCAAACAGTAAACCATGGTTTAAACTGATCAAACTTTAAAACATGGATTCAAGATTTAAACATAATGTGGGAGAAATAATTCACTCTGGGATTCTGACACAGCAGAGTAAACTTCTTTCACCTCCATCTCATACATTATTGTCACAAGTCAGAACAATTAATGAAGTATTAGTGCTTATCTGATTTGCTTCCTTTGCTGTATGTAGAGATGTGACCATGAGTCCCATTGTCTCAGGTGTTAAAATACTCCTTTGACCTGTGTTCTGTGGTGGCAGTTCCTCATTATGTGAGGGTCACAACAGTTATAGCTGTCCATTAGATTCATTTAATTTTCCTTAAGTGATTACTTCCATTAAATTAATTTCCTGAACTCTGCTGTTTGACTGTCGCACAACTGAGTGAGAAACACTCACATACACATACACCAACAGACACACGTTTGCACAACGACACAGACACAAGGGAAAATAAGTCTTGGGACACTGCTGCAGGAGGAATTCCAGGATGTTTTTCTCCTCTCATCGTGCTCAAGTGTTTCGCCAACCTGTCTCCTGTCACAACACTGATTTACCAGGGGAGAAATTGCACCTGAAAGATCTTCCAACAGAACAGCTCACGGCTGGCCAGGGACAATAAAAAGTAGAAGAAAAAAAAATGAAATAGATTTAGAGAGAGAGAGGGAGTAGTGGCGAGGGTGAGTGAGGAGGAGAAAGCAGGAGCAGAAATGGCAAAGTGAGACACAAAAACAGCTTGGGAGGCAGTGCAACAGAGATGCTCCAGGACCCCTGGGGATGAGCAAACTCGGCACCATCATAATTTTCATTTCCCGGTGTGCAACCCCAGATGATTAGGGTTTAATGACGGTTATTCTAATTGGCCCTATGTTTGCTCAGTTTTGCATGATCACATGAGCTCCTAGGAACATTAACATACACATAAAAGGAGGCTTTGCGTAGATAATTTTCATGCAAACATTACCATAGGCTCTCACACCACGGAGGTCAGGAAGTCATGTACGATGCACTGTTAGGAAACCTTTCTCCACGGAACACTAATGAAATTGAATGGAAAACTCTGAGTTTCATTTTGGAAACTCTATAAATCTCAGCTGCGGTCTTTTGGGATCCACTGTGAAAGCCACTCAGACAAGGCCAGGGTCATATTAACATTTTAAAAAAAACTTTTTATATGCCTCAAATGGCTTCAGTGGAGTTTTGGTTACTGTGAGTGTTGCAGTTGTTTTTCCCATGAACACTTTTACCAGGTCGGTGCAGTCATGTTGGAGATTTTTCTCCAATGGCTTGGATAAAAACAAAAAAATAACAATAAATAAATAAAAATAAAATAAAATCCCAACTGACTGGTAAAATGCGTCTGAAGCCTTTCAGCCCTACAGCATTTTTATTGATGATTTGAGTCTTAGTTTGGTGATGACTGGCAGTTTCAAATCAAGGTTAGTCTTTCTGATACAAAGAATTTGTAAATAGATGTGATACAAAGAATATTTGATTTGTTTAGAGAACTTTTGCAAGAACACAACATGCTGTTGTTGAATGCTTTACTATATACTTTCCTTGACAAAAGTGTCAACTAATTAATGTTTGATTTTTCAACCTTTAATAATTGTAATTAACAGCTGATAATTACTCAAAGTATGAGCATGAAGTTTCAACATACCTACGATCTTTTGAATCAGTTGTTTTTGATGTGGTGTGTGTTTCCCATCACTCTGTCGAATGGTCTTCCCATGTAACTTGATGATACATCAATCTACCTTATTGTTTATCGATTTTGCCTCTGGTAATGGCCGACCTCGAGTCATCTGTTTTGAAATCTGAGAGGAGTTGGATGACTGCTGTTATCAAACCATGTCATGAAAAAAGAAAGAAAAGTAAAAAAAAAAAAAGAAAAGAAAACAAAGACACTCCAGATCAATTCAGACAGAAAGATACATATTGATTCCTCTGGGCTTTCTGTTGGTGATGTTGTTGTTCGAGTCTCCCTTTCTGACTAATTAAATTCAATCTGTTTTCAGACTGACACCGTGGTCAACCAGTGCAGTCAGTAATGTTATACATATTCAGAATTCTCTCAACCAAGCACTAACAGGTCAGATGTGCAGCTGCAAGCAAGCCAGAGGACCGAGTGTTGAAGAGCTGCTCGCTTTGTAGAGTGAATCCCACACCTACAATCACAAGGGCACGGTGTCATATGAAAGTATGCACTAAACTTAATGGATACAAGTTTTACCATGTGCACTCGTGCAACTGATGTGCAGTCTCTTGGGAGCTTGTTATACCAAATGCTCTGTGGAGAGCAATGCACATATGCAGGGACTGGCTATAAGAGATATGAGGTTGATTTTTATGCGGGCCTGTGTTTTACAGCATTTTTTCCCCCCCAGAAGAGGATACTTCATTGTTTTCAGGAGCAGCTGTTTTTTCTGGGTTCAACGCTTTCCAGTGATATAGCCCAAAACACATCACCCATGAAAGTGGAAGCTGGAGTTGGCATTGCAAAAGGATGCTGTGTAGGCGCTGGGTTCCGGCGCCAACAGTCATCTCTGTGATGTTTTGGAGGCCTCCCAGTCCTTTATCATGCACAAGGGACGAAACCCGGCAGACTGATGGGAAAGGAAGGCTATCATCAGAGGCTGCATTTAATTTCCATAAAGATGACTTTGTTTCCTAATTAATCTCCTGGCTCCGTCTCCTCGCTTTGCTCCTGTCACTTCCTCAGAATGAAACATGGCCGGCAATTTGTTAAATCAATTATTCCGGAGAGGAAGAGAGGCTTTCGGCGAGCCCGTCCACACTAACACACACATACTCGCTCTAACACACACAGAGACATGTACACACAGATGAGGCGGCGAAGGACATGGATTGTAGAGATGCAGGCTGGCCTTCAAGTAAAAAGGTGGACGGCGATGGAATTTGGGATCTGGGATGTAACAGAGAGAAACAGTTTGTCCTTGTTGACATGGCAGAAAGCTTTGTAAACACTTGGCTGACGAGGACTATCCTTGGCCTTATGCCCTGAGCTCCTGCAGAAAAACAGGACTACCAAACCCCAAGGGACAAGAGGCACAGAGAGGAAGAGGGCCAGGAGGAATGAGGGTGAAATGACAGCGAGGGACATGAGCAGGAAAGGAAAGGAGGCAACAGGGAAACGATGGATGCCACAGGGGAGAAGAAATGAGAGCTGCTGAAAACTAGAGAAAAAGTTTCTCTTTCTCTCTCTTTTTCTTTCTTGATGCCTCCACGTTGAAAAAAAATTAAAAAATCAGATACTGTCTCTCATTTTATGTCATGTTCTCAGTTCATAAAAATGTTGATTTAGAATAAAAAGTTTAAAACCCGAAGGTGCACTGAAGCAGAAGATGAGGCTCTGGCTTAAAACAAAAACAACAGAGCACATTTCAGATCAAGTCTGACTTGTCAATAATCTAAAGGTGCAGAGAATAGAGGCATGATTCATTTCAGGGCGAGACGAGAGACAGCGGATTGGTTCCAAATGAAAAAGCCGACTTTCAAATAGGAAGACAAACAGAGAGAGGGGCCTGATGGTGGCGTCAGCCCTTTCTGGCTGTATTAGGGAGAAGAGGAATAGCGTGGCAGGATGTGTTTAAATCAGAGCGCTCTATCTTGTAGTGGGACACATTTCATTAAGCCCAGCAGCTGGGGCCGCGGCTCCACGCGTCCACACATCTATCATACGAATCCATCAGGCCTGTCTCCCTCCTGCACTGGCAGCATGTGTGTGATAGGAGCCTGTCCTCCTGATCAGAAGACTCACTGACTGCCCACACATATTCTTTTCCACTTCCATCTTCCCCTTTCTGTGTTAAGATTTCTTATTTATGCTCGTCCTCTGTCCCTCTGTCTTTCTATGGCGCTTTCAGTTTCTCCCCATCCACCTTTGTTCTTCATTTCTCTCTTAGCCCACTTTTTTTTCTTTTTCTTTTTTTTTTTAGCAGGGGACAGATGTTGCCCAGTTCCGAATGGATCCCGAACCGTTTCCTCTATCCTTTCATTTCATTCCCTCATGTGTCGTCTATCTCTCCCAGTGATGTGAGAGGTATTTAAATCTTTTACCAAAGTAAAAATAGAAATACTACGATGTACTGCGTTATACTTAAAAGGCCTAATTCAAAATGTTTCTCTAGTAAAGGAAATAAAATATATCAAAAAGACAAGTGTAAACTCAATGAAGAAGAAGCATAGAGATGGACTGAAATCCAAGACACATTCTAGCAAGATGTTAAATAGGTAATGATGATATTTGCATTTAGAAGAGTGCACTCAGTTCAGAATGAATTGGATGTCATCATCAATGGAAATAAACTGCCACGATCAGGACTTTTCAACTGACAATGAAAGAGAGAGTGAAATCATAAGTAAGAAGCAGGCAGAAAGAAAGCCAGACGGAAAGACTGAGCAGTGACAGTGAGCATGTGCCTGGTAAAACACAGCTCAGGCAGAATGCAGAAAGCTTCCTGAAGCAAACTTCACAGGTTTAATACAAAACCCAAAGATTTGTGTTCTCAGAGATGTTTCTAGTACAGTTTCCAGAAACATGGGACAGTTGCTGGCACTCTGTTAAAGAGAAAGAACAAATGATAGGCATGTATTTCAGAATAGATATATTGCCTGGTGCCAGGGTTGAGTGCGAAGTCGACACATGCCACGGCTCTGTAGCTGTTTAATGCCTCTTAACCGTTTCCAGTTCTTGCTTTTATTCGTCCACTTTGTCAACAACCTCACTGTTTGGAAGATTAGGCCACGATTGGATGCATTCAGAGAGAAGTGCCTGCAGAAGTTCAGTGGAATCAGACAATACATTCGTGTGAAACCGTGAGGCTTCAAGGTTTGGGCATGAACTGGAATCTCAGACATGCTCTGTGACTTTGATGTGTTCCAAGGGAGCGCGCAGGGTAAACGTGCCAATTCTGAGCTCGGATTATCAGGAGTTGTAGTCATGAAGCTTGCATCAACACTTCCTGCAGGACAAAACTACAAGGTTTTTGCAGACAATTTCTTCACTTCTGTGCTTCTACTCGTCAAACTGCCTGAGCGTGACATCCACTTTGTTGGAACAGTGCTCCCTCTGCGTGTGCCAAGCCTCAGGTTAGCAAAAAAGAGGAAGCTGAGAAAACAAGGCAGAGGGAGCTTTGACTTCACAGTGGAGCAAAGTCATAACATCTGTACTGTAAGGTGGTATGACATCCGGTCACTGACTCCACTATCCACTTTTGATGATCTGACAAGGTTTCCCGGTGGAACAAATCCACAATGGCCTACACTGAAATGAGCAGACCATCCATTATGAGAAGGTAAAACCAAAAAAAAATGTATGGGTGGGATCAATTTGCTTGATTTCTTTCCAGCCAATTACAAGTTTCACATTAGTTTCCCACCTGGTGTTTGTATATTTTTTGGCACACTATCATCCTTGGAGTGGTCAGTGCTTGGCTGCAATACAAGTGTTACTGTAGAACCCTGCAGATCCCTGAAAAGGAAATCAGGAACAGGAGGCAGTTCCAGGCACAGCTGGCAGCCAGGTGGATGGTGAGGCAAGAGCACAAAGCCCCAGTGTGAAAAAGATGGCCTGATGTTTGCAGGGATCATGTGGAGCACTTGCCATTGAAAGTTGAAAAAAGGAGCCACTGCAAGCACCTCAAAAATGGATATACATGAACTGCATGCATCAAGTGTGATGCTCGTACAACTCAATAACAACTCCTTTTCAGTTTTTCACCGTGCAGAAAAGTTCATTTGATTTTACTGTGCTGTATCAAACAGTTTCATGACAATAACATCGTTTCTTTCTTTTTCAGATAAACATTTTGATTTCACTGAACCATCAGTGCTTCAAAATCTATGGACTTTGTCCAAATTAAAGTGGTGATATTCGTAAGCACTAAGACCCACTGCTTCAATTTTGCAACATTTTCAATAAATCCTCCGAAGACCAAAAAAAAAAAAAAAAACACTCAATATTTTCCTGCTAAAATGGTTCAAAAAAAAGGAGACAAAAAATCTACATTAATAAAATCAGTGTTTGAGTTTCTGAGGGTTAAGTAGAGTACTTGAGTGAATGCCCTCTGTCTCCTTCCTTTCTGTCTCTCCATCTCTCTGCCTTTGCACCAAAAAAGGAGGGGGGGGGGGGGGGGGGGGGGGGGGGGGGGGGGGGGGGGGGGGGGGGGGGGGGGGGGGGGGGGAAATTTCTTTGGTTTTTTTTTTTTTTGTTTCCCCGTTTTTTGTCTTTGGAACAAGACACCCCCCCCCCCCCCCCCCCCCCCTGCAGCTCTCCAGTGTACTCAGCAGCATGCAAACACTGGGCTGTAATTGGAATGGGTAACGCAGTCTGAGGGAGAAAAGCAGCCAATTAGGGGGCTCTGGTCAGCGAGCTCTGGGGTGATGGGTCACAGTGTAGCTCGTTGTCTTGAGCTTGCTCTTCTGGCAGCGCGCCAATCCATACGAGAGTAAAAGCCTGGGACTTTGTGGCCATGACTCTGCAAATCAAAGGTTCGTTCTAAGAAGATGAAGTGAAACGCTTGACCTACAACCTACTTATTAATGCCGTTGTTAATGAACCATCAGGATCTTTTAAATCCAGTAATGAGGGCGTTTGTCCAAGGGTTAAGATATATGGATAGAGAGCCCGTAGGTGTTTGTGGCTGGCTGCAATGGCTCCTAATTCTGCTTATTTCATATTATTCTCATTTCTTCCCCTGTGGTGTGACATGCAGAGGTGACCTTCACTCTCGCTCGCTTTATATTAGTCCTGAGAGAGAACTCCCTTGAGACCAAGATCTGTTTAAAAACTTAATGGAGCTGAGTCTTAAGAGATACATGCACATTTATTTTTTCAACTCAGACAGGAGAAAAATATCAAGAAAAGGTTTAGCCAATTTGATGTCTGAAGAAAGCTGGTACAAACGCAATCTCTTTGACTTAATCGCAATGTTTTAAGAAAAAATATAAAATGTAATATATAATGGATTCTTGTTTGTTCATCATGTCTTTCTGAAATTATTTCAGTTATTAACCATGCTATTTGAAATGTAACTGCAGTTGTTCCATGAAAGCAAATAAATATTGCAAGGAAAATGAATACACAATCAAAATAAAAGCATGTTCAAAAGGTCAAGGACATCCAGTGAATTTAGAAAGTATCTAGATCTTTGCTCAGTTCATTGTGTTGATTTAATTGTAAATGGAAAAAGAAATGTGAACATTAATCTACACTGAATGACCCATTGTGACAAAAAAAATCAAAAAATGTTTACAAGCAAATGTATTATGTAACACAAAAACTGAAAATCTCTCATTTACAAAAGTATTCAGACCCTTTTGCTGTATCCTGTTTGGTTTAATTATCCTTGAGATGTGACTTGAACTTGATTAGAGTCCAACTAAGGCAAAATGAATTTAATGGAAATGTTTTTGTTGTTGTGTATAAAGTGCCATAGTCCTAAACCACCAGAACTCTTCCTAGAGTTGGTAGTTCAGCCAAACTGTGAGCAACCAGGCAGGAATGGCCTTGGTCAGGGAGGTGACTAAGAACAGAACTTAAAAATAAATCAACTTGTCATTTTGATTTGGTTTTTGAGCTCTGATCAAACAAACCTGATGTTATGTGCCCTCTTTTCTGGGTGCCTATGCTTGGCCTGAAAATGTCTTGTACAGTTGTGTTAATGTCTTGCCAGTACTTTCTCCTGCTCTGCAGCACTGTCACCGTCTGTTGGTTAAATGTACACTGTTAGCAGATCATGCTACAAACCTGACCACTTGTTCTGTAGCTCATCAGGTTAGCGTGCTAGGAAAATTTGAGGTGGCTGCATGTTATGCAGCATCACAAACTACCTTTCCGGTGGTTTTTGGGGGAGATGCGCTCGAACAGTTTCTCATAATTTAACCTCAGTCTTCACCTACTCTTCACCTACACCCTGCAGCATGAACATCTGCAGAATGGCATTCTCCTCTTTTTTCAAACAGCTACTCCTGGTGCAATGTTGACTGCTTCCGTTGCTTACCATAAGAGGCTTTGAGGAAAAGCTGTGCATATGGGGCACTTTTAAATTCAAAGTGAAATGAGTGGCATTCAGCTGAACACCAGGAAAGCATCCTTTTCACAAAAGCGTGGGGAAAAGATTCATTCACTTTCATTTTTGATCACAGGTGCCCCAAATACAAGCTCAATAACTCAGGCATGCTTGACATTCTTGTGGCAAACATTTCCATGTGGCACAGTGGAACAGTATCATCAGCACACCGAAATCATACATGCACAGCCTTATCTTTAAGGTTTATATAACTATACTTCATACTTTATCAATGAGAGATATATACACTTTATTAATTGTATTTTTATCATGTATGTTTGAAATTGTGAGTTTTTATTATGATATTGTGTACACCACAATGTTATCATATTGTGTACACCTTTTTCACCACGTTTTATATCTATAGCACTGTATAATCCTGCTTTTGAAAAATTATTAGCAAATGAAGATTTTTATACTGAAAGTTTTTATTTGTATCAGTGATATGAAAATGAACATATGAAAGTTTTGGACAGATGATACCTAAAGAAAATCACTGCGTATTTCACATAACAAAAAGAAGCATTTGGAAGTGAATTTCTGTCACTGTAGCTGTAATACAGGCGGCAATGATCTTAACAGTATCACCTAAAGGATATTTGACAGTTCTCTCTTGTCAGTGCTCTGATGGACATACCTCAGCAAGCATCAAACGTCTCCCCTGGGTTCCCACATTCAAAAGGCAAGTGTTCCTCCCGTCATTATACCTAATTGAAATAGCAGCAGCTTGCTGAATGCTTGTCACGTGTCGTGCACATGTGTGGATGACGTCAAAGTCCAAGATCTAAAAAAAAAGAAAATGTTTTATTCAGTCTACACGGTCACTCCAGCTTTTGAACATACTCTTGTGAACAAATGTGTTTGCTTGCCGGTTTTTCAAAACCTCACATTTTCCAGTTAATTAAGTGCATTATGTTAACTGAATTTAATTACACTACATGTATCTGTGTGTCATTTACAATGGTTGAGTGTGTCTTTTATTAATTTGATTAACTAAACACACACTCGTGAGAAACAATTGCAGCTTTCATCTCACCTTTCTTGCACGGTTGCATTCATTCTTTTCACAACCTGACCTGTCTCTCTAGCTTTTCTGCCCTGCCGCTCGGCTCTCTTCCACCTCTGGGTCAGAGAGGTTAAAGTTGAACTGAGATTCTTACTGACTCCCTCTTTTCCACCATGTAATCCCTGACCGTCTGTGGCCCGATTCCTTGTGAGCGGCAGATGTGAAGCTCATTTCAGACAGTCCCGACACGCTCTCTGACTCCATCTGTCTCCAAACATGTCTGCTTGGTGAGCTGCTGTGTCGCTATAGTACTCTAAGAAGGAGTGGTGGTTTTGGTGATCTTGAACCAATCAGAGGATAAAAAAAACAGCATTAGCACATGGGCGAGGAGTAAGAGTGTACTCCCTGCAGTGGAAACTAAAATCATCAGTGTTGCATGAAATATGCAGTTTACCCCAAAGGTGGAAAAGCGACTCTGGTCCTTTAAATAAAAATAGACAATGCGGAAAGGTTGGCCCTCCAGGCGCACAAAGAAGCAGTGCCAGTTGTGTGTAGTCAAAGTGAACAGTCCCATATAGAAAAAGGCCTGAACACTTCAGTTCACGCACGAAAACCAGCACAGTGTGAAAAAAAGGAGGTCTGAAATGTGAATGCTCTGTCTATAAGACCAGTGTCAGCGTAACTTACCGACCATGTAACTGTAAAATTTGTATTTATAAAATGTAATTACTGTAGGCCATCAAACAAATAGTAATGACCAAAAATGAGGCAGGAGGTAAAATAGCATGGAGTGAAAATGAAATGACGCATGAATCAACGAAAACAGTAATAATCCAATGTCAAAATAATCGTCTCTTAAAAGTAAGAGTCCTGTTTTCATGATTTTTGTTACAGTTAGGATGTACAAAAATATTTTTAACAAAAAAATATCCCCAGTCCTCCAAAGTCTTAGTCCCACACAAAATATGTTGTTTGTCCATGGCCTCTAGAATGTTGGAAGCGGGAGACGTAGAGGAGCATCCTGTGATAAAGTTGCTCCACGATATTGATAACATCCCCTGACTTCCTTCCTCCCACCTTAATCTAAGGTACTCACAGGTTCAAGCAGAATTGTCTCTTTCAGAATATTATAGCATACAACACAGTAATGTTACATCATATAAAAACATCAATAAATGTAATTCTTTTATCAATGTCCAAGCAGGATTTTCATGCAGCTGTTCATGGTGGAGCAAATTAATGTTGGATAGTTTGATCAATAATAATGCATCATATTTTATGAACTGATCATGTGTTGAAAAATATCTGCAAAGTAACTAGCAACTGTAGCTGTTAAATAAACGCACTGGAGTAAAAAGTACAATTGTTCCCTTTGAAGGAACCTCTGAAATGTAATGGAGTAGAGGTATAAAGTAGAATAAAATTGAAATACCTGTGTAGTTGTAGTGGATTAAATGTACCTTACACACTGTGTAAGGTACTCTCTCACTATGTCTCTGTTCATCTCTCCCTCCCAATGAATCATTATCTTTCTACCTCCCTCTCACCCCAGCTTGAGCAGGGGCAGTATTATAAGACTACAGTGCCCCTTCAGAAAGGATATCCAAATCCCCACTGGTGATGCTTGAGTAAATGACCGTGGGAAATGAGTGTACTTTAGAACACAGTGATACTCGGTCCACGTGGAGGGGGAAGCCTTTGCCGGCTAAATCCTCCAGTCCCCTGCCTGGTGTTTACCCCTGGTAACATATCACTCCAGATCTGAAATCCCAACTATCCTCAAAACCCCATTACAGACGCTAATCCCCAACAGTGCACACTCCACGCTCCTCTCTGTGGGAGGCATTACGGTTAGACCGTGTAACTTCATTTCCACAGAACCCATGCAAATATTTCCGGGCATACATGCTCGTGTGCAATACGTAACCTGTGTGCAATAAGTATTGGCATCTGTGTAAACAGAGTGTATTGTTTGTTTATTTCATTTTATAGTGTGTATTTTTCTATTTTCTACTTCTACAGTATTTATTGAAGTTTTGACTCCTGAGTAACGCACAAGAATTCCTATGTGCCCAGACTAAGTGTTTGTGTACAAATGGCAAATAAAGATCTTGATTCTTGATCTTGATCGTTGATGCAGTCTTTCCTCTCCAGTCTCGGTCTTACACATGGCCCTGTACTACAGGTCTCGTCACAGACAAGCACATCTTTGCTTGTTTGAGGGGCTTTATGGAACAGCAGGATGCTGCATGTGGTGCCACACGCTATGAGCAAGTGTGACGGCGGTAGCAAAAGTACAGAAAACAAACATTATAATGAGAACATGATATTCTACATGTTGCAAATGTTATTCTGTCTTCTACAAACAGGGAGAATAGGAAGGAATGGTAGAAAGTACCTTTGGAGCCGGCCTGACTCATTTTTTTTTCCAGATTGGAAATAAGAAATACAGTACGCATGACAAGAAAGTAACCGTAAACAAAGAAATGTGCATTTGTTGGTGCTGAAAACGAGCCTGCCAACGAAAGGATGGATACAGTGTTTGACCAAAATGGTACTTTGTTGTCAGAGACAATGGCAAAGCTGGAAAACAAATGATTATTGCAGACAAAACTGTACTCAGTTTTAGGCTGTGTACTCTTTTATATGGCACAACGGGGCAATGATTTTGGATTTAATAATGCAAAATTGAAATAATGAAAGTGAACCAGAAATAGGAGGGAAAAGCCAAAAAATGTTTTATCACTTTCAGAAACAGGCTTAAGGATAAGAGGCGGAGTTGAACAAAGGCAGACAGTCAGATATAATTTCTACAATTACGATGTGTTCTATATTATGCTCAATGCTTTATTCAGACAAGATAAGTAGCCCACAAAGAAATTACTCATGAGGAGAGATTGCTGTTATATGGTCATGCAGGCTCAAGATGTGAATGTGTATGAGGAAAAATAAATGTGCCCCCCGACATAGATATCTTTAGCAGTCTGACTAAGAGCTGGATTTAAGACGTGCAGTTGACCCCAAGGGAGAATGCTGTGCATAAACATAGAAGTAAAGTAGAAGTACTAACTTTACAAAACCTTTGCTTTCCTTGTAGCACAGAGAGACATACTGTAGTATTCATAGAGCTCATTGTAATTGTTGTTTTTTAATTATATCTGTTTTAATTTTAATTTTAAGTACTTGTTTAAGAATTGAATTCTCCTCCCACTTAGATGATTTTTTTTTCTTTTCAGTATATATATGTGTGTGTGTGTGTGTGTGTGTGTGTGTGTGTGTGTGTGTGTGTGTGATGTATGTCTATTTTTCAGTGAACACTGAGTCTGAACAACGAGTCTACTACCCACAATACTACAGCCGAAACAAGGTATAAACACAATGCTGATTATCACCTTTTAAGCTTTTTTTGCTGAACTTGTTAATAAATATTGGCGAGTTACACGTCCAACAGATAAAGAGCAACATTAGAATTGATTAGGTGTTGTGTCTCTGGGCACTTGATGAATGTTAGGCCAATATCCTCTCTCTGTTTTCGGTAACATCTGGCTCTTTAGCTGCTGAATGTTCACTGACTTTGTGTGCAGTTCAGGACAGGTCCCTTACTGTGCATTCAGGCAGAAACATAAGGAAATTTTAGAAAAGTTAATGAAAAGATGTGATTATACACAAATTTAACCAGAATAGAGGCATCCACGTGAGCTGGAATTGTTCACAAGATTTGCATGTACCATGGGGCTTCATGAATCTGCTACATCTCAGTCAGAGGCTGAGATGAACACACACACAGGCACACTCCTACAGACACGGCTGGTGAGTCCGTTGGTAGGGTAGCTTACAGTCAAAGTCTGAAACGTCGGTTCATTTGCTTCTTGGGGTCAATAAACACAAAGGTTGCTTCACTTTCTGTCTGAACACACCTTTAGTTAGAAAGTTTGTAGAGCTTTCTGGCTGTAAACAGCTGCCCGTTGCAGCCAAAAACAACACTGTGTGAGCGGTGAGAGCAAACCAAAATGGTTAACTTGTGGGCCATAAAAACATTAGTCAAAATACACTTACATGCTCAGTAGAGCCAACAGCAACTGCAGAGTGGGGTGACAGTTTTCTAAATATAACTATCTGAGTGACATATTTCATATTGTAACAAAGTCATACCCTTTTGATCCAGAGTATTATAATAATATTGATTATAGTCAATTTAACTACTCAATGTTAGTAATCCTGTGTGGGGATAATGGACATAAAACTAAACATTCCCATTCAGGTCGCATTCTGCAGTGTAGTTCTTGTTTGAGCAATGCAAAGCTTCCCATTTTACTGCGGGAGCTTGCCCTTATAGGGGATCAAGAGCTGCATACTGGCGAGGAAACAAGATCCAACTGTAATCTAAAGCTAGATAGAAATCTCATAGATTTTTTTTTTTTTTTCATCTTCTACAATATTCCATTACTTTGCATCTTTACCAATCAGGTACTGTGAAGAATGAAATACTGAGAGTAATGCAAAGAGAAATACTCAGACAACCAGGGCGGTCCACCACATGAATGAATGCACTTGTACAGAAATCAGCTGTGATCAGTATAAATGTACTGTATACCTGTGCACAAGGTGGTGGTGAATGACCTTAAGATGTTTACAAATCTGTAAGTGAATAGTTCTTGGTCACACACCAAATGAGGGATTCGGTAACCATATGAAGAATCAGTAACAGATGCAGTTAGGCCTGCTGGCACACCGCCCATATCGGATCCTCTCGGACCCCCTCTAAAGCCTCCTCAGGGGGCCTTTAATGGAACAACAGCTGTGCCGAAGCTATTTCTCATTTAACTCACTTAGAGGCTGCCTTCTTATCACAGGCTAAGAACAAAAACACTAGGTCGCCCTTCTAGCGCTTCCCCCTTTCTCTACAGCTCCCTAACGTGATTGCAAACTTTTAAAATTTAATTGTGGTTGGAGAATTGCTCTGTGAATTTGATCGAAGCCCCCGCTAGAAAGCAAATCCGCCAGTTTCCTTGGAGCAAAGCTCGTCCCGGCCAGACCCTGTCCCAGAACACAGGCAGCGAAGGAACACAGAAAGCTCTGCACACATAATCACACACACACCCAAGAGGCCACTCTAATATAATTAGGTACAAACCAATTATTCAAGCAATCAGTCTCAGTTTGATGATGTGTCAACACTCCTTGTCAGTCCTATTTCCCAAACTGTTCTTGAGCTGCATCACTAATTTTGTATTCATACTCTGCATCCATAAAAGACTTGCACTTTCTCCTCAATTTTAATCATTGTGGTCCCAGCAATCAAGAGCAAGGAAACTGTTGACAAGAGATCAGAAGTCGAGTTATGAAATATTACAAAAGTGTGAATTCAAATTAGCCACTCTGCTAGTTATCCTCCCACAGTAAATGCCCAAAATGGAGTACTTGAATGCATATTGCTACCTTATCGTGACGGGTGAGGAGGCAGAGCAATTTAGAAGCAGGGTAGAAATTTTGGAGACAGAAATAAACGCATATAAGACCAGGTAAGAAGGATATAAACTACATGTGAGATACAGTAAAGTCCCTATGAAAGAGCAAAATCATTTTCAAAATAGAACATGGAAAGTGAGTAGAGAAATGAAATAGAAGAGCATGTGCATGCTGAGCACACATGGCATGCCAACCAATTGTTTATTAGTCTTTAGGTAGTATAGGTACTTTTTAGGTCCTTTTTTGTGTTTTTGTTTTTTTTTTCCCCTCTTTAACTATAAGGTACTATCATTATTGTGGATGTACTCTTTAGGCATAACATTGTTCCTATACACTTACATCCTGGTCAAAATTATTGGCACCCGTGAAGTATAAATGTCATAAGGTTATTGAACAAAAGAAAGAAAAATAATAATATAATAGTGAAATAATACAAGTATAAAATGTACCACATCTCATCAGTGCTTAATTTTCAGTGTTCACATGACCTGAGTTAACCAATTATTGATGATTTTACTGTACAAAAATGGGCTGACAGCTTCCAGTTTATTTTTCATGATGGCAAAGACAAGTTAGCTGTCTGAGGGCACCACAAATGCTGTTTTCAAAGAACATAACGATTCTGAAGGCGACAACACAATCACCAAAGATCGTGAGATCCCTGTTTCAACAGCTTGGAATGTCATCAAGCAGTTCCAGTCATAAAACTGTTGAGCTGTTTCCAACCTTTGCAGACTTCTCATAGAGAGAAGTCTGCAAAGGTTGGTGCAGAAAGACATCTAAATAGCTTCAGCTGACCTGGAGCAATATGGAGTGGTGATTTAAGCCTATACCATATGATGCAAAACTTTCATAGACTTTCATAGATTTCTGAAAGTCTATGGACAGATGAAATTAGAACTTTTTGGGACTGCAGTGCATCAGTTTGTTTATTGGTGAAGAAACAACGCCCATAAGGGAAAGAACACCCTACCTTCAGTAAAACATGGTTGAGGCTCTATCTTGCTGTTGGGCTGCTTTGGGGCACTGAATGCATCAAAGGAATGATGAAATTAGAAGATTACCAAGGCAATTTAAAGAGAAATGTGTTACCCAGTGTCAGAAAACTAGGTTTGAGGCAAAGGTCTTGGGTCTTTCAGCAGGACAATCACCCAAACTACACATCCAGCAACACAAAAGACTGGTTGAAAAGGAAGAGATGGACTGTATTCAACTGGCCAGCATTGAGTCCTGACCTAAATCCCATTGAAAACCTTTGGAGAGAGCTGAAATCTGCCATCGCAAAAAGGATTCCTTCAAACTTAAACGCATAGCAGTGGAAAAGTGGCAGAAACTACCAGCAGACAGGCGCACAAAGCTTCTAGATGGTTACAAGAAACGTTTAGAGGATGTCATTGCTACCAAAAGTTATGCAAACAAATATTAGTGAAGGGTGCCAATAACTGTGTCCAGGATACTTTTTATATTTGTATTATTTCACTATTATACAAGTTTAGAGTTAAGTCTTTTTGAGTTTGACAAATATTTTGGTCATAGAAAATTGTTTCATTATTATTTATTTATGGAGATATTCTGAATTATGCAATTGAAATTTAGGGGTGCCACTAACATCAACCAGGGCTGCATGCAGGAAAGGGCTGAATTTTTCATATCTCTCCACAGAAACAAAATTATTTCCAAAATATACTGATTGTGTAGTGATTTCATTACTTTAATTTTTGCTGTTTTCAAACATTGAATTCTAATAATATTCTTTGAGTTTTTATCTTTTTCAGTTACACTATCAGCATGTCAGTGTCAGTCTGTGGGTCCACTGCTGAACTACTGAATGGATTGTACAGACATTCATGGTGGTTGAATCCTATTAGAGACTTTGCTGATCCTCTGACTGTTCCTCTGCACCAGGTGGTTGACATTTTCGGTTAAAATGTTTTTTTTACTAAAATCACTGGATGAATTCCCCAAATTCTGGGGGTAGATATTCATTGTGCCCAGAGGATGATTCCTATAGACTGTGGAAATCCCTTGATGTCTCCTTTAGTGCCACCAGCAGGTCAAAACTTCCACTTATCCAGTGAAATACCTCAATATCTAGACATCTCCACATTGCAAAATGCATGCGACTGTGTCGGCTCTGCTATCTGTCAGCAACATTGTCTATACTACTATTGCTTACAGACTCAAGGACGATTCTTGCTTCCCATATTTCAAGTGAAACCCACTAATGATGATGTTTCCAAAATATTTCAGTAGGCTATGTCAGCTTCTGTTGACATGCTATCTAGCTAGCAAGTGATTAGCCCTAAAATAGATTGCTTTGGGAATCTTTTCTTTCAAAGCATCCTCCATCTCCCAACACCACAATCATTTGCCAGTCCTCTCAAACAAGATTCAGGAGGTAAGATCAGGTGAGATCCTAAAATAAAGATGAGCAAGAGATCAGTCAAATGTAAATAAGTGACAAAAAGCAGCTAAAGTTAGCTTGCTAGAGTTAGCTTGCTAACTTTTTTTCAAATAAAAGAGAGAACATTTTGACAACTTCTACTGTAGTTAAGGCTGTTGGTTTAGTTTGGTACCAGCCATCTTAGCCTTTTGACAACACAGCCACCTCTTTAATTCAACAACTGTCAAGTCGGGCTGCATGCAGTCAGTGCAGCTCCATTTATTTGTGTCTTGTCAAGAAACACCAGCGCCGCCATCCTTTTTGAACTGACAAGAACAGACGATGACATATGCATGCACGTCACTATGGGACGGTTCCAGGGAACCGCAGCAACTAGATGACATCAAAAAGTATTCCTGAACCCTTACCATTTGGTGATCATTTGGGAGATAAGCAAAATGTCCCCCTTCTCTGTGAAGACTCTCTCCCGGTCCCTGAAGTAACTCAACACCCTTTTTTTCCCTTCTTCTTCATTCTTGTTGTCCTTATTAGAGCCTTAACTCGGGGCTAATCACCAGTTAAGATTCATCAAGGGGAGTAAAAAATGATCCGTGACTGGTGGACCGCAGAACATGAAAGCGTTTCTGACACCAATTACGACACAAATTTAACAGAAAATGCTCCCTCTGCATTTTTGGCATGATCTATTATAGTTCCTATAAGAAAAGGCAAGGAGTGTAGTAACACTCTGACCAAACAACTAATCTCAGATATATCCACTGGACTGGACTGCTATCAACAAATTACTGACACAGGCACCTTTTTAGCATGCCACACCAGCATTACAGGTGACAGTAGCTCCCCAGCCATTCTGCACATTGCAGGGCCCTGCTTTCCTTTTGAGTGACATAAGCCCCCCCCACACCCCCATCACCCACCATCCCCCACCCCACACGTGTGCACACACACACATATACATACACACCCTTCAGACCATCTCAACCCATGCCCCTTTTTGCCATTTCTCATTCCATTAAACCCTGAATTATTCAAAGCAGATGAAATTGATTTCTTGATAGTTTAATCGCAAATCAAAGCCGAACTTTGGGCCCAGTTCATTCCCTTAGGGCAATTTTTGACAATCAAATATTCATGGAGAAATGAAATGTTAGCAGATCATTTCTGCTTCTGGCTGATTAAGCAGACACAATGAAATTCAGATGGAGAAAAGAAGGAGGCATGGAATTAACTTATGCCAATATGCCATGGAAAAATTGAAAGTGAGATAAGATTTACAGACTTGATTCTATGATCCAGGAAAAGCCCCTATATAAAGAGCTTGCCCTTTTTTGTCATATCAAGTCAATTTGCTGCATGTAATCGTGTGACACACGATTAATAAAACCTGCACCAAATTTTTATTTACAATGTGTCCTAATGTTTTTATTTAAAAGACAGCTGGTATTTTCTGGTAGTTTCTATGAATCACAGTGTTTAAAAATTATACAAGCATCCCATGTATTATATTCCCAAGATGTTAATAAAGTAATAACTGATAAATAGCAAATATTCAGCAAGTTTTTAGTTTATCTGGTGCATCCCTCAAGAGTAACCCTAATCCCTGACCTCCGGTTAACCCCAACCTGACCTCATTCCTATCCCCAGGTCCCAGATTTAATCACATGAAACTCCGAACTTAATACATTATTCAATATAGTCTGTTTGGTATCAACACAAAGCTATTCAAATAAAGATGAGCATAATCATAAATGAGAAAGACTCTGTGCTCCTTTGTGATATTTCCAAGATAGAAAGTTCGAGGCACATTTTGTGTTTAACAAAAAGTAAAAAAAATAGTAAAACTGGGTTTTCTGAAGCAAAAAAGGAAAATGTTCTAAAAATGATTTACAATTGGGTAAACTAATTATTAATAAACCAGTGTTGTGCTCTATACCAAAGCTTCTCTGGGGAAATTACTTAATATTTATTTATTTAAGAATAGTTTTACATTTTGAGAAATAGGTTTCTTGATAAGAGTCAGGTGAGAAGATCAATACCACTCTCACTTATAGTAATCTATATTGTAATTATGAACCACCAGCAGCCAATTAGCTTAGTAAGTGACAACTGAGTAAACTCCAATCACTGATGAAGGCCATGGGATGTTTTGAAAGTCTAAAAAGGTTTACATAGGGTTTGGCAAAAGGGCGGCAAAGTCAAAAAGTCGTACCAACAAGTTAAGCACTGCTTTGCTGGAAATGTACTTCTTTTTACATGAAAGTTGGTGAAGTAACATTGCACTTTCTAATCTCAGATTTCACTTCCTTATCAATCCATATGTGTGTTTTCCAAAATCAGACACAGAGGTGGTTTTAATATGCCTCATCCTTTGATGGCAGTGAGCGCAGATGTTCACAGTTAATTTGTTTGAATTGAGCGGATATGAGGGCGGCCACAACAAAGGATCTTTCTTTTTTTTTCTAGAAAAAAGGAGTGTTATCTTATAAAAACACTCCTCTAGGTCAAAATCACTGTCTACAGTTCATCATTTAATAACTTTTTTTAGATTAAAAAAAAATTCACCAAGGAGTTCAGTCTGCAAAAGAAGTAATTGCTCACTGTATTCAGAATTTGACATGTAAATAAATGCAATTTGAAAAGTTTTTTTTTTTCCTTCCTGGGCAGTGCTTTTAATAATATAGATCAGTTGGTGATTGCTAAGATACACGTTTCATCTTGACATACTATCATTTCTTTAAATCATTTAACTACTACATTATAATACTATTTTAGCATCATCACCACTCTTTAAAGGGAACGTAAGAATTCATTTTTCTTCCCTGCTCATCCAAAGAATGAATCACCTGTCCATTACCAAACAAAAGGAGCCTAGATATGACTGGAATTCACCTCAGAGATGTGATTCTTGGATGATTAAAGTCCATTTGAAATCACTGGCACTGAATAATAATTCAGTGGGTTTCAGGATGTTTTTTTTTTTTTTCAGGTGTAAAGAGAAAATGAGAGAGAGTGATAGAGGTGATGAACGAGGGTACAAAGAATAAAAGGGGGAGATCAAACGGCATCACAGGGAATGAGGAACTATGGAAGAATTTTTAATACACTTCTGCCAGCCTGCGTGGCTAATTCACTCACCATCTTTTTCAGCTGAAAGCAGCCCAAATGCAACTGCAACTTTTCAAGGCGAAGGATGACTTACTCACGCTGACATGGAGAGCAGCAACATCAGATATAATGGTTCAACAGATTGCATTACTGCTCAGAACATACTATGTGTCCAGCTGCTTACATCTCTCTGCAGCATGTCTCATGGGGTTGAAGAAGGGTCTGGCTGCGGCCTGTAAAACAGGGAGCGTGGTGTGAGCCTACAGTTAAACCCCTAAACACACAATCGCTATTGAATCTAGGTCAAAGTTCATTTGAAAAGAAGACTGCATTTGAGGCAGTTAAATTTGTGGCACAATTAACTAAATAAAAACATTTTAAAAAGTTATTTATTGCAGCTTTTTAACGTTAGCGAAGTTAGCGGCAGCATCAGTGTTAGTATTGTGACAACAGTAAGATAACGTTAGCTTAGCTTGCCAACATGGTATGTGAGAGAGGTACTATGTACTATATGATGATACTGTGCAAATAGTACAGCGTTAATTAGTGCGGAGTGTGCTGATTATCATTAGTGTTGACTAAACTGCTCGCTTAGTTAACATGAGCTGCCAGCATGATGGTGTGTATATGTGTGACATTCATTCATTCATTTTCTTTACCGCTTGATCCATCAGGGTCGCGGGGGGGCTGGAGTCTATCCCAGCTGACTATGGGCGAGAGGCAGGGTACACCCTGGACTGGTCGTCAGTAAGCCAATTAACCTAATGTGCATGTTTTTTGGGACTGTGGGCAGAAACCAGAGTACCCGAAGAACACCCACGCAGGCCCAGGGAGGACATGTAGGGTTCGAACCTGGAACCCACCACTGCCCACCATCATGCCGCCCTGTATGTGTGACAATGACCAAATAATAATTAAGTTATTATGATTAGCACTTTCCTCCAAAATTGTGTTACATAGCTTTTTTTTTTCCCTCCCTCCCTCTCCTCAGCCCACTTTCTCTGAAATCTCTGCCTTACCTTAGAATTTGGAGTCAGAATTAATTAAAAAAACATGTAGTGTCATTTTTGCTGGAAGCAGGGAGACTACTACATCCAGTTTCCTCATTTACAGGGTCAGAAAAACAACGAGTTGAAACACAGTTAGAATATGTTGCTTGCAAAACCTAATAGAAAAGGGCGAGTACTTGGCCAAAAAAAATTATACAATGAAGAGAAAAAGTGGGCATTCTTGTACTGCACGGCCAGTCATAACAGACTCTACTGAAAGGGGACATGAGGTGAGGTGGGTGGGGCTCGATCCGGGGTTGGCAGGGTTTTGCTACAAGATTTACAGTCTTGAGATGATTGCTAGAATTCTTAGTTTTAAGATGCTGAAATATTGTCCTTTTTTTGGCGGGAGAGCCACAGAACTCTTGATTATCCCGTTATTTTTTCGTGGTAGAAAATGCCTAATTAGAGACAAAGATGTGGTATTTACTGTTTTGTTCTTTCTTTGCTTTAGTATTCAAAATCAAGCTATTTATTCATATGCATAGTACTATAGTTATCTTTGTGCATGCAGATACATGCAGTGCACATACCCTCTTGTACTATAAAGCTCCTCAGATTTAACATTGTTTAATTAACAGCATTCACTTTCCTTCGGATTGAGGCTCTGGTAATGTAAGGCATTTTAAAAATGCAGAAATCGACTGGATTGCTACAAGACATGCAATGCCTGTGGGATCATGACATACATTACAGGAAATAAGCTATCCCAATTTGTCCTTTCCAAGGTCCACATACTGTATCTTCCAATTGCAAAATGGGTCGCAATGAGCAATAGCACTTGAGACTTTGAGTTCCTCTTGGTGCTCCATGGGATGAGAGTCCATTATTTACTTGCAATCGTTTGTACCACAAGGGAACTTTCTTTCACACAATAAATACTGTATGTGCATTCTCACCGCTCACTTATGCTCTGTGTAGCAGCAATGGAGTATGATACGAATGCATTTGAGACTGTGTATTCTACCATAGCGCCGGGGCTCCGTCTCATACAACCTCAGCAGCATATCTAAGACATGCTCCGGGGTGCATAATTTTCCATTTGCATAATGCATTAATGTTTTCTGTTTGCTAAATTAATATTTTCTAATATTGCACACCCAGTAATATCAATAGGTCATTAACAAAAAAAAAGAAAGAAAAAAGAAAAAACGGAGCACTGATTGTGTTTAATCCAGAGAATTTCTCAGAATGTAACAGTGTTTGTGCATCGCCCATGTGCCAGACTACTGCACAAAGTGCAGTAAGTGCCTGGCAGAAGACCTATTCCAGTTGTTAAAGTTCTCAGCAACATACATCATTTGCTGATATTCTCTTCAAGGTTACAGAAGTGCTTGCGTTTGTGGAAATTATTTCATGAGGCTCTGTCAGGCTGATTGAGCCAAAGCCACAAACACACCTGTGGGCTACAGGCCAGGGTGGTTGCTTTATTCATAATGTAGAAGGTAGAGGGCAGTTTTTATTGTGCTTATGTTTTGTGTAGGAACTAAATGACGCAGAATGAAAAGGAGGCTTTTCTAATTGCTATCACTGATACCCCACTGCCACCAAGTGGAGCTGCAAGAGACTGCAAGTGTGAAGTTGGAAACCGGCTGAAGCATACAGTATAATCCATGAATGACGCATGCAGGCCATTAGATCTAACATACAAGATCAGAAATACATGATCAGAGATGCTGGAAAATCTGTGATTTTGAAAGATCACTTATAGCAAAGATGAAAAAATTAAAAATAAGTATATGTACATTCATGCATGAAACAACCAACAAAAATCAGGACCTCTGTATTGAAGATCCACTGTGTACTGTATGTGTGTAAAAACTGATCCTCCCTTCTCTGTTTTTGAAATATCTTCCATCAGGATTCATTTGGATTTAATAGGTGAAAGCCATAAGGGGTTGTAACTTTCATGTGGATTCACCTGACCGGTCCATTTCCTCTCCAGCTGTGAAAGCACACCCAACAGAAAATGTTTCGCTAACCACAGATGTTAAGCAAAATGGTCCTGCAGTTTGAAAATTAGGACACATCTGAAAATGCACTCAACTCTTTATGATCAACTGGATGGCCCGAGATGTACTATTTGCATCCAAAATTACTTCTGTTTTTTTTTTTTTTTTGTCAGCCTGCAATCTCTTGAATTTATCAAGCAAAAATGTTCTCAGCTCTCGACACAGCTCATCAGACCTTGAACCAGATGAGCAGACATTAATGACCAAGCTGAATTTTAATGCCAGCATAGAAGAAAAAGATGATTTGTGCTTAGAAAAAAAAGTGCATCCTTTCAAAGCCAAAGTTGACCCTTCTTTTAATGATAATGTATGTACAGAAGGATCATGCACTGTTATTTCAAGATCTGCATCATAACTTTGATGTCAGTTTGCGCGAATGTCTCCCATAATGGTCAGTGGACAGTAATGCTGTAAATTTCAATGGTAAGATGCCTCAATGTCAATGGGACTGTACGACATTGACACGTCTCTCACTAAAATTCTATATGTTGGGTTAAGTTATACTGCTGTTTTCACTAATGAAAACAACGAGGGTGCATACATTAATACCTGCAAACAATTAGACTACATGGGAATTTTATTTCATGCCGCACATATGCACGTCCTCACTTTTTCACTCAAGCACTGAGCAGCATGTGACAAGATGATAAAAATGCACAGAAGAATGCATATTTTCCCAGTGCACCAGGGCTTACATTCCATACAAACTCATTAACATATGAAAGCTTGTTTCTGGGGTACATAAGTCTTTAATGAGTGTCTCTATGGATATTACATGTACCCTTATAATTTATTTCATCTGTTAACATTACAATCATTGACATAATTCACTATAGTTTCTGAATTCTTCTTTTTTAATTCATTTTAAAGGAAACACGGTGCAGAACGTATCTGTCAGATGATCCACCTGCTATCTTCCTTTTGTGCCCCACTGACTATATTTTATATGCACATAATATTTCAGTCATTATGAATCTTCCTACAGTGAAAGAATTCTGACTCCTGTCAGAAATATTCCATTTGGTACCACTGCCTCAAGACTGATACAGTACTTTTGGTCTCATTCAAAACCCATTTTGGCAATCTTTCAACACAAGGCTGTTTGCTCTTTTCTGTGCAAATAAGGAGCTCCTGGTGGAAGGTCATAGATGATGATGTGAAAGGCATGCCCAAGCTAGCAGCAACCTTGTTAACATTTCCAATGTTTTTGATTCATACAAATTGATTCTACACAAGCACAGACATGGTTGGGGTGATGTGAGATTCCCATACTGTGTCAAAACATTTTCTGCAAACCTTTCTGCTTTACTTCGCTGTTGCTCATGATGCTATGCTTACACTACTATATGCAGTGCTTTGCATCCAATGGGTGGATGAGATTTTCATTAGATAGGCCATTGTAGCAGACAGCGTCTGGATATGATTGTGCACACAACATGAGGATGATAAAAGAGCTAGATGGGAAACTACTGAACGAGATTTAGGAAGGCAATCAGCTTGACTCTCTGGAACTGCCTTTAGATCCTGCAGCGACAGCAGCGGAGTGGAACTCCAGTGTGCCAGCTACTGCCTTGACCCACACTGAGGACCCCTGGCAAAAGCTAGGAGTTATACCCATGGCTGTGCTCAGCTCAGCTCCATTCTTTCTTGAGTCTTGGACAGCAAGACTCAGTCAGTAAGGGTAACAATGTCAGCAAGCACAGATCAATTTAATATTCCACATCTTGATCTCACTAATCATAAAGAACAAGACAGTCAGCTATTATGGTGAGACAGAAGTGCAAATCACACCAGTTAATCTAATCTTGATTCCCCTGACCTCATTTAGCTGACAAATGATGTGCTGCCATTCACTGTTTGATTCTGTCTGCTAAATGTAACATCCCATGCTCAGATCTGTCAGGTTTTCATGTTCGTCAGTTGGCTTTTCATTTTTATGGCACTGAATCATATCATAAGATCTTAGATTTTAGATTTCCTATCCTCCGGGGAGACACTGATTTCATTTCATGTCAGTGTGATGTGAAAATCGGCTTCCAAGACTTTCAGACTTAGAACTCGCTTGACATACACACTGTTGTGTCTCTGTAAATAACATTGTCACTGTCAAGACTTTTCCTTGTTAGTGAATTCCAGTGCTTGTCAAGGTGCTTGCGCAGAGCCTGCCTATTTGATTTTTGCAGGTAAAGCGTTAGACGTTTTAAAAGGTATAAAAGAAAAAACTTGACATGTCATTCCTCATATCAGGTGAAAAGCTGAAAAAGCAGTGAAACAAAGAAGGATTATAGTCAGGAGTTACTGTACCAAATTCAGGCCCATTTCTACAGTACAACCTAAGGACATATACAATGTAATGTCATCATCTGCTGCTGCTTATCCAGGTCCAGTCCACAATGCACCCAAGTCCTACAGCCACTCCGGGTGGTGCCACCCAGAGTGGGGCTCAAACCCACGACTCCACGCGACTGAGTCTTGTGTTCTACCAACTGAGCTAACCGGGCAGCAACACATATACAATGTGATAAATATAATAATAACATCATAAACAATAACAGCTCTTGGGAAGCATTAATGCTAATGTGAAAAAAAGCTGCACAGCTGATTAAGAGGACCACAGCTCTTTTGGGACAGTAAAAATCCAAGATAAAGATGCCAAATACCTGTACATAGGTGCTATGCCATTTACAACATTAACAACACTGTAAAACCCGGAAAAAAAGCACAAGAAGTATATACTATGCAATAATATCTGCTATTTCAATCCAGGCAGAAAAGTATAGTTTTGTGAATTACAGACTTGTCCTTGTGATACAATTATAAAGCGAGAATTGCAAAAGTCTATCCAGATATAATCCACTTACATGCATCGCAAAATTCATTCAAGGTAGAGAGATTCAAATATCAGAACATGCCTAGCAGCTATTCAGTGGGAGTTGAAAAACAGCAAAGGCCTTTTACCATGTCAGTATATGCTGAGATCCCTTTGGATGAGGAGAGTGCATGTGTAGAATAGGAACCAGACAGGGGCATACTCTGTTATCTTTTCTGCTGCAATCGTGGTTGAAACAAGGATTCAAACTTGACCAGATATAAGAAACTGAGGTTTTTAACATAAATTCTGTTTATTCGCAGATGACTTTATGCTTATCTTAGCAATATTACAACAACCATATCCCAGTCGTTATTACATGATCAAACACCGCAGAGGTGCATCATATTCTTTCTTTAAATTGGGTTCATGTCTGTTGATGTTTGTGTTTTCACAGCCCAATCTTATTGAAATTACACCTCACTGGATTATTCTTCTCTACTTTGATCCTTTGCTGCTTAGACACTTCATAAAGATGCTCATGCTTTACTCTTGTACCACTGACATCTCAAGGAGCATTAATTAGGCACATCTTCCTTTTGCCAGTTACATAAACACTACAGTGAGCCTGGCCCACACAGTGAAGAGGAGTTCTTCCTTCTCTTCCCACAGGAGGGTGCTCCTCCCTTATTCCTTCTGGCTGTATAGGGAGTCAGCACAAATGATGATGGAGATCCTGCAGGGTGCTATCTTCACTCAGCCAAGGGTGGTAATGGGGTTACAGTGTACAATTTGCTGCTCTAACCCTTCAAGCTTACATCAGCCTCTCTCATCGTTCCTCTTAAAAGCGGGAATCTTAATCGTTCTGCCAGCAGAAATACAGTTTTGGCTTTGAAGATGTTATTCCCCCCCTCCCAAGATATAAAGTTTTGGCTTTGAAGATGCTATTATTATGGCTACATTTATTTATTTATTTCCCCAGAATGGACTTGAGTCTTAAAAAGTGTCTGAGGCATTTCAGATTTAAAAACTTCAGCCAACAAATTGGTTTGCAACAGTGTATTTATGTACTTGGTATTTTTTGGAAAATAAGTCTGCTTAGTATGGAGGAATTATTTGGGCTCAAAAAGCATAGCAAGTTATGCACACAATCATCAAATAATTTAAGAAATATGTGATCATTAGATCATCACTGTCACTGATTGCTACACATGGAAAATATAAGAAACCATTTCAAAATCCAACCGTGAGAACGTTTTTAGGAGTCTCAACTAAACTATGTATAAACAACATAAACAAAAAAGACCATCAATTAAAACAGGAAATCCAAATTGTTGGTTACTGCACACATGCTGTGCATTTCTGCACATATAAACTACCTCCAAATCACTTCCTGTTCTTCATATTTAACTCAGCATGTGGTGCTGCATGCCTGAGAGAGTCATGATGTATAAATAATTTAGCAACGCGTTTGTATAAAATGGAATTCAGGGATTTTCAGCATGAGAATAAAACTGTTGATGTCCACAAAAGTTTAATAACGGCAACACGCATTTTTACGTTAAATTATGATGTGACAAACCACAGTGACACAACCGTAAACACAATTACATAACTAGCAATTTGAGAATTTTCCTTCATTCCCTCCAGTTCATTTTGGCTCATAAAGGAACACCCATATCAATGTGGGTGTATGTCATTTAATTATGCTGTTGCATAAGGAACTTTTCAGATACATGTCAAGACTTGAAGCTCAAAGTGTGGCAATCTGCTGTCCTCAAGCATTACTTCATCATGCAGAGTTTAACACAGTGCGGACACATGAGGAAGTAAGAAGACAGCCATAAATGCATAGATGTGGGTCACTGAGACTGCCCTCAACAAAAAAACGACCGCATAGGACGACCCACAGTTACGTTTGATTGTTAGCCGACGTCTGGTAGCTGTAGTGATTTTTGTGGGAGCAAAGGAGGTCGTCTGGTGGTGCAATACAAAGTGCGCCAAAGTCTGTGCATGGAGGAGGCTGGATGGGCTCACAAAACACAGACCACTGTTTGTTTCCCGCTCAAAACCAATAGTCATTGTTTCTTTTAGCCTTCACCATTTCATAACCCGTACTGCATGTTTATGATTGATGATGAAGGTCCTCTAACCTTGAGGAAGTACTTAACTCAAACCACAATCTTTCTTAAACCTAACCGTGTAGTTTTTGTTCTTAAACTTAACCTGACCGTGACAGAAGCTTAACCACGTAGATTGTTGTAACCATGGCAACAAAGCTTGGGTGTAGCGGCGCTATTTCAGGAGACACTCCTATGGGGTGTATAAGAGGGCAGGGACAAATTAGCTATATGATTGTTCAGGTTGGAGGACTTGTCGGGGTGGTTACATTGCAGCAATCTTATAAGTAAAAGTCTGCACTGCTACATGTGTGTATCTCACTGAATTCTGTTGCGTCACCTGTATAATGATCAACTCTTGTTCAGGCCATTGAATCGCTGCAGAAAGCAGTTTTCCAATTCTAAGAAGATGCCTCAAATGATCCCCTCAGTGTCCACTCTTGAGGGAATTAAAATAGAGGTGGTTCATGTGTATATATATACTTGGGTGTTTTGTTTGGCTCCCTCACTTTCAAGCCACATGTAGGAAGACTTGTTAACAAGTTAGGACTAAAATTGGGTTCTATTTTCAAAATAAGTTGTGTTTTTCTTTTAAAGTAAAAAAGCGGCTTGTTGCTGTGACTTTTTTTTTTTTTTTATCTTTGGAGAGTTCTCGAGGCCAACTCCACAACATGCACTTGTTTTTAATGATCTGTTTGTAAATTTAGTCTCTTTCCTGTTATTTTGTCTTTGCTTGTGTAACTGTGTTTTGTATTTGTTGTAGCCTATCTTGGCCAGGACCCCCTTGAAAAAGAGGTTCTTAATGGGATTCTCAATGGGATTTTCCTGGTTAAATAAAGGTTAAATAAAAAAAAAATGTACAAAGTGAAAGGTAGGATGTGTATAGTAAAGAGTTGTAATTACTTACTTAAAACTCAATTTTATGGTTAATTTATAAGTAACGCTGTATTTATGCTTTAAAAATCCACAAAGTACAATTACTGTATTTACAAATGTTATAAGACTTACAAGTTTCTTTCTTTCATAAGCAGAGACGTGGCTGAAATTGCCCCACACAAATAACTGTTGCCTTTACGAGCAAAGATTTTTGCATTATATCATTTTCATAACATCTTTCAAAGCATGCAAAAAGGGGCCTAATTTGTTTTGTCACAAGTAGAAACAGCTAACCTCAGACACTCTATTGTGTTAGAACAAACAGCTCACCTTAGCTAACTTGTACTCCTAATGTGTTATAGAGAGATTAGTGGCAATTAGTGACAGGAGGTGTATTTATGAGGGACAGAGAGTGTACTGTACTTGTACTGCTGTGAAATTACAAAGCTAAAGTTGATCGCACTTGTCAGAAAACAACACCACTCCAAATTTCTTCATTAAATCCATTTGGGGCCGCAGAAATGACAGTCATCAGAAGAAGAAATGTAGACAGAGAGACAGAGCAGTAACGCACACTGGCAGACAGACGCTGTAAAAACTCAGATTAACGATCCATCCTGTATGACTCTGTGTGAGCTCATTAAACATCTGCATGTAGCAGGAACCACGCAATTGGTATGCATCATGACTTTTGGCACTGCTGTGAGGGGGGGGGAGGGGGATATAGATCCATTTATTTTAGCATGTGCTTTACTAGATTCATGACCTGTGCATATCGTTATGTGACGTAATATACTTGGTGAGTCAATCAAAATCAGACAGTGAGATAAAAGAGTGACAATCTGTAGGCAACCACCTGTGAGCTGTAAATTCTAGTTTACAAGTTACAGTATGTGGTGTTGGATTTGGAGTTAAAAAAAATAAATAAATAAAAATTAAAAACACTGGCAACATGTAATCTATTATGGCAAATGATTAATAATAGTATATAGCTTGGGTTTGAACAGCAACAGCATAACTGTGGTGAAATGATGCCTGAAACTTCTCACTAACTATTATGATAACACAATCCATCTGTAGGTCGACATTTTGGGGCTTACACCACTGGACTTTTTGAATCATTATGATGGTAATGGAATTAGTCGCATGCAAAACTTTACAGCATTTAGTTCATACAGTATTACTTACTGAGACAAGTGGCTAAATTGTCGTCTTACCGAAGTGTAAAGAGAAAGACTGTCATTCTGACACTTCAGTATCAGCCCTTCTTAAACACTGCATAAGTAATGTGACTCTGAAGGAGTCATAGGTTAATATGATACGAGGCTACAATGTGAATATACAGTGGTGGAAAAAAGTTTTGGGACACCCCATGCATTTGTGATATATTGCATTAACAATCACTCTTAAGTTTCCGAGTTCAATTTGTTTTTGTCCAGTCACAGCCACAATACTAAACCAATCCTAAAATCAGCCATTAAAAACTTCAAATTAATTATCTCCATAAAAATACTTAAGAAATTTTGAGTATTGTGGTACCACTGACCCACTAATGAAGATCATCCTTTTTACTGAAGACAATTTTTGTTAGGGTGCTTTGTGTCTATATAAATCCAGAACATTTGAAAGTTCTTCACATCAAAAATGGCTAAAACAAGAAACTTAACACAAGAAACACGCCTAAAGATAAAGATCCTCAGCCAGGAAGGTACAGCTGCCGCCAGAGAGCCAGAAAGTGCAGATGCAGTCCTTAAGCATTTGGATACACACTGATATAAACAAGTGTGATGGCACATTGAATTAAGTAGCGTGCCACCCACATGCTCCCTTCTGCACATGCACTGATCCGTCGAGGTCCAAACTGGATGTTTCAGCAAGATAATGCCCCCTTGCCACGCATCCAGGTCAATTAGAACTTGGCTGCAGGAGCACAATATCCAGGTCTTAGAGTGGCCAGCTCAATCCCCAGACGTGAGCCCCATTGAAAATCTTTGGTGGATTATTAAAAGGTCTGTTTCAATGTGGAAACCAAATAATTTGGAAGAATTAAAAACAGTAATTCAAGAAGAATGGGAGAAAATTACCCCTCAACAGTGTGAAAGGCTCGTGGAGAACATGCCAGCCAGGATTAAAGCACTACTGCGTGCTAATGGAAGGAGTACTAAATATTCATTTTGTTATGTGATGGTTTATTTATTTTTTGTTCAGTTTTGAACACATTCTTTGCTATT
>JBBMJY010000008.1:5499488-5544168 GCA_037833715.1 Toxotes lorentzi
CATTTGTTTTGTTTGTGTCTGTCTGATGCAGCCACACCTTGTGAAATACAAAAAAGATTTTTCTGCAAATATTTCATAATATTTGAGATTGTGTCAAATTTTAAGGGTGTCCGAAAACTTTTTTCCACCACTTTATATTATTTAAACACAGAAAAGAAGAAGATACAGGGAATATAGTTCATTGTGCGCTTCTGAAGCCATGTACAATTGAGTCTTACATTTACTGAATTTAAAACGTAAGCAGATAATGAATTTGGGGGCATTCTACTGGCTTCCTCCACTTCTTGGAGCAGGAAAAGAACTATTCTGTGCAAGCACAGTTTCCATTTTAAACATCTATTGCTCCAAATTTACTTTTCTAGTGTAATCTGATCTAATAAATGGGTCACATTCTGAAATGAGCTGTGAAATTGAAAAAATAAAGTACTTTGGTGAGGCACAGCATCTGTTGGAATAGGCCATATTTATATAATGGTACTGGTGAAGCTTTACTAAAAGTGCAAGTAGTTTGGCTCAAGTTTAAAAAGCAAACCTGTGTTAACTGCTTTGACACAGTAATGAACCAGTACCTTTCAAATCATGTCCCCATGACATTCAGTGAACTAACATTAGTCTTCTGGTTGTGAAATGATCTACAATGAGGTGTGAATTAATGGATTAATTAGCATCAAACACATTATGTTTTATCCCATTGAAACCTAGGAGGTGTGGAGTATCTGTTGCCTCTTATGCAAGTAGCCAAACGGTTTTATAAACTTGCCAAACTAGATTTCTCTGTTAGACTGGTCAACACAATATAGGGATTACAGCCCTTTTTTCCGAATGTCCTAAATAAGCAATTCATGCACACCTCCTGAGAGAAAGTAAGTGGGATGAAGCAATACAAAAAAGAGGACAGTCACTTTCACACACAGACATACATACCAACATGCTTATGTTATTCCATTGTTATTCATCTTGACATCATTGAGAGATGCTTTAGCTTTACGACATAGACTTGGCACATTCTACCACCAGAGCTGCCAGAAGACAGACAATAAACTGAGATTGGAGACATGTGAACTGACAGCTAGGGGAGGTGTACAGTCTTACTCATTTTCTTCACCTCACCTGTAAACGTCTGCATAAAGGGCACACCAGTCCATCAACTTCCCCACGTGATGATAGCGTATGCTGCCTTCATGACTCATGGCTCTGCTGTCTCGGACCAGAAAGGAGAAGGCCACAAAATGTTATTGTTGAATGCGTTGCTCAAACAAAAGTCTGTGGAACCAGCTCCCAAAATTCTTTCAAGTCCCTGTCACTGTGTTGACTCCCAGACTGACCTCATCCTGAACTTGTTTTCAGCTATTTCGCTGTGTTGCAGGAAAAAAAAAAAAGCCACAGCTTGGAAACATGCTTTTCTTACTGTGATTATGTTCATTTGCTTTAAGTAATGTGTCAAAGTAAACAAATAAGATGAAACGTGTTAATTACTGACCTGTCGATTGTTACTGCTGAGCAGAGCCACGCTAGCTGTTTCAGCCTGTTTCCATGCAGTCTTCGTGCTAAGCTAAGCTAAACGGCTTCTGCAGTAGCTTCAGATTTAACATGCAGACATGAGAGTGGCATCAATCGTCTTATCTAGGTTACCTCATGGAAAGAAAGCAAGGAAGTGTATTTCCGAAGATGTCAAACAATAAAAAATCTGGCAAAGAACACCTACAACATATGCTAAACAAAAATGTCTTTCCCAAACTATAATTACTTACCAGATTAAAAGATTATATGGTACAGTATGAAACTGCTGAACAACATGAATTCCAGCAAAACTCTTTATTGAACTGATTTACCATTTAAATATCAGTATACTTTTTAAACCTAACCATGGACAGTCATTCTCTCCCTCAGCTACATCAAAGCTTAATAATTGGTGAGTTCTCTTTGTGTAAGCGTTAGAATTTTCTCTTGAGGTCCATCCCTTTCCTAATCTCAAAATGAGCGCACTGTGCCTGGAAGCATGATTTACAATTTAAACTGTAAAAGAGGACACAGGGAGAAGAAAAACCTCACCATTATACACAGCTTTAATGGGCAAAATTTAAAATTCTAACTTTTGGATTTAGTGTTTAATTGAATAGTGTGCTTGCAGCCTGTCTTTAACTGGCACTATATATATATATATATTATATATATGTATATATATATATATATATATATATATATATATATAATCTGCAGTTAAATAACTGTCATGAAGAAATAAATGTTCCAGCAAAGTTCCATGAAAGGAAAATTCTGAGGCCCTGCTTTCTGTGAAACAGTTCTTTAGGGGCAGGGCGTGAACAAAGAAGCTTCACTTCATTGGCTAAACCTGACCCACATGCAAATGTAGTGACACAGAAGGTTCAGCCTCATTTCCAAACTCCACACATAAGCTCCACAGACAGCAGGGATAGACTGAGACTACGATCATGGTGTTCTTTTACTCTGATTTGATGAAACACAATCTGTAAGTATATTTTCCATTTCAAAAAATACCATCACCTCCACATTTGTTTTGAGGCACTTAGCTGTTGTTGTTCTACAGAGCAGTTTGCAGTCTTGTAGAAAGGTCATCTTTTGACTGATTGTTGTTTAATTAAGTGAATTAAGTTTTATTTATTCACTACCTCTGTTTTCTGCTTTTAGATTCATCTGAATTTGCTGCAGCCCTCTTGCAAAGGCAACAGACTTGCAGTGCAACATCTACAGTCTGAAAATGAATTGTACAAGGTAAGCTACTCTGCTTTCACCTGTCAGGCATTAGAGCAAGTTATGAAAGCAGAATTAACCGGCAAATGTGTGTGTATGTGTAATAGTAGATCTCATTTTAAGCTTATCATGGCTTCCTCCTCAGTGTTCTCCATGCCTTCGGGAGTCACCCCCAGCCTGCTGTGATGCCCATTGACCTCGCCATGTGTCTGAGCCTGAGTCAGCCCCAGCCTTTTTATCAGCTGCTGTCCATGTCTCCTCTGAAACCCACACAGCATCATTGTCAGCCAACTAACTGCCTGCCGAGGACCAGCCGTCAGTCTCCACATCCCTCCTCCTCGTCTTCATCCTCATCGCTGCCCTCATCCCCTGTGCCCTTAGAGTGCCCTCGGAGCTGTTTCCGCAGGGACAGCAGCAGTGTGTACAAAAAGCGTGTGGTGTTTGCAGACGCAAAGGGATTTGCGCTCACTGCTGTGCGCCTGTTCATCCCTGAGCCCTCTTCTCCCACTTCTACTCTGGTGATGAAACCCTCGCCGGCCAAACTGCAGGGCCAACAGTCAGCTTTGAACAAACTGCAGCGCTACAAGTTGCGGCTTGGTTTTCCTCAGCCAATGCTGGACTTAAAAGCCTTCCTTGCACGTCTGAGAGAGATGCAGGTACAGCTGGAAAGCTGCAGCATTTCAGAACACTCCCTGAGTGGCAAAGTGTGTGTCTCCCATGTGAGTAATGAGAAGGCTGTACATATAAGGGTGACCTTTGACTCTTGGCGGAGCCATCATGACATCCCCTGCACGTTCCTGCAGCAGCAACGCTGTGGGGGTTTTGATTTGGGTGTTTTTGCCTTTGACTTAAGCTTACCCCAGAACATAGATCCAAAGGAGCGCATCGAGTTTTGTGTGTCTTACAGACCGGGACCTGGCGCGACGCCCCACTGGGACAATAACAGAGGGCAGAATTACAGGGTGTGCATGGAAAAAGATGGATCAGATACTAATCAAAGCAACGCTAACCGTTATTACCCCACACTCTCCAAACATCGGTCACCATCTTGGCCTTCACATGTGTACATCAGCATGCAGGACTCTGCTGAACTGCAGTATCTTCAGAGGAATTTATCAAGCAGAGTCAGAGCAGAGTGGAAAAGTCTGTGTTCAACTAGGTAGACCAGTGAAACCGGCGCGTACGTTCTCAACAGAGCTACGAAGATTTGTAAATAATGTAATATTTAAGAGAGTGAGTGCTTTAAGGGATCTGTGAACTTTCTGAAATCTCACTGTTGGATGGTCTTAAAGCCTATTGTTTCAAAAACAGCTCACCCACTTGAGCTGAACTACCCTACTGAAATGTGAATGCTACATACTTCATTAACGTTCTGATTAAATCCATTAAAAAAAAAAACTTTCTCCTTTCTTCATTCTGCAGAGGTTACAACCTAAACATTCAACACAAACTTTTTTACAAATGCAGCTTAAAGCATACTGTGCAACAAGACACATAAGCCCTGATTAAGATACAGGGGCCATAGAAAAAGTGAAAACATGAGACCTGTATTTGTCTTATAGAAAGCACGTCAGTACACAAAGTGATTGTTTCAAGAACCTTTTGTACTAAACCCACTTTGTCCAAGCATACTGAATGAATGACAATGCTCAGGGTATACTTTCACACATTAATTCTCTTGGTTCAGGCTCAGATTTCCTGTGGGTCTTTTCATGAGGTACGTCATGCATACCAGACAGAATAAGTCAGTACACGGAAAGACACATGGTTTGAACAGAGTCCGTTCTAGACACTAGACACTCCCCTACCTGCTGTGAAAAGTTGAATAACACGCTGGAGATTGTTACTTCTTGTACTCTTCATGATTGGTATGGCAAATAGCAAGTAACCATGGCAGCACCAGGGCCAGCATGTACTTTAGATAATGTGTGGGCTTGTGTTTACATGCAAGGGTGGAGTATTAGATACTGTGCCAGCCGCAGTGGAAATGTCTCTCTGTGCCTCTCTTGTTCCCTTCCTTCTTAGTCACCTCTCTGTTAGACTTGTTTCTTTGTACTTCACTCTTTCCTTAGTTAGTTAGTTCCTAGGATAGGTTAGTATCCTCCTAGGGCTCTCAGAATTGTCACAGCTCAGCCAAAATGTTGCATGTGAGCGGTTTACACATGTAACAAGTTTACACGCCTTGTATCCTAAAGCACTTACTTATTTATAGGTCTCAACAGTGTTGGGATGGTGTCAGGTGTTTCATTGTTGCCTTCCTGACATCCAGTAAATGAGAAGCTGAGCAGAATCCCAGAGGAAGATACAGTATCAAAACAAGTAAATTGATTTATTTCTGTTTTTTCATCTGAGATTAATACACAATAAGAAGTTTCCATTAATTTTTACTAATATTTTGCTCCTCATTTGCACCTATTTTGCAGATCATTCCAGTAGTAAGGCATATAAAGACTGTAGTCACACCAGCAGTTAAAATGGCAACATGTAGAGGCAGCTCAGTTAATTCAAATGGATTTAATCTACTTTTTTTTTTTTGGCATGACTTTACTGAACATTAACCTGCAAGTTTGTGCTGCAGGTTTGTTCCTCAAACAGCAGGGAGTTTGTCTCCCTGCTGACCAACAACAAGCCATGTTGACAATGCTGACCTTTGAGGAGACAGGCATTAAGACAGAATGAGTGAAAGACAAGAAAAAAAAACAGAAGAAGAGTCTGAACTCTGGACAGTAATGTTCAACGTTTTGAGCTAACATGCCTCTCAAAACCTGGCAAAGGTGGGAGTTGTATAAGACTCTTATAGTACTGCAAAAACAGACTGATCTTTTTTTTTTTTGTGATTTGAAACCAGCACAGACAGATGATGTCAAAATGACTGGTGTAGGTGTTTTCTGGTCTGAGACCAGAAAACACCTACACCAGTCATTTTTCAAGCCACTGACTGAAGAATCAGTTTTGTCATTCGGTTTAGAAGACTGGAAGACACCTTGTGTGTTGTAACGTGCAAACACTGTGTAAACACGGTGTAAACACGGTGTAAACTGTGTTAATCAATTTGGATGTGGCTTCAAACAGCAGGTCTCCCGGTCAATGCAAGACCCAAGCCACTTTCAGCAACAACTGCAAACGACACATAATTTTTCTACAAAATGATTTTCTGTGGTCAGTATCTATTTTTTTTTCCTTGCATTTGCCATTTCTCTCATTTTATCTTTGAGCCAGCAGCAGCCACAGCTGGCTGATGGCCAGCAACCAGCCACCAGCTGCTGCTGCTTACAGCATTGCTGCTTCGTGTTGTCTGAACAATACCCTGAAGACTGATCCAAAGAGTGAGCTGATGGGAGCTAACAGTAGTGGCTAGCTGAAAGCAAAGCACTAGGCTGCAGTGACTGGATTTGTTTTTTTTAGTTTTTAGTTTTTTTTTTTATTCTGGTCCCAAATAATCTCACAAGCAACCCGATCTCGTCGGCAGCCATCTGGTACCCGGGGAGGATTTTTTATGTAACAAGCAAAAGCTGTTTTCAAGGAAGAAGTGACAGAAATAACCAATGTCACTAGTATTACAAAATGAGTTGACAACAGATTGTTTGCCATCACTGTGCTTGTTTTGTGCTGAGATAACATTGTCATTGCTAAAAGTGCATTACATTTTCTCATTCTGCAATGCAGAAAATTATGAGCATTGAAAGTTGTTGCATTTTTTTAGTGTGACTTCAGAAGAGGCAGGAAAGGTGAAAGTGCATTCACAACATACTTACTGACTGATGTATTTAAAAAAAAAAACTGTGAAAAACACTTAAAATCCTCATCAGAAAGAAAACAAAAATCTGATTTTTTTTTTCTTTTCTGAGCAAATCCATTTTTTTATTATTTGATTAAGTGCATATATTACATACTGTGTGTGGGACTTTTACAGGAAGTATATATACCAGGACAGCTGACACAGACAAAGCATCAGGCGGCAGAGTCTGTGGCGTACTACAGTATACTACTGATTTCACCTTGCAAGCAAGGGAAGAAATCAGTAGACCGTAGTGCCCTCTATTGGTAGATTATACCCTTGAACAGCTGGGCCATCAGTAGACAACATGTGAGGTAAAATGAGAGATGCAGATCACTTTACAGCTCCACAGCTAACAAGAGAGATTGAGTACATGGAGGGAATCATGGATGGTTATAGGTCAGTAAAACGGTTATAGGTCTATGAGAATGTTTCTACTAAGGCAATGATTCTCAATAAACTGACAGAGCAGTCTATCACTTTTGAAAGCTAAAAGATGGCTATGTCACGTGTAAGTATAAATTCTGCATTTGATAGGGTTTGTTTGTTTTACTGACACTGGTCGCTGGGCAGGTGCTCGTGCTCAGGGTTCCAGGGTGACCTCGCAAAACACTCCGCTGCGTTCCTGTCACACTCACAGATGAACATCTCACATTCGGTGTTCTTGTCTGAGGAGGAGAAAACAGAGGGCATGCTGTGATTACCAATAAAATAAAATAAAATTCTATAAATTAAAGAAACTGTTACAGTTTACATTTTATTATAATAGTGAGGGTTTTTTTTTTCTTCAAAGGAAAAGTCAGTAACTTCAATTTTTAAGTACTTCACAAAGTATGAGAAGTAGTGATGAGAAGGGGAAAAATGCATGTTAATGCAGGTTTAATGAACGACTAAACAAGTTTATAGGCTGAAGTGAGCAGGAAGCTCTGCTTGTTTTGGTGTACTCACTGCCACAGGTGACCTTCTTGTTTTGTTTATCACAGCTGTAGTCATAGAACTCGGTGTAAGGGTTGTCGATGATGGGCCAGCACGCAGAGTGCTGCATAGCATCGTTGTAACACTGGTCATGCACTTGGCAGCACCTAGAGATGTAACAAGACAATTCTTCAAACAGACTGAATAGGCTTTTTCATGTTGTCTGAGTATTAAGCTGAGTGAATGAATCACGACCTGTCCAGATCATCCACAGGCGTGCCAGAGCCTCCCTTTCCACAGTAGCAGCCATAGTCAGCGTAGTCAAGAACAGGCCAGCTATCAGGCATCACACACAGGATCATTCTTCTAAACTGGTTGAGTGCCTTGATGCTCAAGGGCTGGACTAAAGCACAACAAGGGGGAACAATCAGAATTCTGTTTATACTGGACCAGAAGGTGCATCTATTCACAACCAACATGCTTTTATCAAGTTGTACTCACCAACAGAGAGGCCTGCTGCCAGGAGAAACAGAGTCTGGAGGGTGTTCATCCTGTGAGTCAGAACTTGAGAGACAGAGCGGCTCTCACTCCAAGATCAGTCCCTCTTTATATATCAGCCACAGGGCCTTGGAACCTGTCAGCTGTTCATACTACACAGCGTCACACGCCGGACAATGCATGTGCTCTGAGATTCAAAGACAAACCAACACGTGTGAAAGAAAGTACAAACTCTCACACTCTGTGAACTTTTCTGATCCATGTCTTAAATATGTTTGATTTTCTTTCTGGACTCGAGCTGGTTCAGTTTTCATGTTAGGTTCATTTTAGTTTGAGATATGCCATCAAACTAGCCACCAAAAAATGTACGTTTTCAGTCTCATGATTTGATTTAATTCAAGTGTGTGTCACCTGCCTTGGCTTAATTAGCAGTTTTAGCTTATTTGTTTAGCTGGATACAAGATACACATCTGCTACAGATCCTTCAGCATGCTTTACCATTTATTTTAAGCACTGAAATTTCAAAACTTATTCTTAGGGACAAAATATCTAATTTCAAGTTTAGTCAGTTGTTTTTCACTATTCCTTTTTTTCCCCAACCTGTGAGCCTAACTACTCTAAATAAGAATTCCTTGAAATTCATCTTTTTGATCCTATTTTAAGACTTCTGGTGCCCAGAAAATTTTTGTTTCAAGAAATCTAATCAAGTGAGAATCCCTTGCTACAGCAGCCACTGGCTTTTGCTAGTTTCAAGTGAAAGCAAGTTCACATCTAAAGTTATTTCACTTAAATTTGACAGAGGCATTTTTGCAGTGTTGCCCCATTTTCAATCAAGGGAAATCTTAATGCTGCAACAATACCCAGACACACATAGCAAAGGTTCATAAAGAAATGCGCTTTCCCAGCTTGGTGTGCAAGACTGACCTGCACACCACCCTGACCTCTACCTCACCCAACATTTCTGGGATGAAGTGGAACACAAAGTGTGAGCCAAGCTTTATCGCTATAAACACCAATGTCAACCTCTTGTGGCTGAATTAAGTGAAAATCCCTGCAGCCAGACTCTCCCAGAAAGTACATGATGGAGCGATAAAAATGGTAAGTGTATCCTGAGATTGTCAATCACTGTGTATTTTCATTCAGATCTTAAACCATATATTGGATACATGTTTCCCAAAGAGACATTTTCCGTGATTAAAATAAATAATGTAGTAGACTAAGTAGGTTTGGGAGAGGTATGTGCCCTCTTTAGTGTTTTTCTAGTTTCTGTATAATATATCTTCCTCCATGCTCTTGATCGTGGGTCAAACCGGGGTCAGACATTTGTAAGCTGCACATCACTGTGAATCACACATCATGACGTCCATGAACGTCTTATATGCTTTGTTAGAACTGTTGCAATGTCACTGCATACAAGGGGAGAAATGATCATTAAGCTACACTTAATGCAATTCATAAAATGCCTCAGTATTTTGTAATAGCTGTAAAGACACACTGATAGACTCACTCTATGAGTAACGTCACTGTAAATGTCTTTGTGCATTCATAGTAAGATTTCAAATAGTTATCAGGCATACTGTAAGAAGAGGAAGTCCTACGGGTGGTGAGAACTGGTGTAAAATAGGACATATGCTTGGGTTATACCTTCTGTAGACACCATTTCTGCATAATTGTGTAATAACATCATGTCCAGAAAAGAGAGAGATAAACATGAGACCAAGTTTAACCAGCAAATTGAGATTTTCCGTCATATGCACAGAGACATGGAAAATCCCAGACTTTAGGATCCGAACTTTGATGATATGAAAAGCACACAAAGGTTGGGAGCAAAGTGCTAAAAGGTGCGGGGACAGTAAAGGGGAATGCTTTTGTTTTTTGTTTTTTTTCCTAAAAAAGCTGTTCGTCGTAAAAATGACCAGTACAGACAGTACATGCTTTCAAAACCTCTGCAGGAGGCTCTGAGATGACTGTGGACTCAGGGACAAGACACAAATATGCACATACAAATAAAACAAACTGCATTTGTTTTTGGGCTGTGACTTAATCTTTAATATAAATATCTCTCAAAATGGAAAATGTATACACACCAGCATGGTTCAAAGGCTCAAAAACATTTTTTAATGATACTGCAATTTATTTGAATGTCTAGCATTTTCTCATCAATAAATCATTACCATGTTAGTTCTGAGACAACAGCAGAAGTAACAAAAAATGAAAAGAAGCCTTTTACTGAGGAGATTGTCAGCCTCTACTGTCCTATAGTCAACATCATGGTCTCATTTCTTTATGGTAATTACACCTAGATACCATAATCTGAAAATGATATATTGATGGTTCAAGTCATACCTTTAACTTAAAACTCAGTCCAGTCCTTCAGACTTAATGAAACGTACACAGACCATTAACAGTGCAGACATGTTCACTAGAATAAAACTCTTCAGCAGCAGTTCCAGTCTGTTACATGATCCTATGCTGATCCCTTTGTCAGTGTCGTGGCTCTTCAAGCAAATGTTGGTCACTTTGTCTTTCGCCTACTGTTTTTGTCATTGTCAAATAACTTTGTTTCCTGTTAGGTCTTTTTTTTTCCATTCATGAACCATGACTTCATCTGAGGCGTCACTTTATAGAAACTGACATTGCTACTAAAAGATTTGGCAATGTTCCATGGCACAAACCAATGATGCCATATTGACTAAAACCAGCAGGGATTATCTATATGGTGTGACTCTTAATGTATGGAATGCATTTACTCTGTATAAAAGAAGGAAAATTATTAGGACACTTGTGCGATGGTACATCAGTGCAAAGACTACTAAACCTGTGAAGATGTTCAAAAGGGTAAGTATTATTCTTCTGATACATTGTCATGCTCTAAGTGTACATTATGTACACTTTCTACAAAAAATAAATGTTTATTATCACAGTGCAAAACTAATAGAGTTCAGACCAAATTAATTTATGTTAAAAAAAAAATGTTGTGGTTTGGTCTCAACTATGTCGTCTTAGTCGTAAATAATCTTCTAAGACACTTGACTGGAATGATAAAACACTGCAACTATATTAAGAGATCTCAACAACAGAACAAACCACATCATCGACCAAAGTAGAAAAAAATATAGATATAATGAAATACTTCACAAATAGAAAAATATCTACTGTGCACTCTGAGATTAAATAAAACTTAACTATTTCAAGATAAACAAGCAAAAGAAAACAGTGGAGAACTACTGCAGTGCATTTTTCCTTTCTTTGACCTTAACATTCACATTCTTGATTGTATCTCTGTCGTCTTCTCAAACACAGGAAAGGACGACAGCAACCTCACATGTCTGAGGTCTTTCAGTCCAACTCTTCCCAGCATTACCAATGCTCCTCATTACATTTATGCTTGTTTTGATTATAGACACATCGTAGTATCCTACCTCATTATTAATGCCTCTCTGTGTCTACTAAGTAAAGTTACTGTTGTCCAAAACTACATAGGGCAGTCAGTGAACAAATAAAGGCATTGATCGTCCTCAACAGATGTGGACGACAACTGGGTATACAGTGAGTGTACAAGATATAATCTCAGAAGTTTACAATGGATAAAGTAATGTCATCATTTAACTAACTAATTAACTAACTAACTAACTAACTAACTAATTAACCTCTTAAAGCAGATTTGTACAATGATATAAATGACTGATCTATCGACATTTATTTAATCTTTTAGATTTAATTTTGCTTTAGCTTACACTTTGTTTTCAGGGCACTGCTATAGTAAACACTATTCCTGCATTCTACTGGAAACGAAAGTTTAATTTAGAAATTTAACAATTTTTTATTGTTAATCTTTCTTCTCCACCTCATTCAAAGCTGCTTGTTCAAGTCAGGATTTGGATTTAACATGTGAAACCCATGACTGATATGAGCCTGGATCCACCTGGTCTCTCTGCTTCATGGAGAGAAAAAAAAAAACAAACAAAAACAAAAAAACAGGTAGAGCTAATATTTTGTACACTCAGTGTACAGCTAACACACTGGGACAGAATTAAAAAGATGGTCTTAAGTCAGATAGGCTTATATAGCAAGGTGGTGACATATTTCTTCTTGTAGCGATGTGTCGCACTGAGCACCATCACCCCATCCTGTGGCAAATAACATGGATGAAAAATGTACTTAAAAACACACACGCCTCCTAAATAATGAAATGGATGCTTGCAGTTTATATACACGTGGGTGTATGGGTATCAGTCTTACCATGTGTGACGTTGCCATACTATATATAAGCCATAGAGATTAGTGGGAGGGCCACCCACTAATCTCAACGCCTCGCTCCGCTCACTAATCCCCAGCAACAATCAGGCAACAAAATGTCTACCACTATATTCCTGTTCTTACTTTCATAGAGACACACAGAGACTCTCATTTGTTGTGGTGTCAAAGCTAAAAAACTGTTAACCTACTACTAATGGAAACTAAACAGCTTTTTATTAAAAGATAGGTTCCAAACTTGTCATTTCTGTCTTCAAACAATAGTTGGGTACCCATGAAAGCGTTCTGGCTAAACAGACTGAGAGTTCAGAAGCCACCTCAGTGATTTGATAGGGCCAGAAAGCTGAAGCATCATATTAACATCAATCTTTGTAGTCATGCTTTGTAGTACAAAATGAGGACTGTGGATTTGGTCCCGCGTCTCTTCAAATATTGTTTTAGAACAGCCTATAACCTTTAAAGGTCTTTCAGCGGTGAACCCATTGAGGGCTTTAAATGTGAAGATGCCACATCAAAGAAGCAGCTATTACTGATGTAGGTTATCAACTCATTGTAAGAGAGAATTATCTGTTGTAAAATATTTCTGTCACTGGATCATTTTGAACAACTGCAAATATCAACTATTGATTACAATGAGAGCTACAGGTGATGAGGGGAACCTTAACCCTTCCAGCATGTCATTAAAGTAAGCTACAGCTTTTAGAGTGCGATTCCGGCTGTATGGAAAATACAATTCTCATGGTTTCAGATTACAGCTGCACACAGTCTGGCCCAGGTATCTAATGCTAAATTCAATCCATTTTGTCCCACAATGACAGTTCTGTTTGTAGTGGCATGTTTATTTTATTCTTTTGATGACAAAAACGTGTTTCTATTAGGCTTATTTTAGCCTATTACCTATCAAATCCTCCAGTAAGCATGTCAATTAGCAGCCATATAAAGAAATCTGACAGTGAGCATGTTGATTTGTGAGTTTTCAGAGCAACATGAGACAACTAGCAGAGTTTCAGCTGGGCCATAGACAATTCCCAAATTGCCAGTGCACCCTTGAAAAATCTGCAGTCTTCTTACAAAGAAACAGTCTTGTTTGATGCCGTGCACATTTTGTTTTGTTTTTCCTGTCACAATGTTGGAATCATCTGTCCCTCAGCTGCCCTAATAGCAGCTTGTTATCACTGTTGGCATTCCATAGATATAATCAGCTGTGCACATTGCACGAAAGCTTGCTAACAGCGACAAGGGCTCACACTTTCTATTCAAAAATGCTTACAAACCTGGTCATTTATGTGTCACTACGAGTGTTTTTCCACATTGCACATATTTCTTTTTTGTGTGTGTGTGTGTGTGTGTGTGTGAGATTCAGTCAGCCTGAGACCTTACCTTAATGGAAAGAGCATAGAGGTGGTTGAGCATGACATGGTTGGGTTCTGGGAGTAATGCAGGGTCACACTTGAAAAAGGAATATGAAGAGAAACAGGGAAAAAAAAAAACTTTTAAAGATATTAAATTTTCCATCTGTTTTCATATTCTCTATTTTTGTATATATTAGATCATAAAATCCATTGTTGTCAATACAAAGTAGAGAAAAATAATGAGCCAAAAGTTCACCATTTCTAGAAAATTCACCATGTAAAAAACTAAATGTGTGTGGAATTGGTCTGCTTTAATTGCCTCACAGCTACGTACAGAAATCCCAGTGTCTTTGTTGAGGATGACCTGCAGCAAGTGTGGTGGGAGTATGGGTGGAGACTTAAACTTCTCTTCCTGTTTCGGAACATAGGCGTCCTGATGATACGGTCCGGGAGGAGAGCTGGAGAGGTCTAATTGAAAAAGGAAGAGGAGCAGACCAAGGGTGGGATAGTATGACTACTAAAGCTACCGCCTCACAACTTTTTCTGGCCTCGGTTCACACAACAGCACAAAATTTCCACTGTAAAGGCAGGACAGTGTGACCAGAGTGCCCAAATATTTAAGATTTTTGTCCACTTTCCCGTATTTGCTTCCAAAACCTGTTCTCTGCATCAGTGAATCTTAACAGAAGAGCATGTCTCTTCTGTTAAGAAAAAGGGGTTGTCAGCACTCACCTGACATGTCAGAGCATTTCTGTGAGTCCACCATCAGAGCATCAAACACCTCAAAGTCAGTTTTCTTCACCTGGATGACATTGTTGACTGTTCCGAGCTGGCTGGTTACAACCGGCTGTGAGGGAGACAAATTCAGTTCAGGCAAATTCACATCTAAAGCTCAAAAGTATAAAGACTCCAGAGAAATTACAGTGTGTACAATAACTGAACGCACAAGATATTCAACTCTTGTCTGATATGTCCTGTCATTCATTATTTTCAAATTTGCTGAGAAAATGCATTTCTTTGCTGCAGAGAAATTATAATGTTTGTTATTCAAACAGGATAATAGGTCTCACTCAGATTATTGGTGGCCAAAATTAAAAACTCTAATCTACGCTTGCAGTTACAGTATGTAATACCAGTAAAGATACAACATTATGTCGTGATGATATTGGCTCAGCAGTCAAAAGAATGCTTTTTCTTTCCACACTTTAAGTTATAGCAGAGCTGTAATAGTTTCACAGATGCTGATGGTAAAAATCACAGGAAGCAGCGGAGGAAATCTCTTGGTGGAATATACACAGGATTTAAAAGGCTGTACATGATCACGGCTACAACAGCATCTCAAGGTGAGTGGTGACAGATAACAGCCTGTTTGACAAAAGGTCATAATAGTGTGTATATTAGAGAATAATTGCTGACCTCAGCCGGGTCGTGGGTCCACTGGCCGTCCACATAGAACTTGTACTGATGCTCCCCCTCAGGCAGATCAACGATGGCCACAAAAGTGTTTTGACTTTGACCGATGAGAAGAGAGAGAGCATTAGACACACGGGTGAGTTGACACAGTAGCTCACCACTTCAAGAGAATGGGAAAGTGGTCTCACAACTTGGGACTTGTATATCCATCTAACAATTGTATTTGCCTGTTTAATTCATAAATCATTCAGCTGTTTCATGGAGCACATTAAAACAACTGTTTGAATATTAGCTAGATTCACTAATAAATGATAAATGTTATCCTATCAATTAACTACAAATGAGCACACAAAAGTTCAAGATACACTCTCACCTTCTAATAAGGGGAATCTTGTTGGCCCAGTTGTTGAAGGACCCAGAGAGGTAGACTTCCTTGCCATCTCCAGTCCAGCGAAAGACTGTTGGTCGGTCTAAAGTTGGCCCTTTGTCTTCTGCCTCTAAGTCTTGCTGCCATGCGAGGAATTCCTCTTTCTCTAAAGGAGCCTGAAATGTCAGTCAAGAAAACACCATTACCTGTTTGTGTTCAGGTGCTTCAATACAACGTTTTTTTCTCTTAAATGTAACTGCTCCCCAGCCATTTATTCACAATATCTGTTTGAACGGGGACATCTGAAGCAATTTTGAGAACAAGACTGCAACACAGTAATCCTGATATGTCTGACACACATAGCAAAACATAAGACCCTGCAATCACATTATTTGGAGTAGCTCCTGGAGGGCTGGCACTTATAAGTGCACACTGTGATGCCACAGCCTTTGTCATTATTGGCACGACTGCCAACCCACCATTGTACTGTAAAAGGATGGAAAGGGTTATGGCACATTAACATTACAAAAAGAGTGTGGAAGGCTTTCCTCTTATACTTTGTAGCCAAGCATTAATTAAATGGTCCCTGAACCTCTATCCCCACCCTCTAAGTGTTTGACATTTTTCATTTTTCCTTTTTTTTCCCCTGTTGCTTCAATTTGTTCTGTGTTGGTATGGACACCTATTGTCGCAGTGTGTCGTGTTGAGCTGTGATGTTGATTGCTGCAATTTATGTCATGATATGACAAGTAAATGTATATGTTGGAAAGGTGCAATAAAAAAAAAGATTCCAAAATAAAAATACTTTATTATGTGAAGAGCACGGTTTGAAAAAGTCTATGGGCACCAAAAGATCATGTTGGCAGCAGATAATCTACCTCTGAGACAGAAGTGTGACTTACTTTCATATCTTCACCATGAAAAATGTCTGCATCTTCAGGGCTGTCCATCAGGATTTTTGGTCTCTCTCCCTCCTTGGTACCTCGGCTGTCCCTCCGCTGAGCCTTCTCCCCCTGGCCCATTGCAGCCCTCTCACTGCTTGTATTTCCCATGGCTCTGTCTTCTTGTAAGCCAACACAAGGTCACTGTAAGTAGGAGTTTTAAAGCCAATCAGAAACTCAGAAAAGACAGCACAAGATGTGACATTTTTCCCATAAGGTAATTGATAATTAATAGTGGGTACTGAAACAGTGGCAACAAGACTTGTTTTATAAGACCTTATCACTGAAATGAGGAAGGAAAAAAAAAATATATGTATATATATATATATATATATTTTTTTTTTTTTACACCTTTGGCACTAAAGTATCTGTATTGACAGACTTATATTGAGTGCAGCAGGAGAATAAGCTAACTTGCAGACAGCAAATTGCAAGCAGCAGTGGGTCAGAATCACGTGGAGAGATCGGACAGACTTTTACTCCGCTTCCGTGGGAAACATTGCACGTATTACTATACTGTGTTCATCTGACAGCTGAAGCAATCTCTTCTTTGCACAATGTGGCTGTATAAACAAAACTGTACAATCATTAAAGAATCCCTGCCGCTGGGAACCGAATAACACGGGTGAGTATTTTTCAACACACCACCTGGTCACCTGAGCCAATAATACCTGCTGTCTTTAAAGGGCCAGTGTTTTTATAGGGTCACGGTAGCATTTGGTGTACAATTAAAATAACTGCAGTATAAAAATATACCTGCGGAGACTACAGACCTTCTTGAGATAGAAAATCCATCACAATTAACACATATATAGGATTTTATGTATTATCTTATTTATCTTACTTATGCTTGTTTCTGCTACACGACAGTAATGCAGTGTAGTCTTTAAGAATCACTCTGCCTTGCCAGCTGCATTACTAGGCAATGATAACATGACCTTGACAAAATAAAAACAGATATGGCATTTACAGTAATGGATTACGTATTTCAAGATTACTCCTCAGTGCAAATGAAGTTGCATACCAGTGTGAACTGAACTGAAACCAACAGGCAGCCAGACTATCAAATACTACCAGAAGTGACAATTAAAACTTAAAATTGTAAAATAAACTTTTTTAAAAGCAACATGAAGTCTTCTGTTGCATTATTGAGAGTTTTCTTTGTGATTCAGTTTCCATCATGTGATCTACTACCAAGTGTGTGACTAGAACATAATTCCAGTTTAAGGCGATGCAAAAGGGTGACAGAAAAGGTTTTGTATGTATTCACTGTCTGAGTCACGGTTTATGTGAGGGCTGGTGCTCAATTACTCAAACTCTGTAACTTTTTTTTCTGATGAAACATCCCTGTCAGCGTCTGAACCCAAAAAAAATCAACCAACCATTCACTGTAATATCTTACTTCATAATAAATTGAGTCATTTCAGATTCTTGGTCGTTGTTCCCGGCTTGTGTTTCTACTACAAAACCCTACAGCTGATGATGGAGGTGGAGCACTTCACCAGGACTTAGAGTACTTTCCACCACTAGTCGTGATACTCTGACAACATCTGTGAGATAATAATGTAAAACGGACACAAAATTGTGACGTTTATATTCAATGGCAATGCAGTTTGGTAAAATGTCAACTTTATTAAACTCAAAATAACACTGCCATCAGCCACCAAAGGAAGCGACCCCTAAAGAACGCTAACGGGCATTAGCTCATCTTCAAACCTGACAGGAAGATAATTAACCCCATTATTGACTCTTTTGGGACTGTAGCTTGGTTTGTCTGTATTAACTGGACGACAGGTGATTTATTTTCAGTCAGTGGCACATTAAAATGTCACGTTAGCCGAATGCTTTACTGAAGCTAACGTTCGTTAGCAGCTAGCATCGGTGTGTTGTTGTGTAGCCGGCTAGATATCCTGTAACTCAAACAGTGCAACTGACTGCTACATAGAAGTGACACCCATTGCAGAATTAAATCGCTGACTATAAATACAGACCGTCGTGTAGCTTTTTACCTGAGAAGTTTTTAGCTTCGTAGCTGTCGATGTTAACTCAACAGGACCAGGTGCAGCAAACAAAACATTTGGTCATAGCAAAAACCTCGCCCCCCGAGGTGTGCGCATGCGCAGTACATGAAAACGCACTGTACCTCATTAAAAAGCTACAGAATAACCCCGCAAGTCTTATTTACCCAGAAGCACTTATCATCACATAAACAGTTTGTACCCTTGGCAAATTTTCAGGATGTTGCGATCACGATGACATTTTAAGTCAGTAGTTATATTCAACGAGAGATGTAATTTTATGTACTAAACACTAGATGGAAGCGTGGGTTAAGTACAGTGACTATGTACAGTATGAAAATGCCGTACATTGCTGTGCAAGCTACAGAGATGAGATCATGCAGCAAATCTTTATATGTCAGGCCGCACAGCCTGATCCTAGGACAGCGCCAGGCCTCATCACCTGTGGTCTCACCTGCCCTGAGCAGTGCTGTTGTTGCCAGAGCTCCTGTCAGTTTGTCTTAGCAGGAAAAGTGCAGGTGTGATAAATAACTTTCATGATGGCAAGCTAGGTAAACCAAACAAGCATGCATCATGCCAGGGCTCAGGAATGTCCTTATCAGTGTCACTAGTTAGATTACTAACTAATGTCTCCTGTTAATGTTCTTATTTTGTATAGTTTAACACTGTTTGTTTGGAGTTATTTAAGGTCTGTCGTATTTCCTTTCTGCCATCTCCACTGGCTCAATTAGTCATCAGAGTCGTGTAGAGCTGCAGCAAAAGCTGAAAAATTATCTTTTCATCTTTGTCCTTTCACCACCATTCCCCAACAACACCAACTCTCTTTTCCTCAAACTTTTACACATATTTAAAATAAATAATGATGTTCACCCCCCAGACAGCACACAGGGAGCAGCAAATGCTAGAGGCTTTGGCACATAATGAGGAGCTAAGTAAAAAAAAGTCCAGCAGAGATGTGTGAACTGAAAGGGGGGGTTAGATTTCACTGGACCATTTAAAAACAGAATTTACATTTCACAGGGCCCTATTATCTAGAATGTCACAGCAGACACAGCCCCAAATCATGGGCATGGTCACAGTTGATTGCAGTACACAGATGTCAGTTCACACTGGGTGTTCAATTACAGAGATTTAATTTTTCCCTTCACAGCCTTCATGTCTTCTTATAACCAGCAAATACTCTTGTTTTTTTTTCTGAGATGACTTCTTATCCAAGTTGTTCAGAAATGTAAAAACAATAAGACCATTATTTTGTGATTCAGGAAGTTCATATGAATGTTTTTTTGTGCAGGTAGAGTAGAGGTGAGATGCACACCACACATCACAAGGACACTTTAATAATTCATTAAATGAGCTTTAAAAAAAAAGACGAGAGCCAGGCACATTAGACAACTGTCCTGGAGCCAGACTGCTGTAATTGGCTCACGTCAGCCGAGGAGACAGAGTGGGCTCCGAGGAAGAAGTTTGCCTGGATGGTAGAGGTGGGATGTGATGTTTTTTTTTGCTTGCGTGCGGAGGTGGATCTAAAAATGGATTAGAGGGATGAAGTTGGATGGTATGGCATGTTGTTAGTTTTGATGTGTTGAAAATCAGTTGGCAATGGCCGAACAAGGACCCAGGTGGGAGTGGGTAAACCTTGATATTGGATCATTTAATGACTTCCAAACACTCCTTTTCATGTATTTTATCCAGTCTGATTAGAGCTCCTACTTTCTTTCTTCTTATTGGCTTTAAGGGAATTATACATTGATTTTAATGTTTATTACTGAAGACACTGACTTTTTGGGAGAATTTTTCTCTTTGTCAGATTTACAATCTCTGAATGCCATCTTTGATAGAATTTCTCTCTAAAGCCAAAAAGACAAAAGCTAAAGCCCACACTGGGAGAGCTCTCACAGTCTCATTAGAAATTCTGTGTTGGCTCACAAACCTGCTGATGAACTCTGTGATGAGACTGATGTGCTGACATTTTACCGTGGCTCCATTCTGGCACTGCTTCCCCAGAGCCATGACCACGCTGCCACTCTTATTTACCGTTACTCAGTCCCTGCTGAGTGAAGCCATCACACAACAGCAGCTGGCCACTCCACTGCACCTCAGCCAGCAGCTGGCCCTGATGCACTCTCTGTAGGACAGCCAGATAACCTTTATCCTGAGCTCCTCTGGATTACACATGGGGAGGTGGTGACTCACAAACGCACACTTGTTGCCTTGGCACTCCGACAGGCTCACATCTGTGCACACAACACACTTGACACACTTGAACTTGAGCGATTACTCCTTTTGTCATATTCGTCTTGCTGTCTACAAGTGCATTGAAAAGCAAAAACCAACAGTGTGTCAGTCTCTCAAAACCTTCTGACGACCCTACTCTGTGGCCCAATGCTCATTGTTTCCCTATTGAAGACATAAACCTTCAAAAACAAAACACAAATATACATTAAAAAGATTAAAAATTCATAAGGCAGTGGTTAAGGGTAGGGTTGCTGGATAAGGGGGTAGGGGTTTGTTGTTTTCAAAAAATGTTTTTCAAATAGGTGACAGTTGCACTTTGTTTGGGACTATTTTTAGAGGGGGATTAATACACATTTAGTGCTTGAATGAGTTTTTACAGCAGCAAAAATGGTGCGTGTGTGTTTGAGCCAAAACTACAGTGCCCATGTTGATGATGGTTATGAAGGGACATGTAGTCATTGCAACATTGTGCCTGATTGATTTGTTCACAGCCAACGGGAGGAATAAACTCTTTAGCTACTTGAGCACTGCTTGTTAGTAGGATCACTTCATTTTTTAATGGTGTTTGTTGAATATAAGAACCAATTATTGTATTGTGGTTTCATTGTTATATTGTTGTAAGTGTCATGCCTTATGTTTTAGCACTTTATTTTGTCTGCTGTTTCACACTTCAGGTTGATTTGTCAAATCATGACCTTATATCTTGTCATGATTTGTTATGGTCTATTGAAAGTTGTTGAAAGGAGTGGTTTCACTGACACAACCCATCAGATTGAGTGACAGATGCTGCTGCAGTTTAATTTACATGTCAGTGGAAAAACTGTGATGTATGGAATTTAAGTGTCTGCTCATTTAGAGAAATCAATATCTCGGTAATTAAAGCTTAAAGTTTGAATAAGGTCCCCAAGATTAAATGTCAGTTTTTTATTAAAGTAAGAATCATTTTAAGCCTTGTCAACATGTGCAAAAGATTCAAAGTGGATTGCACACCAAAAAGTGGGAAACCAGGCTTAGGTGCATTACAAAACATGTTTAAAGAGTTTTCTATAAATGTCAGTATCTTGAAAGAAGACAAAATATAGAAAAAACTTGAAAATTCTAGTAGTTGGTTTGAATTAGTAACTGTCACACACAGGCAAATGTTTCTGCCATACCCCTACTCCTGAGTTTCTGTTATCATACCTAAAAAGGCAGAGACAGCGCCTATAATCACATTTTTTGAAAAAGAAAAAAGAGAAATTGCTGAATATCCCAGATGGCATGAAGGCTGCATGACGGGGCTTAAAGCAATCTTTCTCATTAGCCCAGTAATTTGTGAGGCTCTTTGGGTGGGATAACCTTGGACTTATTCAGAGCTCAAGTTTCACCTTTGACTCAGCATTTAATGTAACAATTAGCCTGGTCAAGAAGGTAATCATCGAATCTGCTCTGAAACAATTGCATAATATCCTCATCTAGACAATTTTTCTCCCACACACGCCTTCTCTTTCTTTGTGTCCTTTTATCTCAGTTTCCTGTTTAGTCTCTCTCTGTTTTTCTCTCTTTTTTCTACTGTATGTGTCCTTCTCTCTCCCATTCTCACTGTGTGACCTTCAGTTTAACATTTGGGGAGAAGCTGCTGCTGGAGTCCTCCCTATTCTTTCTTTCACTGACAAGAGAAAAAAGCAACACAAGCCTCAGGGCACAAGGGTTTATAGCTATACACCTATATATAGCTACACTCTGTGACTTCTACGAGTCTGAATTCCTCCTCTATTTTCTATATCTATTTTACTATTTAAAGCTTGACGAGCCTTCGAGGCCAAAAAAAAAAAAAAAAAAAATGTATGTAATACTACAGTTTCTGTCCAATCCATTCTCTGGCAAAGCCCTTAAGAAGGTAACCTTTTGGTGACATGAAAGACAGTCATTTTCATTTCAGTAATGGTAAGAAGATGACAGGTCCAGTGACCATGATACTTGGAGACCCAGGGCTCTGTCCTCTTGATGCGGGTTTGAACACACACTTACAGTCCCTGTGCTATGATGCTCGTCATTCATACAGTACGTTTGAGATTGTATGGGTGAGGTTTTCAGAGGAAGCCCTCTGCACTCTGCGGGATGTGTAATCTGTGCATACCTACTTGAAGCAACAGTTATATCATTCCATGTCCTCTGCTGCAGCCACTTGGAACAGTGTGCAGAGGGTAATCAGGTTGAGGGAGCTGATAACTGGCTGACTGAATTTTAAGCAAATGTTAACACCACCCATGATACACACGTCACATTCACATCTCCACACGGTGCATGACTTGTGTTTTTTTTGTTATGAAAAAGCTAAGAAATTAAGTTTAAATAAAAAAATAACTGGCATTCTTTACTATTAGATAACATCATGGCCAGTCATTTCTTCATAATAAACAGATTAAGGTCGATTTAATTTCTATATGACTACAATATTTATCAGCCATTTAGTGGACATAGCAAGTACCACTTATGTATTAAAGCATACAAATAGCCTAAAGCCGGCAGATTAACATGGTGTTTAACATGGGAAACAAAAACTTAAATGTACATTATCTTGCTCATATGTATGCAAATAAGTATGTGAGAGAATGTTTTGCTTCTGTTAATAAACTTGCAAGTTGTGATACAGTGAAGAAAGCCTGTGACTCCTTTTAATCTACTGCTGACCACTTGTCAACAGTAGATTATAGGGCTGGGTATTAATACAGTTCAATATATTATTGATTTCATCTTGTCCAAATTAATGATTCCGTACAAATTCATTCATTAGTAATTGAACTGAACATAGATTATTTTATATGTAGTTTTATAGACATTTGCTATATGCTGAAATACATATTACCACCCCTGTGGTACATGTTTTAGCATGTTTGTTTTATTTTTTGCTGGTATGTTAAACCCACCCCCACCCCCCAAAAAAAACAACAAAGAGACAAACTCAAGATTCTCAGGAAGGAGAGTAAATGCCATGCGTTTATTTCAGCACTGTGACAAATCCCTCAAGCTATCAACATTCACATCGGAGCCATACTTTATTCACTAAAAGAACCTGGCATAGAACCGTCATTACATGGCATAAACACTACAAGAAGTTCTATCTGTTACAAGTATGTTTCCAGTGACTCTAGGGGCAGTTTCATGTGCATTTAAGTTGTTGTGTAACCTGTAACCTTATAGAATTCCCACCACGTCCTCCATGTCAAGTTTTAAACAGTGCTTCTGCATATTAACAAAGGACAAATGTTTGCCCCGGATCTCTCATTGTCTTTCAGTGTTTCATTACACGATTATGTCACTCGGTGGTCCAACTACTTCTCATTCCCACAGTGCAAATAATGACACCAGAACAGGAGGGCAGATGTTTCCACCCGGTCGTAGTGCAGCTCTGAGAGCACAACAGGAACTAAATGTACTATATGGCAGTATATACAAGTCACTGACAGGTTAAGCTTTCATATATGTTCACTTCACATTCTTTTTCACATGTAGTGTTTAAGGAGAACATAGATTCTGTGGTATGGAAATGGAAAAAAGAACAGAGGATACATCAGAGGATACAGGAATAAATACAGAATTTTAATGCATAATAATAATTTATACTGTTTAGCAGTTCTGATTTAATATGTATGCGGATAGCTATCATTTCTGTTTGGTATATGTTCTGCGAATGGCAGCTGCGGGGTTAATCTACTCCCAGAAGTGTTTCCACACAGACAGTACCAGTAATGAATTTGCATGTGCCTCTGTGCAGAGTGATTAACAATATTGATTGTGAATAACACAATCTCATTACAGTAGCATGGAGTTATTATTAGGGCATGATGAGGCCCAGAGGAATGAATACTTGAAAGAGCAACAGCCTGTCAAAGTAATGTACCCCCACGAAGCGGTGTGTTGTGTAGCTGGATGGCCGTAGAGTGTGGGATTTGTGTGAGTGCGAGCACCCTAGGAGCTTGTTTGCTTGTGTGTATGATCTCTTCACTCAGAGTTTGAGAAATATCGCTGACTGACTGACTAGTCATGAGTGGGTGGTTGTCTTCCTCGTCCTATCTCTCACATTTATTGGAAGCTGTCAGGTTTTGGAGTTGGGACCTGTGACAGCTGCTCGGAGTCGTCAGTGTGTCAGTCGGCATGTGTGTTGTCAGTGTTGGGGATTGAGGTGGCGCAGAGGAGGAGAGATTCTGTCGATGGCTTGATCTGCTGTGTCTCAGTGCTTCCTCCAGTTCACTCAGTTGTCTTCCTCATGTCATCGTGTCATCACGTCTACCTTCCTCCGCTCATCTGTAGACTATGGGGCACACCCTCTATCTCTCTCTCCCTCTCTCTCTCTCTCTCTGCTTGGGTGTAGTGGAGGATCCTGGACTATAGAGGCAGATGGATGTGCATGGCGGAACTATTGGGCCGTGCAGCCAAAATGTAGATGGCACTCTCCTTTAAAAAGTCCGCCCAGGTCACTGGCCTGTAAAAGAGAGTTTTGTTTTTTTTTCCATTTATTAGAATCTAAAAATCACACTCTTTCTTTATTTTCAAAACCAAAAATGAGCTCATCATGATAACAAGTACTGCCTGTGAAGCCAAAGCCTGATATGTTATTCCTCTGTGCGAGAATTTCCAATCTTCATTTTTTGGGGGTCTTTAATGTCTCACTCATGAAAATCACACTAAATATAGACATGTGCAGGCATGATCCCAGGCAGCCTACACCATTTAACAATACATTATAGTAATAATGCAGTAAAAAAAATAATTTGGTAATCTTATAGTTAAGTATCTGGCCTCTAATTTGCCTAATGTTGCTTTGAAAATTCTGTTAAAAACAGTTACAAAAGTGTTTGTCAGACCTCTGTTTAAGCAAGCTCTGCTAATTAGTATTCAGCTTAATATGATTCTCATGTGTACATTTGTTTTCTAATTGTGGTTCCCTATCGTCGCTGCCAGAACTGCTGGTGCCTTAACCACAATTATTTCAAAATCTTGTTATATGGCATGAGGATTCGTCTTCATTATCCGGTGACAGTTAAAGATTCTGAGGTCATTTTCGGACCAACAAAGCCTGAAGCAAGGAAGGTCATTGCCATCCATGCTGCACTCTTCTGGGTTGTGTTGTTTCGCTCTAAATTAATCCCACTGTTGCTGCTCATGAAATACTCGCTGTACTTTGCACAGAGGGGACCACTGTGGGGTCATGACAGCCATATGTCAGCTGGTCTGGTGGGAAAGTCTAGGCTGTCTCTGTGGTGAGCAGGGTGAGCAGGGTTATGTAAATTTCAACACATTACGGAGTCTGCAGGCCTGTGATGCTTATTAGAAGTAAGAGCCTGAGAGAAAAGAGCTTCACCTAACTGATATTTACTGCAGGGCTATTATATTGTAATTTTTCCCACCCGGCCTCACACTCACTAAAAATGTAAGAGGACAAACCTGCTGTCACCAGTCTTGCTCCTTTCGCTCCCAGAGCTGCCAGGACTGCTCTCACATATGGGGCCAACTTGACTTATACTGTACGAAAGGACAAAGAATAAACACAGAAGAGTATGAATTAGGTGCTAAAACGGTCAGTGATGGTCAAGACATTTCCTTGTGCTGAAAGAAAAAAAAACATGGGATGACATTTTCTTTTCACATCTGTAAGCCCTATATTAAAATGAAACTTATAGAAAACCATATAACATTGTAATGTACGTGAAGGATTTCACCTTGGCCGAGAAAAGTGTCCAGAAGATCCTGTAGAATCAGTTATATGTTGAAAATATAGTCACAAAATGCCACCGAACAGTTCTAATCTGTGAAACTTAAACTTTTCAACAAACGTTCATGCAGTTTTAACAGACTCCATGAAGATAATTATCTCACTGCGTCATAAGCACAGACAAGCACTGCTTGATGGATTGGTTTACATGAATAATTGATGATGAAAATTGTTGGTGGTAAATCTTTTGTCAATCAACTAATCATTTCAGCAATATTCTTGATCATCTCTGTTCCATCTTAGGAAGACAGCTGTTGTAGATGTAAATGTAAATTCTGACAAGAGAATATTTACTCAAGTTCAATTTAGTTGTTTTTTTCCTGCACTGCATCTCATGGTCTTCCTCAGCAGATGGAGTTTGCTCAGTTTGAACTAATAAAAAAAACAAGTAGGTGGATCTCGGGATAAGATTTTTTTTTTCTATATCGAACTGTTTGCACCATCAAGAATTTTTCACACATAATAAAAGCTCTGTTTTAGGGTGGATTTTCTTTTTAATCAAGTAGATTACATAAGAATATAAGGCACTTTACGTTTCACAACTAAATGCCCGTCTTCCACATCTATGAGTCATGGGTATCCAATACTTCACAGCAAGATAGGAGCTCCTCTGAATACCTTCTGAGTGTTGGCTCCTTGAGAAACTGCTTTTTCAACTTTGTGAATGCAAGCAAAGGAAGCATAGATTTCTGACTCATTTGATATTTATTTGCCTTTTCATGAGCATGAATGAGATTGCATTTAAGTGTTCTGTGTGGATCTGATGTGTGCACTCGCAACCTCTTGGTTCACATTGTTCTCTTATGTTGATAAATGTGGCTTTTTTAAATAAGATGCTCCTCTAAAGAGAACAAAAGGCTTTCTTTTGATCACCATAACTAGAGGCCCAGCCCGAGTCTTATCCATGCTTCAGTATAGCAAGACCTAATAATTTGAAAGGCTCACATTCTGCTCATTAAACTTCATTCAAGGATGCATGTGTCTTTGATTGCTGTATGTTTGGAAAGAGATTCAGTTTGGAGGCTTGGAGGCTTAAAAGGCTTCTCCTCTATTTTTTTTTTTTTTTTTTTTTTTTTAGACCAAGGGTTAAATTACAAGTGAAATCTAAATCGAGGGGATGTTGAGAATACTCAAGGATTGCAGAGTGCTTGAGGGTGTTGAAGTGAGGAAAAGAAGACAAGCCATGCTTTGCTGAGTCACACTCACCCACAATTCATAGGAGAGCAGAGTCCCATGAGTCTGTGGGGAATGCCGCATGTTGAATAGGTGAGAGGGATGGAATGGCACAGCACAGGAGATTGATTTGACAGCACAAGAGGTTATAAGCAGTAACAAGCACATGCACACACATACAGTACACACACACTAGTGCAGAAAAGTGTATTTATTCCAGTATAAGTCTCAGTTATGTGTACTTTACGTATGTCCCTCACATGCTGAGAGGGAAATCTTATACTTTTTACTCCGCTACATTTATCTAGAGTTCCTGCTTCCTGCTAAACATCTTCCAGTAGTAAACACCTCAACAACACTGCTGCTTTCATGTTACATGTTACTTATGAGTACTTCTGCACTGTGGTGTTAGTACGTTTACGTGAAGATCTTCCACCGTAACCTCACAAATGTAACCTCATCAGAGACAATCAGAAGTAATTTTCCTTTCATTATTACTCTCATGAAATCTCTCTGTGAGTATAAAACTGATAAAGCAGCAGTGATATATCACTAAAATATACCATATAACGTGCAGCATTCAGTGTGATTTATGGCATTTTCCGCCATAAATTATAGTAACCATAAGCTATAGACTACAGGATACTACAGGACATTTGTGCCAGACAATCAAATACAAAGTAAAGACTGAGGCTGTACTCTGTATATATATTTTTTTAAATACATCCAATATTTTGTCTCTCCTTTGATCTAGTCTCAACAACAACAAAAAAAAAAAAAAAAAAAAAAAAAAACCCACAAAAGGAGTATTGGTTTGGGTTGTTTTCTTGAATTGCTCTCTTCTTTACCCACACACCTTCAGGTTTTCTTTTCTCCATAACCCTGTAGCAAATTCTGGGGTAGAACTTCACTTGATCTCAGCTGAACAAAGCACACACAGCTCTGTCATCGTCTGCCTCAAGGGTCTTCCAAAAAAAAAAAAAAAAAAAATCACAGTTCAAGTGAGTTGAAAAAAAAAAGCTCATCTAATACAGGACAATTTATTAATAGCAAGGATACTAAACATCAAACTGACAGGCTGCTAAGTGCCTGCTAACGACATGAGTGGCACCACATAATGCATTATTGAATGAAAGACATTATGTTAATGCCTTTAATATGAAGGGAGTATCTAGCTAGACTTGCTTTTAAATTTTTTGCTGGTTTTGCCATGACTCTTATGGATATGGTTTAAATTTATTTTACTCAATGAAACCAGAAGCACTTTCTTTGAGATGCATATTTATTGCTCATCACTTGGCTCGCTGCTATTTCTTCATCAGTGTTACACCGGTGGAAGCATTTACTGCATTCAGCACAGAAACAACGCATCTGATTCTTCAGATACCAGTTTCAGCTGAAAGTTCCTCTGCAGCTTGACAGAGGAACAACATTGTTATGTCCCTGTCTTCCAGGGCGCATCGGCAGGTTATAAATTTTCAATGTCAATTTAAGAGAAGAGAAGTAAACACAAAGTCTCAGTGGAGATGGCAACCAGAGCTCCAGAAGGCTCCAAACCGTTGTGGGTTTTGTGCTGCCGCAACCTTGGTGAACTTTTAGTCAAAGCAGATCCCTGAAGGATGGTACTGCGGTTTTTGATTTGGCACACTGGCCCGAGGACACGTTAAATAATAAATGCTCACACTGGTGCAAACACTAAATGAGGACAAAGTTGTTAAACTCTTGTTTTACTTTGTAAGTTCATGTAATATATAATAAATGCTGATTTAGACCTTTAGTATCTTGAGTGTTTATTTATGAACAATGTCTTCCTTTTTAACATCTTGAAAGACAAACATGATAGTCTGCTAATTACATAATCAGTATATAGTGCAGCATGCCTGTATTAACATCCCAATTTTCCTTCTCAGGGATGAAATCACTACTACTACTTTTTAGTAATGTGATGATGAAACTTCAAAAAGTCCAAAAAATATAAAAGGCAGACATAAAATCACAAATTATGCTTTTGTGTGAATGCAAACAAATATAAAACAAACACATAAATTATTAATTTGTGCAGTTAATAATTAAATACTACATCATTTGATAGTATTTGTAAGTATGTGAGTTAGTGTCATGCAAAAATTGATGGACTCTAGTGGCAAAAAATATACATATGTTTAATTATAAGTGAGACTGATCTCTTGCTTCCATCTTATGCTGCACCAACCTGGTAATAATCAAATATCTAGTATGGAGCAGGATACAGTAGGCAAGTTGTGGTTAGCATACAGATGAGATCCTGAGTCCCTGAGATCCTGAGTCCCTGAAGTCTCTTGGACCTAGACTTGTGTTCCTTTTTTTTTATCTCAGGCTTTACATGGAATGCTTTTGTTTCCTCAAAGTATTCAAAGTAAGAATTGTACTACTGGGCACAGAATTGCCTGGATTCACTGACTCTCCTTTGGCGTGCTCACCTCACATTGCAGGACTGCGAGTCTTTGTTGAGACTATGGAACCAGGACTGCTGGGCTTGGCGGCATTCTGCTCTTGTGATCATGCCGTCTTTATCCAGATCCAGACCCAGAAACACTGACCGAGCTTTGTCTCTCTCTTTGGCAGTCAACAGGCGCACCAGTGAGTTCTAGGAAAAAATAAAATCCAACAAGTGTATGAGATTAGGTGGCCTGGACCTACTCCTTTAAATCTCTCATAATAACTCCATTCCCCTTTTATGCTTTCCATTGTTGTAATGTAGGGGCCTGGCCAAGGTATTTTTAGGGCTTATTTCTTTGGCCTTAATCATTCTCAATCACATTAGCACCATTCCATATAATCTGCAAGCACTGATTTACTGTGTGCTACTGCAGAGCCACACAGTCCACAAATTGTAAACTTAATCTTCCAAGCCAAAAACAAAGCACAATATTTAAACTGCTGTGTGGTGATCAGGTGACAGTAAGAATGAGTAATTCAGGCAGGTGGATGCAGGCCAGCATTTTTAGTAACTTTTGCCCCTGAGTCAGTCCATCAAACTAACTTCAATGTAGTCTATTGGACCCATGTTACTGAATCCTCTACAAGGCTGATCAGAGAGTATTGAACAGCCAAAAATACTTTTCTTTTAGTTGCAGAAACTGTTGATAGTGAAGATAACATCAAGCAAGTTCAAGTAAGGCTTCAAAATCTTCCTCTTCTCAGTGACATAAGACGTATTTTGTGATCTAGCAAAGCTCAGACCTCGGACTGCTGATCTGTGCCACAGTACATGAAAACATCATTACTTTAGCTATGAATGACTGTAAGAAAATTATCTTTCACTGCGTGATGAGACAAGTCAAAATAACCTTATATCAGGGGTTTTCAAATTCCCCCCAGACAAAACTGAGACATTGTGTGGTGCCGGATATAAATAGCATCTGTTTTTCTATGAGTTTGAAGCAGATTTATGGACATTAATTAATGATTGGTATCAGAGATAATGACACCCTCAGAAAGGGTACGTCACACTGAATCTGAGAGTGTCACGTCTGTGCTCTGATTTAACTGAGGTCTGACACAAAGTCAGAGAACATTTAGACACTAAAGGTTTAAAAGTACCATAATTGCCTCCAGTACCTATGCCACACGTCCCTCCCTCTGTGAGATCCTCTGCTGAATATAGTTTCTCTATATCCCATAGTAAACACAGTCAGCTTAAGGTATATAAATGACACAGTCTCATATGATATGACCCACTGGTCTAGTGCTTTGGTGGTTCTATTAACCAATCAACGTCAGCAACAAAACAGACTTTGCCAGAGGCTTTTATGGTGAGACTGCTGCTACCATTATAGTGTACAATACCTCCCCATAAGATATTTAACAGTTCTTCCCAGTAGCTGCATCGAAAAACACAACATAGTTCATGTCTAAGTTTCAAGACCTCAAGAATGAGGACGAAATGTTATGATTGGATTGTGTAACAAATCAGGAACTGTATAAACTGCCTTAAGATAACTTCTTGATTATATTCAACTTGCTCTGTCATTACTGTAAACTTCACCTCTGTACGAAACTTCCTCAATATCGCCAGTGACTCAAAGTAGAGGAAGTCTGGCCATTCAATGTGACCCTTCTTCTCAGGATCCAGCGCCGCAAACTGGGCCAGGACTTCCTCCTCTTGTTCATCAGTCAGGTCCTTATCAAACTGCTGCTTGGATACAAAGTGGCGGTACTGCAGCAGCTCATCTGACACCAGGCATGACTCTACAGCAGCAAGGAACAATTCATCACATCATACTTAATTAGTCACCAGCCAGTCTTCCAGATATAATTAACTTATGGTGACGCATTGTCAAAAAAGGCAAGATCACCTTGCACTGATTTGTCCTCAATCCAAGCCGTAGTAATACCGCACAATGGGAGGTGGGTTGAGGGCAAATAATGTAATAACTTCCAATAATCCAATAAAAAAAAATTTATGGGAACAAAACAGTGCATGCAGTAGACTGCTCTGTGAGGTGGATAAATGTCTGTATAATGTTCAGTATTGATCTTATTTTGTTTCTTCTACTGAATGCAGAACTCAAAGTTCAGTATTTGGTCACAAACCAAAGGCGAATTAAAGTGTTGACCTGATGATGGCACAAGAGGAAAAGTTAAGCGATCACAAAAGTTATCACAATTAAGACCAGACTGGAAATACAATGCAGATCCTTCCAGTCAGGTGGCAAAACGTTTCATGGTATGGGCGATGTCGTCAACACCTGCCACTCTTTAACTAAACGTAGTGTTTGACCTGGATTCAGTGACTCACCTGGGATGATCTTGCACTGCTTAAAGGTCTCCATTAGGCTGTACATCTCTTCCTCTGTTAGGAGCAGATTCAGATTATCCTGTAGAAAAGGGATAGAAGAAGGCAGAGAATTACACATCGTAAAAAAAAAGGGGGAAAAAGTGACACTCCTAGAGTTTCATTCATTGTCAAGGGATGCATTACTTGATGTGTAATGAGTGAGTGTGCTCTAATTATATGGACTTAGTCCCAGGTGGACCTCCTGCAATTAGCCACTAGTAGAGAAAGTATTGGATTGTGGATTCATTTCATCAGCTGTTCAGTTTCTCAGGTGATTTTCATGATGTACTGTTCTGCCTCAAAGTCTCTTCATTAAAAGGAAGCCAGACAGAAATTTCCAGTTAATTTCAATTAAGATTTTCATGTTATGAAGAAAAACATCTTATTGCAAAAATCTGCCAATATGCTAGTACATAACTACATGTTTTTCTCCTCTAATAATTCAATCCAAGTGTGTAGATCTGCTTACACTCATTGCACTTTAATGAGTAAAGAACAGTTTAATTAAAATCTGCTTACTTAAAATACACTAAACAGATTTCAATTATATATTTAGGTATATCAAAACATTACATGGATAAAAAAAATAACAAATTGAGCATTTAATCGGAGTTATGGAAAATGAAAGATGCATCTTATGTGTATAAACATAAATTTCTTCTTGGTCTGATGTAAACATCAGCAACTCCACGGGCAGGGAAACTCACTGGAGACACTGATTTGAATATTTATTCTTGTAAATTATTTGTATGTTATTTATCAGATAAGTGGGATGATGAAACTTTAATGGTCCTTGTGGGATTATTAAGGTAAGTCATTGCCAGTTTGTTTACATAGTCCTTAATCAAAGTTACAATCTGTCAGGGCTTTAAAGAAAAAAAAAAGAAAAAAAGCCACATTATGAAATCGAAATGGAAATTTACAACCACCTACTCTTTAGAAAATTAATGAAAAAATTCCCTCAAGCTCAGCAAACACTAGAAAATCAAAAAGGAAATGGATAAAAAGCTGCTATGTCTATGATAGCCTCAATTTATTAGAAATGCTGTGGATTATAAAACCAAGAATTTTGCTCTGCGTTTACTTTTGGTCCGACTGCTTTTGAAATTTCAAAGAAAAGTGTTTGAGATTGTTTCTTTTATATCAATTTTTTTGAACCCAAACCTTTACTGCACATACATAATTCTTACATTCAATCATTCTACAGTCTGTACGTGAGTGCAGCCTCATAATAACCAATGCTAATAATGAACAAATGTATGAAACTAACATTGGGGTTAACAGACACTGGAATTTCCCTTTAAACGTGAAATAAATGTGATGAGAAGTTCAGAAAGCTGATTAAAACACCACTCTACTCCCCACCTATCCTCAGTCACCACAAATAAACAAGGCCACATGACCTCATTAGATCAGCCACAGGGAGCTGAACATGTGTGCCAACAAGCTGTATGGTGTCCTGCATTTCTGCAGCCTGTCATCAAGATCGCAGGAACTGCCAACGCCTTGTTACCTCCCTGTCTGCAGCATTTACAGATCAAGTGTATGTACTGCTTGTGTATTTAATGATTCATTTATTTATTTGCTCTGCCTTGAACACACTCCTTCCATCTCATATCTGGGTGCAAGAGCGTGGCTAAGCCTTACTTACTGAATACTTTAAGCTAATGGATCTAGCAATGTCACTCATATGAAGAAACTCACTCTTATTCTTCATTCCTTCATCCATCCATTAATTCAGGATTACCCTCCATCTGCCCCTAGTGGCCATTCCAGAGTCAAGGAAATCTAAACATGGCACTGTAGACTGAGATAGTACCCTCACATCTCGCTGTCAACATGTCTGAAAAAGTGTGGGGACAAAGTCTGGGACGCTGTGCGCTTGCTAAAATTTTGATATATATCATTTTAACGGAGTGGAACTAAAGTGTAAAGTGTCTAAGCTAAGTGAGAGTTCTAGTCACAGAATGAAAACCCTCCATGCTTTTGTCCGCATTGTTTGTACAGTGGCTGCTGCAAGCTTTGCAGTTTTTGCAGAATCACCAAACAATTCAAAAGGAAGGAAAAGACACCCAGTCCAGAATAAAATATGAGGAAGATGGACTAAAATGCGGAGAACAGTTAGCAAGAATTTAGATTTAAGTGACTAAACATGCAGAGCACATGTGTATATGTTCGAGTGTGTGTGTATATTACAGTATTTAAAGGGTTAAGACTCTATGCAGTTTGTTCATTATCAGCCTTTTCATCTCAGCTGTCTACAAAAATAATTTCATCATTTCATCATTTCTATTGTCTATCGCCTCGTTAAATGTATCATGGGGCCATAATACATCATAATAATACTAACATCTAAATGAGAGAGCTGCGTGAGTTCCACCACTCGTTCTCAGTATTTTACAGCAAACCAGACATTATGCAGTAGACCATCTTCACCTGCTGCTTGGTTCTAGTGCCTTCGCGAAATTAAATGTCACGTTTGTCTTTCCAGCCCTTCAGGTGATAAACTGAGATTACTTATGTATGCCACCTCCAACAACATAAATATAATTTTGCTAGGCCATGTGGGAGGTTGGAAAATTACAGCATACTCAACATAATGGCCATCTTCTCTTTTTTTCATTATTATATTTATTAATGCTCTCAGTTTGCTGCATCTTATTAAGCCCCTAATTAAACTAAAATTCCCACAGGAACTTTTTTAAAAAAATCTGTCATTCTAAAAGTCTGATGTGAATCAAGCAAAAAAAAAAAACATGCTGTCATCTGGAAACTGTTTCCTTTGTTTGCTCTATGCCAGGCATCGTTTCTGTAGATCACCAGTCACCAGCGTTACTATGTTCATCAAGCGTCTGCAAAACAATGAAACAAGCCATCTGCTATGGATGTGGTAATGACACTGTTACATCTATCTGATAACATTTTTTCATGGAACTTTAAAATCCCTTGTACCCAGGAGCAAAGAAAAGTATAATAATAACAACACATTCTAATTTTATTCTGGCAGCTTGCATAAATAGTTATTTGAGACTGCCCTGTTCAGAAAAATGACAGCGTTGGTTGTAGGTTCAAACAGCTTTAAAATAACCCATGATTAGTCTCAGTGTCAGACCAGGAAGTTCAAAAAATAAAATATTCTTCTTATTGATTCCAAAGCTGCAAGAATCAATATTTCTGTCCTAACAATAAATCAGATGACTGTGTGCTATGAAAGGTGTCGCTAGTAGTCATATAATCAGTAGATTATTATTATTATGTCATAAAATAAGAGCATTATCACCCAACCCTGCTGTTCCCCTCGTGTCTGTGGGGACTTTTAGTCATTTTTATCTCACTGTGACTTTTTATCTCGCAGCAGAGGTCGGTGTTTTCAGAGAGAAAGTTCTCATATACTTGTATTCTAACCCCCAGGTGAAAAAAATGCAGCTTAAGAGTCTGATATTTTATTTGAGATAAAAGAAGAGTGAATACTGGACTCACATTTATCAGAGTGGATAGTAACTGAGCTCAAAATGAATTCCTTTCTTGCTCCATGTCATTTACAAATCCAGCTCCATGTCTGCCACATAAATACTCTCAACTTAGCCTTTGGGAACCTTAACGGCCAGCAGCATGACTCAAAAAGAAGCCAGTGCTGTAAAGAATGGCCACTCATTATCATGAACCCTTCCTCCATCTGATTGGCTGCCATTGAGCCATATATGCAGCAGTCTGCTTTGAAGGCTGACTGTAAATCCACTTTCAAGGAAACTCAGTCCATCTGCCAGCAGCAGCCTCCAGTGCCTGTGCAAAAATAAATGTCAGATGTGACAGAAGGTGGGGGTGGGGGGATTTGTAACAACTGACTGACATGCTAACAAAATAACTGGTTTCTGTAGCTTTTAAGGACTAGAATTCACAATTTAAATAAAACATTTCTCTCTTTCCCTCACTGAATTGTCTCCTACCACCCCCATTCTTCACACGCCAAAGGAGCCAGCCAAAGAAAGAGGACCTCTCAGTGTCCTTTCACAGATTGTGTGAAAACATCTCCCTCTAAGCGCAACTTTGGCAAGTGATTTTGCTTCTCAGGGCTGTCGAAAGACAGCAAAGCCCCTACTCCACTCTGAAGGGTCCTCCAGAAAAAAAGCGCTCTTCAGCTGTTTATAGAATTAAAACAGATTGCATTATGCCTCTCACAGGGCGATGATCGCCCGAGTCATCAGTTTTGGCATTGGCCTTGAATTCCTGATGAGAAGCTGGGCGTTTGTTTTATTGTTTTAAAAACAATGAAAGCTCATCCAGAACACTGCCTCAGTTTTTTTTTTTTTTTTTTTAACTCTCGCCGAAATAGTTTCACAATAAAAAAAAAAAAAAGTGAAGCATTACATTTGTGCAGCACAATAGCTGCTGTCATGCTTCACATGGAGTATGTGTGTGTGGCAACTGAACAATAACAACTGCCTGATAGAAAGCTGCGTCGAAGAGATCACTGTCCCTTTCCCACCACTGCTAAAAAACACAGTAGGGTTTATAATGGTACACACCTTTCAAGGAAAGAGAACTTTGGAACATGTACATACTGTAAGGAGGGTCCACATTCCAACAGTTCATACTCATTTAAATTGCAATTTGAGTGATTTTCACATTGCAACAGCTGCAGTTTTAATTTTAATTTACATAAATAATAGCGTATTAACAACGGTGGTCTGCAAATTTGCTCAGCTGGAACTAATGAACGTCAGACATTTTAAGAAAAGAGAGTCGTGATATTAGTTCTGCCTGTGCTTTTCCTGCCATGACAAGTCAAAATGTCTGCCATGCAAAAACGGGAACTCGGCAGTGGTGGAGTGCTAACAACAAACGGCTTGTGACAGAGTCTCCCAGTTAAACCTTTTAAGCACATCGTTATCATACCTTGTCGGTACACAGTGTTTATACTAATCAAACAAACTGATCAGTTTCAGATCCCTGAGAAAGATCCCTGAGGGTCATCCCCCAGTCGGAACGTCAGTGGTTCGATCCCTAGCTCCTCTAGCCCGCATGTTGAAGCATCCTTGGGCAAGACACTGAACCCCAAATTACCCATGATGGCAGAGTGTGAAGAGGATGTATGAATGTGTGCGTGAATGGGTGAATGTGGCAAGTAGTGTAAAGTGCTTTGAGTGGTCGATAAGACTAGAAAAGCATTAGTGCAGTCCATTTAACATTTACAGTTCCCCCTTATTAACCCAGCCGCAAATGTTCCCTGTAAAGACGTTATCCAATTGTTGTGAATGGGAAACAGGATGAAATGGTGACAATACATCATTGTCATCATTTACTGAAATAATCCTTGATAAATTACAGGTCAGTTGAACAAACCTACATGGTGTATTTTTTTTATTTTTTATTTATTTTTATGTGTGTCCCTGCATGTGCATTTGAAAGACCTGCGTGTTTGTTGTCCAGTACATGATGATGGTGCACAGTGAGCTCTGCAGACTTACACAATAGTAGCAGCTCCAGCCAGTAACAGTGTGGGCTGTATCTCTCATCTCCTGCAAGGCCTCGGCACGCAGGTAGCCCAACTCCCTCAGGCAGCCGTCGTGAAACACCCGCGTGCAGATCCTGCAGGGGTACAGGTCGTCGGCCGTCCACACCTCACACACGTCACACATCTCATCACTCGGTGGCTGAAACAAAACAGAAAACAGTATGTTTCCATCAGATTGTGTCATTTGCATTAAGATTTTTGTTGCAGCGGAAAGAGAGGTGGTTGTTTTTATGTAACAGCAACAATGTTGTGCACTTTGCTCATGTTCTTAGACGGATAATTAAGATGGAGCTACCTATTACATGAAGACTCATATCTATGGCCTTTGTCTAACATTTGCTCTTTGTCAGTCGCTGCTCAGCTTCCCTGTGCACTGCATTTACAGGCCAGACACACTCAGATGTCAAGGAAAGGGAAAATGACTGCAGGATGCTTGACTGGTTAACCGCACCAAGACACTGTCAGTTTTTATTCCTGCTGTTTTTTATCTCTTTATTTCAGTGCTGCAGCACCAGCTCGGGGGCTGTAGACACAGCCACAGTCAGTCACAGATGAGACCTTGTCAAATTTTCTCAGTCACAGTTTATCTTATAGTTACGGCTCACCTCTTGTGACCTGATGACTCACTTTACAATAATAAGCAACCTGCATCAAAGTTCCAGTCAAAATGACTCTCCAGGCTTTCGAGAGTGGCTATAACTGGTGGAGAGGATCATTCATAAGCCTCTAAGATGCAGTAATTTCCCAAAAAATTGAGACTAACTTCCAGAATGACCCTCCAGGCTTCAATTTTCATTCTGCCACACACAGTGTGAAATGTGTGTTGGATGTAATAAACAACAAACTGACTTTTGCTGTTCTTAAACTTAACTGAATGTCAAAAACAGACAAAAATCTGTCTTTTAGAATTAAAATATACTACAATTGAAAAAAAATAGACAACTCAATTCATCATGTTTTAATGTTAAGATTGGAATTTTTTCTTCTTGGTATCTAATCTTTAACATCAACACACTAAGGCCTGAAGTGATGCAAGGTCGACAGAAACATGCAGGGGATGCATGCACGATGAGAATTTTAAAAAAAGAGCCAGAAACTGACCCTTGAGGTACACTGTACTTGACATGAGAAATTAAAGGGACAGTTGCTAATGGAGATACAGAACATTCAATGTGACAGATAGAAGGAAAACCTATTTAATCCAGTTCACTGCCAAATAAACCCACTCAGCAAAGGCATTAGCCTGGCAAATCATTGCATTACAATGCTTTACTTATTATGGCCCAGCAAGGCCATGGATTAATTAGCTTATCTTTTCTATTCTGTTTTAGGCTTTCAAAATTCTCATGTACATTTCTATAATTATTGCAAGCAAGATAGACCCTTTTATTTCTGTACCTCTTGTTAAAGTGCATCATCGGAACTACAGCAAGTTGCCATGCGATGTTTACTCTTTGCAAAACAGAAAACCTGATGGTGTCAGTGCTCCTGTGAACTCCATCCACTGTTAGTCAGCGTTGCCCTGAATAGGGTCACCTCTCTGAGCCAGCCAAAGCAGCCTGCCCACAAGATGCTCGCTGTGAAGAGCCCTCACACACAGCAACAACAACAACGACCACACATCTCACTGCTAGCTTGGAAATAACAGGCCTGGCAGAAAACAACCTCAAACTCATACTTTCTCACCTTCAGCAGAGGTGTTTAGATAAAGCTTAAGACTCTCTTTATTATAGCTCGGCTCAGCTGCTTTATCATAATGCCTAACTTGAGGGAGGAAAAGAGATAATGCACTGCTGTTGCCATGGGGCCATGGGGATTCTTTGACATCTCCCAGACATCTATTTAATCCCAGGACATATACTAAGATCACAAGACCACCACTCTATTTATTGCATCATATAATACCTGCTCTTTCTTTTCCAGCTCCACCTCTACAGGCTGGTCGTCGTCAGCTTCCCTTTTGGGCCGTACGAAAGCAGGCGGCGTGAGCTGATGGGTCTTATCGAGATCTTCGGGCTCCACTCCCTTCCCATCCCGTAACCTCGACCAAGCCTCCTGGTTGACCTTACACTCGTCCCTCGTTGGAGCTGAGGCCTGCTGGGAGGTCGACGGACCGGCGCTATTGTCTGTTTCCTCTTTCTCTGCCTCTTCTGTACTCTTCTCTTCAGGAGTGGCTGCAATTTTAGTGGGCCCGTCGCCTTCCTCCACCTCTACTTCTGTCTGTTTGGCTGCAGCAGCACGATCTTTAAGGCCAGCCTGGAAGGCAGAGACGACGGCAGTGCATTTCTGCACCTTCTCCACCTGCTGCTTCTTTGACATGAGCACTCCCATGGCTGCAGACAGATGGTGAGACAAAGAAACAAAGAACAGTTACACCAGTATTCTGCATTAATAATTTATCATAACCCTCATTTACAATAATACAGTAATATCCAAGATTAAGGCCCTGGAAAATGTTGTTTCGAATTGTAGGAATTTCAAAAGAAATGTTAAATATTCATGACTTAACAATTACAAAAGTTAAAGTAAAGGAGAAAAAAAAAACATCCCACGATCTCATCATTTACTGAGAGATAAACTCTGAAAATCAGCACCCAGCCAAAGCAGCCTGGGCTGGGCAGAAGGACGTGTACTGACCCAGATCAGTCAATTGAAGAATGACTTGAAACTCTGAGTGAAGAGATTTAAAGAGAAGCTGACAGCAGCTAATACACTGTAGCACTCTCTGGTGCAATCATACTTTTCTTGTAAAAGATGGACGAATACAATAAGGACACTGTGAGAACTTTCTGCAGTCAAACGCAAAGATGAGATCATCATCCTGTGAAAACATTTACTCCCCTTGCACATCAGATCTGGCCGTCGCCTAATGCCCTTATGTTTTCTGCACTCCCTGAGCAGCTCGGTTTCTTCAAATCTCCCGTATCTCTTTCTATCAGCAGCAATTTCCCTGAACTCCACTCCTTATTACTAATACTACCCTGCCCATCTGCTCCCGGCCTACATCTCTGTGGCTCACTGCTAGTATTTCACATAATAGTCCAATCCGCATGAAGATGTGGATATTGAGGTGCAAACTAAGAAAGCAGGTACCAAAACCTACTTCACACACATTATGAGGAATTTGTATATCTTTATATATATATATATATATATATATATATATATTTAAATATAATGTCTACATTATATTTCCACACACAAATGTTCTTCTTCATATCATTGGGGTGTAAGGGATACTGTACATATCGATGCAGAAATCTATACCTTGCTCTAATGTGTCAGAGGCTCTCCACAGCTCATCAGGATCATCATCAGGATGACGTTCTTAATAAATAGCTGCTCGTCAAAATCCAAAGCTTAACAGTAAGACTGCCAGACATAAATCATTAAGATCTGTGAAGGTTTGGAAAAGGTATTTCCATCATTTTGGCATATGGATAAAAGGTTTCTCCACTTATTAAAAAAAAAGAAAATAAAATAATGATAAATGAAAGTACTTACAGACTGCCAACAGTACAAATTACTGCACAAAATTACACACAAAAGCTTGCAAATAATATGCTGCTACTGGCCAGTAGTTTATAAAATTGAGATATTAAAGGGTTAGTTCACACAAAAATATATATTTTCACAATGTAGGTGTAAGGAATTTGGACTGTGGTGCTCACAGTGATGACACTACTAGCCCAGTGACAGGTCTTACCAGAAACAATGTCCCAATTAGTTTTGTCTCCACAGTGTCTCATATGAACAGTTTTTATTGGAACTACTATGACTGTTTACCACCTGTAAAAAACAAACTCCATTCACCTTCACTGGATATAATTCGGAATCATGCATCACGTCATGTGTCACATACATGAATGTTCTTAAATTGGTCATTCACGCTGGGATTCACCCTCTTCAACCTGTGGGACAATGAGAAACCTCATCTGTTTAATGATTGGTCAATTATTTCAGAGGCCAGAGTTCAGGGAATGCCAAGAGAGTAAGGTTCAATATGCAGGTGTACGCATGTGCTTCTTTTTAATGCTCTCACAGTGGAATATTCACACATGGCATCAATCGCCACAACTTGCTGAGTTCAGTCAAGAGTGGAAATCTGACATTGCTTCTCTTCACCTCCTACTGTTCGCCAAATGAAATGACTCGAGGTAAGATCAGCTTTATTCGTCCCCGAGGAGAAAATTAACTTCCGTGAGTTTTTGCGCACACCTTAAGACTGATGAGCATTTGTCTGAAACACAGAGACTATTTGATTTTGACTATTGTCATAGTTATTGTTTGGTAATAAAAGAGTGAGAGTCTATCAATTCACAATGTGTAGATGCAATAAATTATTTTATTATGAGAAAACAAAAAACTCATTTGTAAGGAACTCTGTAGCAAATATTTTCGAGGGAGTATTTGCATTACTCCTAAACACCTTGACTGAAAGCATACACTGGAAAAAAAAAGATACAGAGACTGACTTAGTTCTCATTTCCACTTAAGTGCGATGCAACGCATGAATTCCATTATTGAAAAAAAGTCACCGTCGTAGATTCAAGTTGATTACATGGTACTTATGGGACATGTGTCTTTGCTCTGAAACGCAATCCCATCCATCCACGCTCCACGTAAGTGCCTGTGTGAAATTCAATCGCATTTATTTGAAGTGAAATGGGAGTCATTCCCTCTCTCTTCCTCCCAGGCTGTCGCTAATAGCCTGCTAGGCCTTATGTTCTCAGGCTGCTGGTGGACTTATGCTTCATAGACTGTAGACGATACAACACTCATTCGTATCATCCACAGTTCAACACAGTCTGGTTTTTATACATTAAAAAAAAACATGAAATTATATGCCACCTCAGTTAAAACAAATACTTTTCTACTGCTTATCTATTTTGTCCTGCATCTCTCTAAAGGGAAGTCAAAGGTCAAGTCAAGTGTTTTGGGGATGTCATAAGTCCATGCTGATAAAATGGCAAAGTTCCACAGTGCAGAGTTGAATATTGAATATACTTGGTAAGAAATGGTAAGAAAACAAGAAATAATCTTGAAAAATCATTGAAAAAAAAGAACATCTTTTACAAGATTTGTGTTCCACAGAGTGAGCCAAGCCTTGCTCTGTGGAAAACCTACTCCTGAATGCCATCCTCAAGGACAAGCACTTCATTTAAAAGGTCGGTCTTCTTAATAACAACGCCCTCCTGCAGTCTGATGAAAGACAGCAACATGCTGAGAATATACAATGATTAAAATACACATATGTAGGCCCCTGGAATACTGGATAGACTGTTATCCTAGCTGCTGGAATGACAATCAGCTCAGTGGGTTGTCCTTTAGCACAGATGAACTCAGGCTCAAATGTTCTGTTCCACTATCTTAATGCAGCAGTAGCTGTGATTGGATGTAAGAGAAAAGAGAAACAGGGACGTTACTGTAACTGTATGTGGTAGGTACTTTGTCTTAACCGCTTCTACAAACCATTTTTATGGACAGAGTTCATTAATAGGTATCATGTATGTCTGAACACCAAATGCAAATGTTTCCATCCACTGCTGTTTTTGTGAATATCAGGAGTTGTTTTTGAAATTTCTGAAACTGATGTTTCCGTCAGCTGCTATTTGTCATCTCTTCACTGCAGTGGCAGTTTGAGTGGACATCCAAGTCACATGCGACATGTACGTCATGATATATTCATTAAGTCTGTTTCCAAGAATTTTTCCACCTCGGCTAAGGGTAAAAGCTTTTTTTTTTTGGCTATATTGAGGTTTTTTTTTTTTTTTAAGATTTCCATTCAGGTTTCTCCATGTGCAAACTGAAAATGTGAATAAGAATAGGTGGACAGAAACACTATATATATATATATATATATATATATATATATATTCTTTGTGTGAAATACTTACCTCATCTCTTTCAGACTTAAAAACTAACAAATGAAACATTTTAAGAACCACAGTCTAACTAAGGTTAACTTAGTGACTTAGCTAACTTTAATGAGGGGTCGTGAATAGGCTGATTGGCTATGAAGAATCACAAACCAGAGAGACTGGGAACCAAGCATCCACATGCACCGCATCTGCCTGTTTGTTATATAAGAAGCTGGGCTTCCTATAGTTGAACAGAATAGATCTCAGAAGAAGGACACCAAGCTAGGGAAGGTTAGGACTGCAGAAGAGTCACCACACAGGCCCAAGGCGGATAGAGGTCTCACAACAAGGCAAACAAAGATGCAAACAAAAAAAAAACTCACAATAGCAGAAGCCTGCTCCTTAACAGCTCATACACAGACTGTCGATATAGAGAGGAAGTGGTGATCACAAAACAGGATGGTACACTGATTATTATAGGGCCTTAATTATCCACTGTGATGACCTTCCCTCTCCGGCTCAGAGCAGCCCTGGCACAGACATTAGACAATGACAGCCTTTAGATGCCAGAGATGCCTGCGAGGACCAGCTTGTAAACTGCTGCTACTTTCACATGAACCAAAGGGAATTAAAAAACAACTTTGAAAGCTTTTGCACGCTTAAATGCAAGGCTCAAAATAAGGGCATGGTTGATATATTAGTTAAATGCTGCCACCACAGGTGGATCCTCAATTACTGTGCAGTGCAGATAATGGACCGTGCCATCTTAAATGAGATAATCAACAATAAAGAAATTGTTCTTTAATGGCCAGCAAAGTGAATATGCTTCATGAACAGCAGGGGGGGAAATAAAAAACAATAACAATAAACTAAGTGCTATTACAAGCCCGAAGGTCTTCGTGCACTCCATCAAATCAATGCCTGCAGTAAACAGCATGAATATAATTTCAGTATCCTTTTAAAGTCAAATACTCATAATGCTAAGTCCATTTCTCAATTATAGATTGAGCAATAACAAAGGTGGCTATTTAGCTGCATTATTAATTTATA
>JBBMJY010000008.1:5544206-5569658 GCA_037833715.1 Toxotes lorentzi
AACACTATTCAGCCACTGATCTGTAATGCCAGAGGGAAAATGAAGACAGGATGCTGGTAAAGCATGTACCTCTCAGCATTTGCATTCTTCAAACAGAGCTGCTGGGAAAGAAGCCACTACTGATGAGGGAAGTATCTGAGCGCACAGAGGACCTTGTCATTTTCAGGTTAACTTATGAATTTTAAATAAGGGTCTTTTTTTTGTTTTTTTTTCTCTTCTGTACAAGTTGATTCTGACACAAATGGGTCAGTGCCTGGCTTTGATACCTTAGTTTATTAGATACCGCCGAGTAACCTGCCGCGTGGCACCCTCAGAAGTCTGAGATCCTAAAGCTTCTGACCACAAACCTGTCAAAGTCTTCAGCCCTTTTCCCGCCTGACTGACAGCAGCATTTGTGCAACTCAACACCTGCGTGCATTTCATGCTCACAAAAGAGATGGGTGACGTATTTGTCTTCCATCCATGAAGGCTTGCTGGTGAGGACACAATAATTTCTTGCAGAGGATGCATATAATCCATGTCAATCAAACTGTTTATTACATCTTGGCTCTTATTTTTGTAGCTTTGGCCATCAGTCCTGTCTGTGACCTGTCACCAGGTTAATTCCTGTGATCCAGGAGCACAGTGATAGCACAGTACACCAACACTCAGGGATTAGGTTAGCTAGCCATCAATGGTAAGTAAAAACGGCCAAACCATTGGCTGTCAGTTGATGCTATGATGCTTGTTTGTTTTTCTGGTAATGTAACTATTACCTTTTCTGTTGAGTATATTTGTAACGTTATTACAACAGTGCAGACATCGTAAATCAACTCTGACCCATGTGCACCCACACACTTCCGGTACAATAAGATGACTAACATTTTGTGCGCTCTCAGTTTTGGTTTTACCTCCAAATAAAGTTGTTTACATGATGTAACTGAACTATCAGCTTGTTTACAACCTGTTTGATAGCGACTTTGTTGTAGTAATTCTGCAGCAGATCGCGGCTGATAAAAGCTGATAAAAACTCTAAAAATCACATACAAGTTGTAATAAATGGCTCCCTCAAGTGCCAACTGTTTTAAAAACAAAGTGTCTAAGGTTCAGCAGTCACCCAAATCCACCCTTCATATTGCATTTGAGGGCAACACAAGCAGAGGAGGACGGGATAAAGATCCCTCAGGCTTGACGTTCGCGAGACTCCTGCAGGAGCAGCTGCCTCCGCTGCTCTGCTCTCTTTTCCCGACCCTTCTGAATGATTTAAACGCGACTGGATAAAAAAAGATCTGGACGGAGGGAAGTAAAAACAGGGACACTCCGTGTGGCACACCTGACATATATGGCTGAGGAAATGTTATTACATCAAGCTGCGCTGCAACAGAATAGTCCCGAGATGGAGAAGTATATCAGAAATCTTCCAAAGTGAAACATCAGTTTTTGGAGGAGCATGCAGAGAAGTGAATCCTTCATTTTGTTTCCCCGTTTTCTCTGATACTTTATATACTTTTTCACAAGAGTCAACATTTTAGGTTCAAAATGCATTCAGGCTGTTGATTCATATCAGTAACTGAGTGTGACAAGCTCTCACATGATGAGTCTCTCAGGAGCGTCTCGGTGAAATTAAATATTGATAATTTCAGAGGGAGGTGGCACCAAAGTGCTCTTCAAATCCTTGGGATTTTGTTTTCTGCTCCTCTGATTAACCCTTTTGTAATCTGTCCACACTTCACTCATCAAATGAACACTACCAGACCATGTCAAGCAAACCCACTTAACGGATGTTGTGCATCATAATCAGTTATGCTCTGCATCATAGAGAGAAAAGAAAAAAAAACAATCATGTTTGTTGGATCTCTTTTTGTCATAAAGACTGGAGACAAGTGCAGTCTACTTTGAATCTGAATCCATTTTGCCCACAAGCTGCGGTGCATTAGAGGCCACCTTAGAGGTCTATATTAGTATTCAGTCCTCTGCTGCCTATGTGTCACTATTAAGAAGTTATTGAGGAGCTCATATGACGGTGTGAGGAAGCGTAAGGAAAAAAACTCCACCACTATTAAGAAATATCAGTGTCAACACTCAACTGCAGTCAATTCAGCTTTAAATTAGAAATGGTTATACAAGCAGGTCTACTGTCATTGTGGTTACATTTGGTTGTTCAGGTGCCACTGAGAAAACCAGAGAGGATATAGCCTGAAGGTCAGCGTGACCACATGACTGACGGCTGTCTGCCGACCACATGACTGACATCTACAAATGTTCAAATCACTTTGGTGTGTAGTCAAAAGAATAAAAAGCATCGCCAATGAACATAATCCGCTGGCCCACTTAGCTATTAAAAAGTATGTATACAAGGAAAATTTTCTAATAATCTGTATCAACACAACACTTAATGTCAGTGGTCCTCAGCCCTTTGGCTTGTGACCCCTTAAAACCAAGCCATTTTGCAGACATCAGTCACAGGTTATAGCCTTAGTTTTGATGTGTGGTGTCAGCTATTCAACCAAAGAGTGATTTTTAAAATCCACTAAAATCCAGTGACTCACAAAAAATAGCAAAAATGGCAAAAAGTCAGAGAAAAGTGAAACTTTTTTTTTCAAGGTCCTGATCCCCAGGTTTGGACCAACATGACCAACAAAAGCAATGTGATGCTTCAAATCTGTAGCTTTCGATTCACACTCAATTCGATTCATAGTAAACAAACCCCATTTTCAAGCCACACTGGACCAACATACTGTTACATATTGTTGCCTTTTGCATCATAAAAAGCAGGAAAAGGATGCTAAGCTGTGTTTGGTGTTGCTTTCATGTTACATTGGTGTGTGTTCCTCTGACTGTATGATTCCCTTCCCAAAGCTGTTGGATGTCACTGGTATGTGCTGATTAGAATCCCAAACCAGTCCTCCTTTTCATTCCTTGTTTCAGTGGAGGGAGGGAGTGGGATTTTTTTTTTTGAATGGAAGCATCACAAAGCATGCCTTTTCATGAGAATGAATCCCCCTTTCGCCAAAGATCTCACCCACGGACCAGGGAAGCAAAGACCTGGAACTAATTACACTAACGAGTTCACCCAGATCCCTGTAATAGCAAGTGAGTGGAATCATTAACGACCATTTAAAACACGCAGATGTACGTGCACTCGGACACACAGAGCTAAATAAATCAAATCAAAGAGATTAAGGATGGTTCTCTTGCTGCCCCTGGCCTGCACTGATCAGATTCCTCTTTGCTTCTAGAAGAATCATAGTGCTATGTGCATGAAACAACAACTCTCCATCTGGTATTTCATTGCCTCCTCTCTCATACTTGTTTGTGTACCTGAGAGCAACACCAAGAACACTCTCCACAATAAAAAAAAAAAAGCACAATACGCTGCAGGCTCAACAAATGCATGTGGGGGTTTTAAACTGTGAACAGAACACTAAAAAAAAAAAAAAAAAAAAAAAAAGTATCTGAATGGAAGAGGAATTTAAATCTCAGTGCATCGTGAGACTGGAGACATCACGTTAGCATTCAGGTGCTGCCAGGCAGAGAGAATCTGTGCCAGGCAAAACGCTCTGAGAGAGTCTGACAATAAGACAGAGCAGGCGGCAGTGAACCAGCTCAGGCTGCAGGGATCTGTCACAGAACGAGGAGCAGGACTCAATCCAAGGTTAACACCGCAACTGGCTCATTTATGAACCTATACAGGCCAGAAGATAACAACAGCTCGGTTGTAAACAAAGACTGATGGGGAGCCTAATGGACAGCAGCACTCCTCTGTGGGACAGTGCTGGGAAGTGGACAGCGTGAGACAGGGCAATAATACTGAATTGATGCTCCTCTCTACAGCAGACACACTCTGCTGTAGAGAGGAGCATCAATTCAGAATTATCCAGCCGTGCCTTTAGTTGCAGAACCTCTCACTGGTACAACTTCTAAGGTCACAGGAAAAAAAAAAAAACTGCTGTCCTCCCAATGACGTACATGTGGGTGTTAACTATAATCCGAGAAGTCGCCTAATTTTGTCTCTTGACTCTAATTTCTCCTGATCTTCTTCGCACTGTGAAAACGAGAGGGATCCAAAAGCAGGCAAAGCCACACAGGGACAGCAGTGGGAACTCCTCTAGTTTGAAAACAACCACAGCATCCACACCCATATGTATGCTGACCTATATATTCCTCTCATTCAAGTATCTGTAATGAGGCTCCCCAACAAATCCACCCCCCCACCCCCCCCACCAATGTTTGCAGCACTGACAAAAAAAGAAACCCTGAATCTAGATCAGCACCTCGTCCCGCATGGTAGTTTTCACTTTGTTATGTAACATGTTAAAGAGGGAAAAACCAAGCATGTGGACTCACCGTAAACTGTAAAGGCTGGTGTTCACCGCGACTTAATAAGAGAAGGGGTGGGGGGAGGAGGAGGACTTTATCCTTTTTCTGGTTCAAGCCCGGCCGTCCAGCATGGCAAGACTTTGCTCGAAATGAAGTGTGTGCGTCTTTACTCGCCCGTCGAGTCGCCCCGCAGAGAGATGAATGGCACAGCAGTTTATTATTCCTTCTTCCCCTCACGGTCCCAGGGAGAAAATTTACAGTCGGAAGCAGCTTCTCTCTCTCTCTCTCTCTCTCTCTCTCACTCTCTCTCTTTTTCTCTCTCTCCCTCTCCTCCAGCAGACTTCTCCAAGAGCCGCGGACAGTTCCGGTGGTGAAATCTTTTTTTTTTTTTTTTTTTTTTTTTCCACCCTCCTTCCTTCCTCAGCTACTCCCTCAGCATCCGAGGAGAGACAACATGCAGCTCTCTCTGACAGTCGAGGCAGGCAGGAGGAGACCTTGTTGCGGACTCACAGACAAGACGGCCACTGGAGTTAAATCACGGGACTCATGACCGTCATGTTTGCAGCGCCCCTCCTCCGCCCCCCCTCCTCCTCCACCGAGAGCCCAGTGACTTAGTACGTCGTGATCATTCAGGTTAATAACTTGTGCGCTCCTCAGTCTCGAACCTGGAGCGTCTTGATTGGCCGGGACTGCCAGGACCCTGCAGTCCCCCCACCCTCCACCCAAAATAATGACGTTAGGGGAAGATGCTTCCTCAGCAGCCAATTATTTCCCACAGAAATCTAAAACGTAATGGAGCCGGCTCGTTTCGATAAGGGGGGGGCTTGAATGTTTGAATCCCATCTGAATCATATTTTGGCTTAAGAGGCGGGAGGGGGGGGCAGATGTGTGACATGAAGGCATCTTATGCATGTGGAGCTGCAGCTGCACACTGCAGATTAAATATGCTGCTGTAATGCTGAGAGCAGAGCAGAGCAAGCTTTCAAACCAGCTTATATTGCTCTCAAATGTTTTCCACATAAACCACAGAAATAGTGAAGTGTTTTCGCTTTTATTTGGTAATTGCAACAATCTCACAATTTCACACCAAAATGACATATGAGCTACAAGTGGATTTATTTTGTCCACAATTATATATATATTTTTGTCTCAGCATATTCTGTAAATGAATTAAGGACAGAAAGTACAAAATATTTATATTTTTCCCATCAATGCAAAGGTCTACGCGTCTCAACATGTCTCAAAGTAGATGTTACTTCCCAAGGCTTGTGAATGGTGATGTCAGCCTGCATCTACATCATGGTCATGTTCATCTCTCATGTTTCATCAAGAAGTTGACGAATTGATCCATGAAATCAAATGACAAACTCAACAATGGCCTACAATGGCAGTGCCTGCCTGTCCACAACAGGGTGTATGGTTAATGTATGAACAACTGTATGCACTATGTCCCACCAGTTCCACAGCCTCCCAGTTCAAATGGAAGGCCAAACATTATTGATGAAGATGTAAGTGCACACTGACCCATGGGTTTTGAGGTGCTTGGCCTCTTTTCTCTGCAGGAGGCAGGAGGAAGAAATGGTCATCTATAGCATGTCACAGAGGAAACCTGAGCCCTCCCCTACCTGCCTGTGACACCTTTTTTTTTTCACTGCGTTCACCTCTGTGCTTTACAAAACAAATACAATATGGACTCTTCTTCCTCCGTGTTGGCTAGATTGTGGTAAGCTACCACAGGCTTCTTGCTCAATGAACATATTAACAGAAACAAGCAAGTAACCTTGAAAAATACATTAAGTATTTGAATGAAATTGGTTTCTTTATATTTACTATATGATGTATTTGCTGACATTTCACACAGGCAACACATCTGAGGTTTAGATTTTTTTTCTCTGCTTTTATATTAAAAATCAAACACCTTGTGCACCTTAAGGCAAACTTGAATCAAATGAGAGAAATTAGTGATAAAGCTCATTATTTAAACTTTTGCTTTTTTTTTCTTCCTCTCTCTCTCTCTCTTTTTTTTTTTTTTACAGAAATGGGATCTAAATGAAGAAAAACAGCAGAGTAAAAGCTGAGCTTGGAACATTTTTAAAAGAAGAATTGGGCTGGGAAAGCAAATAGCAATGGCCTTCCCCTTTCAGAATAGCTGTAATGGGCTCAGTGGAGCAGTCTGTCACTATTAACAGTCCATTCACAGTCCAGTTGCATTCTTAATAGCATTCCCATGGACTTGGGGTTGGATTTTGGAGCACTGCAATCACTGCCTTTTCACTGCTGAATTACTTTCCCTGTGGAATGAGAACAGTTGATGGCACCTGATTGGTCCGTTCAAGTGAGCAGTAATTGTACCCTTCTCTTTATGTTGCGCCACTTGCCCTGTTTCTGTGGGGCAGGAATTTCGTTGCAATAGCACCAGTTGGAGAAATGGCCTTTTGTTCAGCTCCAATAGTCATGTTTTTAATTTCAAATATGATTGAAGTATTGGCTGAGAGTATTTTGGAAACAGAATGAACAATAGACAAAACATGGATGTAGCTTCAGTGAAGTCACCATGGCTTCTGAAAGCAATCCTGCATTCTACGTTATGCAGCCAAGGCCAGGAGCTCTACACACTACACATTCATTAATACATACATACATACATACATACATATAAATTAGAAGCAAGAAGAAACAACACCAAGAGTTTAATGTTAATGAAAAGTCTCTTCTGTTTAAAGACTTCTGTTTAAATTCAAATAATATATCTCTGGGCACTCAGAGATGCTTTTATATTTAAGCATGCACCAAAAGAAAAAGTCTTTAACACTAAATCATCATGCTGAGTATGAAAGCGCAAAAAGCAAAAGCTACAGAAAAGAGATTTATATAAGAATATTGATATAACTCTCATATCTGTCTATTAAATATGGAGCTGCAGCCAGGAGGCAATTAGCTTAGCTTATCTTAGCTTAGCTTAGCATAAAGACTGGAAACATAGGGAAACGGGTAGCCTAGTCTGTTCAAAGGTTCCTAAAGTCTCCTTATTAAAACACTTAAAAATGTTAAGTGTTGTTTTTTACACTTCTGTTTTTGTAAGTTATAAGCAACATATAACCTATGTTGGTAAGCAGCCAGGCTAGCTGTTTCCAACTGTTTCTAGTCTTTGACCTGATGGCTGCATCTTCATATTTACCAGAAAGATTTATTATTATTCTCATGTACATGTACACATTGGCAAAAGAGCCAATAAGTGTACTTCTCAAAATGTCAAACTATTCCATTATCAACCATAATGATATATATAAGTCATGATGTGTTAACATGTGCACTTAACACATCACAACATCAGTGAGAAATGAATGCAGTCACTTAGCTTGAAAAGGATGAACAAACTACATGGTGATCACGCAGCTTTGAACTTTACAATGATTTCAAAAATTTCACCTGTACTTCGTGGTGCTTAAAGTAACATCACACATTTTTCTCTCCGGAAACACTTTTCCCGTTGCTCAGGACTTACTAATTAATTTAAAATACAAAACGCTACAGAAGGAAGCTGAGGAGGTAACAAGCCCCCAGGCAGAGAGTTGTGTTTTGGCTTATTTTGGATTAGTTCTTATTGTGGGACAAATTGGGGCCTAGGTACCAAATACAAGGCCCAAACTTAATGGAATTTTAAATATCACATATGGATCACAGATGATACGACTGTACAGTCACAAAATACAAATAAGACCATCATACTTTTCTTAATCCCACATCCCACAAGAAAATCTACATAGGTGCAATGACGCTTGGCCAGTAAATTAGCATATGGCATATAAAATTTTAACACATCAGCACATCTCATGATTCACTCTGCATTCTCAGGTTTCTCTCCACACGCTTAGCTTTTCATCCATCAATATAGATTTGCATACCCTGGTCTCATATTTCATTCCAAACACTCCCGTTTCTTTAAGTTTTCTCATGGATTATTCATGAATGATTGTCTGCTTGTACATACACCGTGTACTCTTCCTGTATTGTGGTTGTATTTCTTCACAGTATTACCTTTGTCTACATAATGCTTGGTTCTCACACATTCTCTTGGATTATGTCTCTTGATATGAAAGAGGCTGAATATGTTTTTGGACCCTCAAAGAACAAACATCCATTTATTCATTTTGGTCAGACACCTAAAGAGAATAAGGCAAGAACTCAAGGTCCTTTTTATGTGATTCTGGACGTTATAAAAGCAAAAAAAAAGTCCTTCTATAGAAGACCTATATATCCTTATCTCAAGACATCCAGACAGCTAGGTATGTACAATTCACAGTGTTGTCCACAGTAGCAGAACAACAGTAACTTAAACATCCATCAAAATATTCATAAAACCACTATATAATGTATGCACTGTTTTATATGCAGGAAGTGCAAACAGATAACTCTTTAAAATGACCATACCAGCTTAGTTTACTTCCTATAGAACCAAGCATTACGTCCAAGGCCAGGAACATTGTGTGGAGTTACAGTTTACATTAAAAAAAAAAAAAAAAAAAGTTTAACAACTAGCACGTCCACTGTGTGGATGCACGGCCCTGGCATACTGCTCTTTATTGGATTTGGAGACGTTTACAGCCCAGCAATTCCAGCCAAATTTACTGCCTGAGATAGTTTTACATTTGCCAAAAACATTGGTTATTCCTCACTAAAAAATAGCATAAATATGGCTTGTTTGTTTGAGAAAATGGACATCGGCATTCGTGCAGTCATTCTCTACCTTGGTCTCAAGGGCTTATCACCCAAAGAGGGTGATAAAATTGACTCCCTCTGCCTCAGGCTACAAACTTATCAATCACCTCTCATAACTAGCTTTGTACTGCAGTACAAGACCAATGCTGTTTCCTTACATCCATGTCTACCTACACTAGCTGGTGAGGATGAAGACCTTTTGCCTAAGACATGCCGAATTAGCTTCAGTGCTTCAGCAGAATATGAAAGAATATAAAGAAGTCTACCTCTGACGGAGAACTCGACAAGTGTAGAAAAAGTAACTAAGGGGGCCAGAGCTTAGCAACTGGTGAGTCATGTCATATATCATTACAGCTTGTTCTCCTCTCCTCTTCCCTTCCTTTGTTTTAATCATCATACGCTGTCAAACCGTGAGTTTTTCATGTCTGGACTCAGTCCATTGTTTTCTGGACTCTGGTCTGGAATGATGAGGAATATTTCAAGTCACATCAGGTCTAAATATTTCTTCAACATCATATAGAAAGCTCTTGACTGGAGGGGTTTAGGATCAGCCAGAGAGAAGGCGGAGGTTGAAACTCCATTTGAAAACTTTGTTTGATGTTTCAGCATGATCAGATTAGCTGGAGGATGACTCAGCCCTGCATCTGAGCACAGTGTGGATTACGAAAGAAAGATGGAAAGATGTTTCAGAACTTCAGAACTGTGGATGTTTAACATTATTACATTTTTACTCTCTTTTTTCATGTATTGTAACCTTTGGCCAATATTAAATGTTTAATGACCTTTTGCTGCTGCGGAGTATCTTTTTTTTCTTTCACAAATCTATGTAGTTCACCTGATGTTGTCACATGTAGCCTCCCTAAGCATGGCTTTAAAGGCTGCAGGCTGGGAAAAAAAAAGGAAAACCTGTTGACGCCAGTACCAGCACTGTTGCCAGGCAACTGATCGCTCTCGCAGCTGATTTAGATTCACTTCAATTCAGCCAGTTTTCTGTTCCAAAGTTTAGTGCTGCAGTCATGCTAGCCAGTTAAAGTCGTAGACGTTTCAGTTTGTGTGGATTAAATGTCTTGTCTTGTGCCACGTTTTCACCAAAGAACTTGTGCTTTTATTTAACTTGCTCACATGCTGAAATCATCTGGGATGCTCAGCAGGCCTCTGAAAATTTGGCACTTTAGAATTTTAAATAACATTTGCAAGTAGAAATAATATCATATTCCAAATGTCACATCTCCATGTCTGAATGTCTCAGTTTATTTATTATTCACAGAAGATGGAATTAAAACCATCCAGCTGGGATTTTCTGACTATAAAAATTTGACCGGATCCAGATTAGATCAGGTTAGACACCAAATTGTGTATAACAAATGGTTTTTAGCCTATTGCACAATCAGATGTGTTGAAGAGTCTCATAGACCAGAAAGGCTGTAATAAATCAAAGCAATGATGAAGCTGGACTTGAATTTGCAAAAATTTAGTTTAGTTCTACTTTATTTTGTTGCATTTTTCCATCATTGGTTTTGTTGCTACCTTAAATCCGGTACAATGAATATTTTTAAATTGACAACAGATCATGATTACCTGTATACTTGAAAACAGTCCCTCATAGTAGACACCCAGGTCTGCATTTGCAACTCTACTCAAGTTTACAGAGCTTTGTAGAATCTTTTAGTTCCTCATTTTGATTTTCCAGCCACAGCTTTACTTTTTCGCTTCACTCTCACCAGCCTCATCAGTGACTGTACGCTAAAATGACTGTTTAAATGAACTGTGCGTTATCTGAGCTGCACCAAATGGTAAGCAGATGAAGCGGCAACTAACTGGTGAGAATGGTGGAGCATTTAGCAGCTAAAGAGCTAGATATTTCCCTCAAGAGTTGGGGAAGACTAAAATAGACCTGAAAAGAGAGTGAATATATAAGTGCCTAAGTATTTTACTTTGTAAAAAGTATTTCTGCTGATTCATCCAGCAGTCGACATTGTAGGCATACAATTATATTCAGTCAGAGGTGATTTTGAAGAGGGGAACAGGACACAGTAGATGATTGTTAGCTGTAAGTAATCACAGACAGTACCCTGGAACAGCCATGTTGGCTGACTGTACACCTGATCATGTAGATCTTCTCCAAAACCTTACACAAACTCTTGGTAGGCAGCTAAAAGGTACAGTCATACCAGCAGTAACTAAGGGAGGGGGAGGGCGGCATCCAGTTCCAAATTACTGTGGATGTCCTTAGACGCCATCCTTGCTACATAATGCACATTGGAGCAATTAGATCAAATCCCTGAACAATCTGATCAAACCCCACCTTAAACTATATCCTGTTCAGGTATTTGTTTCATTTAGACATAAGTACCAGTACAGAAGCTAAGGATACTCTGCCATTTGACTTTGTCTTTAGGTTGACAACCATAATGAAAACACCTTTGAAAGCCATTGTCAGGAAAATGGGGATGTTTCAGCCTTTACAAACAATATATAATATTTTTTTTGTTGTTATTCAAATGTGAAAGCGGCTGCATAGCTCGGCTTTAAACTGAGTGTTTTTCCCCTTTAAGACTGCTCTTAATGTGTCTCCTCCGGAGTAGCTTATCCCACACTCGCACAACCCTGCATGGAATGATTGAATGGTAATTGGATTTCCATCTTCACGCTGAAATCCGATAGACTGCTGCCAAATGTTAATCTCTTATCTACCTGTCCATCACTGCAGAACAGTATGACAGAGCAGAGATGAAGAACAACTGACTAATCTGGTAGTGGCGCTACATCTGGAGCACAGATACTCTTTGTCACATTGTGCAGCTCATTCAGTGCCATGTGGCTTAACTCCTGACAAAGCAAAGTTGTGTGATTTTATCCAGATGCTACCCGCCACACTGATGCTGTGCGAGCCTTCCTATCAAATAAAGCAAAAAAAAAAAACCAACACTGTCCTTTCCCCTCCTCGTTAAAACTGGATCAGAGGATTTGCTCTGACAGACTGAGCATTGTTTACCTTTGGTTTAGCAAATTACCCGTCACGTGTTACACAATCTTGCCATTTCCTAAATTGAATTTAAAATGTGCACATATACGGTCATTTCCTCAATCCCCTGGGCTGATTAATAGTTTGGAGATGCTTTCTTTCCTCAGACAATTTGACGTCTTCGTCGGGCGATGTAGATTTATTACCAGAATTGACAAAGCCTCATTATTCAGCATCACTCCCCAGAACTGACACAGTGGATCTGGCACCGAGGCATTATGGACCACAAGCATCCATTAGAAGGGAGGGCCAAACACAGTGTCTGACAGCTTGAGCTTTTGAATTTAATTAAATGTGTCACAGGTTTCTGCCTATTTATGGCTTGGATGGAGCAGTGGGGATAAGCTGCAACTCCTATGAGCACAGCAAGAAAATATACCTCATTCATCTCCCACTGTGAACAGAGAGCTACATGTTTTCGAAATGCAAGCACAAGGAACTGAAGCTTTAACAAGATACCAGACTTGTAAAATAAATTGTTAAGGAGATAAGGTTGATATAAAAACGCATTCTGCAGGATGGGTATTGCCCGTCAGCACCTGATAACAATATTGTTATTCTTAAAAGAAATACAGCTTGCTTTGAGGATTTAAATAAAACGTTCCTTTAAACCAGAAATCTCCAACATTTGTGAATAAAAACAGGTAAGAGCCACAGAGCCAAGCCACTCATTTGTGATGTCTTAAAATGGTACCATAAAGCTGCTCAGACAGTAATAAATCGGACGGAGACTTTATGGGTCCATATTAGATTTGTCTGAGCATTTACACTGAAATGGCAGCAATAATCAATCTATGCCGAAAAAGAGTACACACTACACGAGCAGGTTCAGGAGCAGCACAAGCTTTTGTCTCTGCTAACGGAAAAATGGATCTGTCCTAAGGCATACAGAATAATTTGAGGACTCATAATCATTCACGTCTTGTTTTTAGATTATGCAACACCCAGAATAGTGTGATTTGATAATAAAATGTGTTGTGCTTTATCTATTTTTATTACATTCTGCTGCACATCAAAGTTAAGACACAAGCAGATAAAAGTTTCCCTCGGGCCGTCAAGTGTCAGGAACAATTATGGTCATGTATAAATAGCAACGACCATATTGAACAGAATGAATTTAAGGAAGTACCAGTCGATCCATTAAATACCAGATTCAAGTATAATGCCAGCACTATTACACTATACAAGCACTAAACATCCAAATCATTTAAGGTTTTCTAGATCAAAATGTCAGTTCCATTATCATGTGATGATTACAAAGCTGAAAGTAAACAAAAATAACCAAAGAAAATACTGTACATGGTGGACACCCAAACACGACAGACATATTTTAATGCTGAATGCATCATTCCAAAGCCAGAGGTATGAATATGCTGCTGTTACGTCCTCAATTTTGCTCAGAAGTCTTTCAACAAGATTTCAGCAGGCATTTTGCTCCCATTCAGCCACAAGAGCATTATTGAGGATGACCACTAATGTTGGGTGACGGGACCTGCCTCTCAGTCTGTGTACTAGTTCATCCTAAATGAGGCTGGGTTCAGGGACCTGTGCAGGCACGTTCTTTCTCACCCAAATGCAAAAACCATTTCTGTATGAACCTTTGTGCACATTGTGATGTTGAAATAGGGAAAGGCCTTCGCTACATACAATATGTGTGACCCAATAGTAATAAACACTAGCCTCTGGCTGTGCATTTTCCTGGCGATCATTTGACCACATAGTGTACTAAAAATGATGTTACCCGAAAAATTATTAAAACGTGATTTAGTATATTATGTATATTAAACATATTGTTTCCCATGCTGAGAAAAAAGAATCTGAGCTAAAGACAAAACGGGAACCACTTCAACAACTTCATGTTTCACTTTGTAGATAACCATTTGTGCTTAGTCATCCTTTCATGTCCTAAATCTAGTTTAGTCTGGATTTGTATTGACGACCAATATTTGGAGGCTGTGTCCTTTTCAGTTTGCTTGAAGTGGTGCAGAATGAAAAGCTTGCTGATGCTGTTTTAGAACTTATCAGATATATGAACAATGTCCGTGGGATCTGTAGAGTTTTCTTATTCGTGAAGATGAGAGTATACACACTATGTTATCACTGCATTGAACCTCAGATAAAATAAAACCACTTTGAGGGCATTTTTTTATTTAAAAAAAGAAAGAAAAAAAATCATCTGTACAGCTTGTAAAGTTGTTCAGATATCTCCATTCTACTGATGTTAAGTAAAATAGAGCAAGTGTCAGTGCATCCTAATTCTGTCTTTTGGGAGAAATGACTATAAATACCTCAATAACAATGAGATCTACTCTGCTGTCACATTGGAGTACTTCCTGCTCACATCAGCACCCGTAGAGATGTAGTGTTATCAGTGGCTACCAAGGTAACCTGCTTCTGCAGCTGAGGGTTCTGAAAGGACCTGGGCAGGGTTAATTCATTAGACATGAAGTGACAGATACAGCAACAACACCTGAGACCACCACAGACAACAGGCAGAGTCAACTTCAGCCTCCGACGGTTATTTCAACTAAGAATAGCGAGAAGTTTTCGGAGAGAGCATGGCATCCTCATCTTTTAATATATGGAGGCTAATTTCTGTGCACTCCGAGGCAGGCAGTAATGAAAGGAAAAGCCATTAGCCGTGCATATAAGAACCCACCTCCCTCCATCTTTTGCCAGCAGACAATCATCAAGAAATCAGAAGCAGATAATAGTTAGAGTACAAATGACAGTCCATATTTCCATGGCAGCAGCCCAACAGAGCATTTTAGCACAATTTAATATTTTACGGGACCCCCTTCCTGTAATGGAAACCTTGTGTCTGAGATGCACCTGATGGGAGAAAATCACAAGCCAGGCTGTGGACAGCGGTCTGGATGTTATCAGCTGGAAAAACAAAGAAATCTGATGTCATCTATTTGGGTCAACATCCATTTTTGTGTGCTAGTGGGTGAAATTCAGCTCTCTGGGGTGAACAAATAAGTGATGTCTAATGTTCTGTTGTTTTAAAGCTCAAAAAAAGCAAAGACAGATGTTAAATCTCATGAAATCATCACCTTAATTTGAACACAACTGTATTTATAAAAGTCAAAAGCAGCCAGTGGGAACTGCGTGGAATCCATCACTACGTCCAGTGCATGTTAAACATCATTCGATGCTTAATATTATCAAACACAAATACACAAATAAAAACGTAATTGGAGTTCTGTACGGACAAAGAAGGAGGGATCTGACATCCCCATTTAGAAAAAAAATTGATGAAAAACAGACAGCTGCAGGCGAAACACAGCGTTGCAGTGATCTAATTACTTTCTTCCGCACATCCTCTACAATTACAGTACAGCTGCCTCCCCAAATCACTGGGTATGTTAATAAGTAAACTATCTAATGCTACAACTCTATTACACCGAAGCAAACAGAAGTTGCTGGCTGAGCAGGCTGGATAATTGGAGCTCCATGTGAAGTCCTCAGGTGTGTATTGCAATTTGTGTCAGGTATTTAGTTTCGAGATAGAAGGTGTCAGTGTTTCATTTTCCAACCAGGAAAATGTTTTATCTGCAGTCAGCAGAAAAGACAATTCAAGACACTCTGCTATGTTTCACAATTAAAGCCCACTTAGTTCCAAGTCAGGGAACTCTTAATGCACAGAGCCATGACATCAATCCCGCCCAACACCTTTGGAGTGAACTGGAAAACCAACTGTCTTTACTTTACAGACTTTACACTGCTGTATCTCCCTAACTAATGCTTTTGTGGCTGAAAGGGAGCAGATCCCTGCACCCAGGTTCCTAAATCTGGTCTGGTCTTTGTCTGACCATTTCTGTAATTTTCCAAGAAAATGATCTGACATTCACATCCACTGGTTGTTGGTGAGGAGTGCGGAGATGAGAAAGGAGCCAGGGTTTGAACTTCTTGCTTAGCTCTCTTTTTTAATTTCTTGCACAGCATTTCAATATAAATCACAAATGTCAACCTGCTGGTTTTGCAAGATGAAAGGTCAGGGGATCATCAGAGTCAGTGGGAATCATCCTCAGACCACGAATATCTGTGCAAAATTTCAGGGCAATCCATCCAATAATTGTTGAGATATAAAATCTGCAGACCAACCCTGACAGTCTGACTTGCCATCCCCTAAAAACAGGGTAAATAAATCAAGAAATAAAGTTAAAAAAATACTATATATAATTAAAATAAAAATACTGTAAAAATATCAGGCAACAGGCAACAATCAAACTTTAATTTCAGAGTAAATCAGCCTCATGTCCTGTTATGGTTGTACACCCGAAAACGAATAATCTGCTCCATCAGGACTGTGTGTCTGGTTCGATCAGATTTGATTTGACCGTGGTTTGGCAACATAAACAAATCACAGCTCTCATCAGATTTTGATTAAAAATATGCTAAAATCTGATTGGTTCATGGAAGTTTGTGACATAACCTTTTTTACAGTTGAGCCCGGCCCACTTCAATGAGGGTACCACAGAAAAAAATAAATGTTCCAAAAGTTGGCAGAAAATATTGTATCCATGCGGAAACCACCACAGCTTGTAGTAAGAAGCTGGCTGAAGAAATAGGTTTTAAGGGTTTTTAATATCATTATTGGTGCCAGGATATAGTGTGGCACTCAGCTTACAAATCCCTTTGTAGCAGTCATTGCAGCCTGGCTTTTAAGGATGCAGGATCACTGAATTCTATTTTTAACCAACCTTTGCAGGCTGATGTAGAATTACATCTCTGGTCTAAACTAAAAATAACTGAATAAACTCCCAAGTTTCATTGTAACACTTGTGTAACGCAAGAGCTGAAGGTCTGGTCACAAGCAGTGGTCAGATAAAGCATGAAGACAACACCCCGTCATTGTACGCAAACACCTTGGCGCCACATTATATCAGCCGTGAGGCTCTCATGTACTTGAGTAGGAAAGGCGTGCTCAGCTTGCATGCATAATTGATCGAGTCACCGGGTTAGATGAGAGACAGATATGCTGTTGTGCACAATGAGAGGTGGAAAAAAGAAAAAAAAAAAAAAACATTTCCCTTTAGCTGGGCCCTAATGTGAAAGGAAATGGACTGCCACTTATCACAGATGCACTGTTATGGATGTCTTGTTCTTGGGCAAAGCGGCTCCGGCTGTTGCCAAAATGAGTACACGATGGTCAAAAGGTTAAGACAGAGGACTTATAAATAGGACTGCATGTATGCAGGAGATCTGAGCATTCGTTTGATTAAGAAGAGTGCTCACGGGGCACGGGCCATGTTCCTACAGTGTTTTTGAATTTGAATTCGGCTGCATGCCGTTCCTCATTCTGTCTCAGTCTGTTGTTTATCACTCAATTTTAAAATGCCAAATAAGACAAGGGGAGTTCTGTATACTCTCTTTGAATCCAGTATTCTCTTTTTCTTCTTGTCTCTGTGATGTTTCCCTTACATTTTGGTAGAAAAAGGCAAAATATTTGCAACGCTACATCCACAATATAACCTGTCATGTCTTTTGATTTACTTAGATTGATGAATGATTTGGAACATCTTCCATAATGGTGTTTTAAGCCGTTTATGGACCAACATTGGTCTATGATGATGCTCACAGCCTAATACACCTAAAACACCTATGGCATTTTGAGTTTGTGATGTCTCGGTCATTTGAGAGAATTTCTGTTTTGTGAGGTAAGAGGTTACAAAGCAGTACAGAAGTCTTGGTTTTATCCTGAAAGTTTCATTTGATATTTTACTGAGGCCGTTTTATTGCTTCTCTGTGTAATCTGTCGTCTTCTGTGCCCACCAGCTCTATGCAGTGTGTCTGTATAAAGCTGCAAAATGGATCGTGGAGGCAAGTTAGACAGACAGCTACTTGGAACAAAAAAAAAAAAAAAAAAAAAAAAAAACTCTCAATAGTATCAAAAAGATGGGATAGTTACAGTTTTTCACATCCTTTATTTTATATATTTATTTAGTTCAGTTTTTTTCTTTTCCTGCACAGATGCTTGTGTGTGGAACATGGTGGCAAAGAAATGGAGAAAAAATAAAGCTACCTTTTTTTATTTCTATCATTCATTGGTGTAGTAAGGACTGCAAACTGAAGTAAGACATCATCTGTGGTTTTTGTTGTTCACTGCTCGCCGCTTCTGACTGATCTTAATAGTTTGTTGCCAAATAGATGCAGAGTGATTTTTTTTTTTTGTGACAACACTGCTCCTGTACTTCACTTAACATCTTGCAGCAGCAGCCAGATTCAGCTGCTATGTGGCCTTCAGGCAAAATATGAGCCCCTGTGGACTTCCCATTCCTCCTACTCTTTGTAACTTTTGTATGTATTGTGTTGCCTTCAAATGCTCATCAGGTAGAGTGTCCACAGCAGAGCACACAGGGCAGCTTATTCATTTTTTTTTGCCTCCAGTTTGCTTGTGCCATGTACTTTAGTCTTTAAGAACATAAACAGTGTAAATGTAAAAACAGCAACAAAAATATTACAACTACGTTTTGACACAGATAATTCCAACCACTGTCGAGCTCTCTGTCTTTTAGCTTCACTGGCTCTCAAGTGACTCAGCGTATAACAGCACTTTTCCAAAAATGAGTTTGTACCAAAGAGAGCATCCAAACACGCAGATAGGGAGCTGGCTCAGAGGGAGTCTAGCTTCTGTTCTTGCCCGTTCTCTGTGCTAGGATTTTCACCATAAAAACACCAAGTACATCAGTCAGCAGCAACTGGGAGTCAGTTCTTCCAATGTGTCCAGGGATTTGATATCCTCACCTCACCTTGACAGGCACCTTATTTAGAATGATGGTCAGAAACGGGTTCACAGTCACATTGGGCAGGGAGTCAGAGACAGCTGAGAACAAGGCAGGAAATAACAGGCAAGCAGAAGGTCATACACGGGCCAAAAACAGACACAAAGCACTGCTACTTGCTGGTGGAGAACAAACTTGACTTCATGTTCTTGCAGCAGTTTGCATTTTACATAAATAGTGCTTGCTGCAGATCATGACTTTTCTGTGACATTATTTTTTTCATTTTTCTCTATCGTTTATTACAAATAACACAGAGATTTTTTTTTTTTGAAACACATTTTTCTTTTCACTTCCAGCGGTAAGAAAAACTCCCCTGCTAAGGTTAAATCCATAAAAGATATTATGAAACAGCCTATGGATGTTAGAAAGTCTGGGTGATAGATTGTCAAAGCATGATGCTGGTGTTATGGGTATAAGATTGCAGGCAGCTCCAAAACCTTAATAGACCTGAGGCCCTGGATTTTGTTATCACATCTGACTCTTCCATCTAAAGGTGCTTTCAGTCCTCAGAAGTTTGAAAATTAAAAGCTTTTTTCCAGTGCTGAATACCTCAAATAAATGTTTATCGGAAACCATTAGCCAAGGAGTGTTATAGTGCACTCGGTGACCCCTTTTACCTGCTTTTTAACATGTGCCTTGGTTGACTGGATTGTAAGAAAGCAGAAAAAAAAGCACCAAAAGGTGTAAATGCACTCAAGACACATTTGGGTTAGAGGCTAATCTAACCGTGGTCAGGGACACATTCGACCATGTTAACAATAAAATTTGAAAGGGCTGTTTCTCGAGCCCACATACTAGCGGGCTACTCAAACAAGCTGTTAAGACACTAACAGTGTTGGTGAGGATCTATTTTAATGAAAAACAAGAGAGATGTAGGATTAACTACTAATGTCAATCAGAGGATGTGACGGCCATGACAACCTGCAGAGGGAAAGTGACACATCTGGTCTAATAACAGCCTGCTTATGAAGCCAGGCATAAATGAAAAAGTGTGGTCTGGAGAAATACGCCATAAGGTTTTGACTGCTCTTGGTAGATTTCTCTTAACTGACTTTAAGAAAGACAAATGCGGGTTTTCTACAAAACACCCATACTATTACAGTAAGTATTACACACAGTACATAAGTATTACAATATTTTGTCAAGGAAATTAATATGAAAGATGGACAAATGGAAAAATGAACTAATTAGCCGACTGATTTAATGCAAAGTCTCATTCAATGACCTTCATGTGCGGAATCACACATTGTAATTCCTTATTAGTAAAATATGTCCTCTGCCTGAATTTTCTCCTCTTCAGAATTTGATTTAGCTGCTCGACCTGTTGCACTAAAAAATCTGTAATTTATGTAATTTATGTAGGGCTGCAGTTATGTTTCTTTCAGTAGCCTAATGTTATCTTAAGTTACTGATTCTGAGAATGAAAAGCCATTTGTGGGAGCTTTACTGTGTGTTTGTTTTCTGAAACTACAGTTCTTTGTTATCTCCCTCCAGTCTCCTTTTTTCTTCTTGTCTCTGTACTTTGTGAAACAGTTTCATAAAACCCTGCGATATGAGGAAATTTTTATGCTCAAGCTGAAACAGTTTCAACCTACATGGTCGAGTCTTCGTGTCAGTTTGCACTGTTGCAGTCAATTTCACGTTTTCTCACATCCAACGAGATTGGATGCAGTCGCACTTCACTAAATTCATTTTATCAGTCTCTGGCTCCATTTCAGTTCTTTCAAAGAGCCTTTCCTGATTGAACTGAATTTTCTTTTGTTGAGTCCCAGATAGATTTACAGATCTAATTAAAAAAAAATAAATACTGTTAAAATATCAATTAGAAAATATACTGGAGCAGCTGTGGTAATTGTCATCACAAGATGAAATAAAGGAGTGAAAAGCTTTCTCAGGGCATTTTAATGGCTTGCAGTTTTAGAGATGTGTTCAACAGAGTTGAAATAGGACTGAAAGAAAAAAAAAATCACTCAACTCCATCCTGTGCTCAGCGTAAATGATCTTTCTTCTCCTCCTAGTGAATCACACTAACTATTGATCCTCTCTCCATCTGGAAGTAAGTGGCTGAGGTGAGAGAGCCTCCACCATGTTGTTTTGCCCTTACATTCGTCTGTGTTGTCTTTTCGCTGCCCACAGCTGCAGTAACAATATGAATGTGATAGGCCGCTCCTGACCATGTTGGCCCTATTCCTCAATACATGGACTTTATTATGATTATAGTCCCCTGAAGACATGAAAGACTAAGATCAGCGCTGCCAATTCCCGTGTCACAACTCCTCAAGAGCACTTAAAGGAGGGAGGAGGACATAAGGGACTATGTATCCATTTCCTTCTCAACCTAGACCTGTAATTTACAACAAGATAAAGAATTTCCTCTACCTCATAACCTTTGACTCTTAAGTGTAAGGCATTCAGTGGCTCTTAGAGGAGAGCATCACTGTAAAAGGCAACAAGACTTACTGCGAACAACATGCCAGCTTGATCAGGAAAGTACTCTTGGAAGGTTGACAAGAGAGACGCCAGCCTTTAATCACTCTGGGCAACAAAAGCAGCCTTTTCTGGTGATTCTGTCTAATTCTGGCCTTGCTAATTATTCATTATCAAACTGTGGGCCATATATACACCCTCCATGTCATCAGCAAAAGCTGACAAGCATTATCATTGATCCAGAATCCTATTTCAGTATGTCAGTGTGGATGTTATCCTTTCTGCATCCGCTGCCCAAACCGGTTAGCCTCTGGAAGCAAAATGAGAGGGTCCTGCAGGAAGTATAAAAAGCTGCCATAAAACTCATCAAAATCAAAATCTGGCTGCAAATATTGTTTGCCTTCCATGAACTCACAATGCATTTTCATGGTTAAATCAACAGCTTCATTAAAGTATCTGCTAACAGCCCACCTTGAATCAAGGTGAATCTACTTTCCCATAAGGATGCTGTCACATTTCAACTTTAAAATCTAAAAATGACCTTGTCTTTACTGAGAGGGAGGTTTCTCTGTCCTCTTGGTGTACTGTTTAATCTTGTTTAATCAAATGCCCCTAAAGAGAAGTAAGTTTTAAAGCTGTATCTTGAATATCAAACAAGCATTTGGAGGACTGAAAGATGAGTCTGAAAAGTTTATACACTGCTTTCACACAGACAGCAGCTACAGAAACCAAAAATTAGGACAAAAAAGGAAAAAAAAAAGAAGAAACATCAGTAGAAACTTCTCAAGCCACTCCAGCAGCATTATCTATTTTCCCTCGATCATCATTGATCCTTACGTTCAGTATATAGTTTCTTTATGGTCTCCTTGTAGGGGATTTCAGGAACCAACATGTCCACAGTGACAAACACAGGAATGACAATAGCAGGTACAAACTGGGATAAAAGCTACTGACTCAGGCTAGACAACAGGTACCAATACAGACAAACTGACATGGAGATAGGGGAGCAACAACTCTTACATACACTGGGGTTAAGTGGAAACAGGTGATACAAATTAAGACCAGGCAGACAATCAACAAGGCCGGAAACGAGACAGACAGGAAGTACACTACAAATAGATACACAAGACACAGGGCTTCAAAATAAAACAGGAAACACTAAATCAGACCAAATCAGGAAAAGATACACAGGTAGAAGGACTAAAACAAGAATTAATCAAGTGAAACACCATTCAAAAGGAGTTCAATCATGATCATGATCATGGCCATGAGTTCAACAACAGTCCACAAATAGACCAAAAGCCCAAAAACAGAAAATCAGGCCACTGGAAGTTCAACCAAAGCCTCGAACAGTCCTACAAGTATCCAAAAACAGCCACCAAGGGCCTGATCGTAGAGAATACATTTAGATAAGATTTGTTGAACAAAGTTTTGGGTGTAAAGATCACCCTGTATTTTATTTTTAAGAAAATCTAATGCTTAGCTGATTGACTGGGCAAAATCATCAAAAGATGGCCTGACCACAACTGATGTCCTTTCTACTCTATACAATTGAAAAGGTTTTGGTGGAGTTTTCCTTTAAAAGAGGAAGCGATTCGGTACAATACAAGGGTCTGGACATAATGGTTTGTCAGAGTGCCTGATACTTTTCACTTATTTATTTATTTTTTGACAGCCGTTCCTCATTGTGCTAGGATACTGACATTTGAGAATGTGTTTCTACTTAAGCTTCAGTACATGGCTGATATTAACCTTTCTCAGAGCTCAGACTAGAGCTCCTTAAGGAGAGTATTCTCCTCCAAAATGCATCCATGAAAAGCATCCCATATAGTCTCTTAGGGAGGATAGCAGTTGTCCGACAAACCTTGGATGGATGATACATTAGTGTGCAGAGGTTGTAGATGGAGTTTGGAGGCTGTGGGGGTTGAAAAGTAGTCCACTGGCTTCATCCATTAGCTTAATGTGTTCTTTTCCACTCAATAGCCAATCCTCTCTATGCCCCTATGACTACTTTGTCATGTGCTCTTCTCCTTTCACCTCTCTGTTGTGTTTGGGGAGATGAAAGAGAAAATATCACGCTGTCATCAGGAGTTATGCCTCCTCAAACAGCCAATAATGGCACATATTCTTTTGTATCAAAGAAGGAAGATGAAAGCATCCAAGGCGGACTGAGAAACTGAATCTTGCTGTTTCATTGTGCTTATATACATATATTGTATCTCCAGCAGGGTTAACTTAAGCCTTTTCTTGTCTTACTTACAGCACATATATACCTTTCCACACCAACTGAATGGATAATTTCCCCAGACGTGGCTTTGCCATCATGGATAAGCATTTCTTCTAATTGTGAAAAGAAGCTTTGGAAAAAAGATAAGATTAAGCTAAAGGCAAAATAACAAACACAATCCCAGCAAACAGTTTGTAATCAGTGACAGACAGAAATCCACAGGAGTATAAGTGAGCCAGGTGCTGGAAGAATCCAAAATGAGACACAAACATTACACACAAATGACACCAAAATGAATGTGTAAATGAGAATGGAAAAAAAAATAAATGAGTCTGAAGCTGTTGTTTATTACAGTCAATCAATGGCCCTGAGATGCAAGTTAGTTTTCAATGAGTAATGTAATATCTGTATGTCCTGTTTCTACTGGAACAAAATCATGGCCCAGATTCTGATCCTGCATTTGGTGATTTGGACAGCAGAAGTGTCTTCACCATCCACTGTCATCCAGTGGATGTGTCACGGCGTTCGCTGGCATCTGCGACAGCCACAGCAGCAGATGCCTCACAGCTGTCAGTGTAGCTGAAAGGTCCAGAGCTCAGTGCTCCAGGTTGTGAATATGCAAACATGGGATGATTAGCCATGGAAGGGAGAGACATCACACGTTTAATGATATAAGTGAGAATATCCTGTATCCTCATAAGCCTGGCAATGACGAGAAACAGGCGAGATGAGAAGGTTTCATGAGAAAAAGATTGGAAAAGAATTTACAAAATGACGTTTCCCACAAAACATATTTGCTGTTGCTAATCAGTTGTTTAAACGTAATTTCTAGGAGACAGGGTTGACTCGCCTCTGTAATTCAATGCAATCTCTCATTTAGCATTTCTTTCATCAGTCTTTCTGAGAAGATGAAGTGTTTACTATCCTCATCCTAGGACAAATTGCCAACCATGACAGGAGATGCTATTATGAACTGAAACAACAATTACTTCATGAGCACAGAAAAAAACATGAAATGAAAATGTACAAGTGGGGCAGCACGGGCACTTGAAATGTCAACTTATGGATCGATTTCCATGACACTTGACAGATATTTATGTTCTCCTTCAGTTTGAATCACAATAGTTTGGCGATTCCTTGACTTTTCATTTACTCAAAATTTCAATTTGCCTACTTTGCCTTCGATTTTTAACCAAATACCTTCAAAACTGAACAAGCCGGCAGTGGAGGTCGTCACAGAGCTGGATCAAAGTCTGTGTAAAAGGGGGAGGCAGCATGGCAGCATGGCGGGACGGTTGCACACCAACTGATTCCAGAACATCATGCCGGCTTTGTTTGGTTCAGTGTAAACAAGCAAAGCTTGAAATGAGAGGTCTTCTTAATGGAAATATAGTGGGATCACTGTTAATATTTTTATTTACAACATTTTCCGATTAAAACTGGAAAACTGAAGAGAACACACAGCAGCCAATGTCTGCATTTTTCTTTTGGAAACATGGAGATCAACATTCAACTTTTTGTCTTAAACCACTCCCTAAATTCTCACTGGATCCATTGGTTTTTTATATTAATTAATTAAATTACATATATTTGTGTGTGTTAGTAGGTCTGTTATTCTGGATTTTAGTAAAAACATTGCTGTCTTATATGCTCCAGGCAGTGGAGAGGCATCTGGAGTGTGTTAGTGTGTGCAAATGTGTGTGTCTGTATGAGTCCACACTGTAGGGAGACTGGGATCTTGCTCAGGAGACCGCAGAGAAGAAAAATATTCCCCCAGAGAATTAAAAGGAACAGCTGAGACTAATTCGTCAGATTACCTGGCAGCTGGGGAAAAAGTAACACCCCAAATAACCCAAGAGTTTTGCTGCGTAATTGCTTTCATTTGCAATTCATATTTGTGTGTGTGTGTGTGTGTGTGTGTGTGTGTGTGTGTGTGTGTGTGTGTGTGTGTGTGTGTGTGTGTGTGT
>JBBMJY010000008.1:5569758-5582664 GCA_037833715.1 Toxotes lorentzi
GTGTGTGTGTGTGTGTGTGTGTGTGTGTGTGTGTGTGTGTGTGTGTGTGTGTGTGTGTGTGTGCGTGTGTGTTAGTGTGGGACTGTTTATTTCACAGGTGTCGCTGGTTGCAAAAACAAGACTGCTTTTCTCCCAGGTCACGTCTCTTTACTTTGTCAAGCTCAGGAGTTTTCTGGCTGCCAGCATGATAGCACACAGTCAAATCAAGCAAATTCAACAACATGCACCTGAATGAGATGAAGGGTTGTTTTTGCCAAAAGAAGAAAAGCAGCAGCACCAAGGCCACTTGTACCGGCAAGGTGATATTCATTTGATAGTGTTCCAAAAAGACTGCTTGAAACAAATTGGATTAGAAGACAATAACAACAGCAACAACAACCACAACAACATTTCAAAACTATGGATAGACACTTTTTAATTTTCTTAATGGATTTTTAAGGTTCCCTGAGCATAATCAGGAACTTATTTGCTCCATATTTTTTCTTTTGTTAGAAGTTAATAGTATGATGAACAGCATCTTTTTAACTCAGGACATTAAATCTGGTTGAAATTGGTTTAAACCAGTCAGAGACTGGAATGATCCAGTAGAGTAAATCTTCAAATTCCACCAAAAAAAATATTAATAAATAAATAAATAAAAGTTTCTGGACTATATCGATCAGCATGCATAAGAAAAGCCTTGATATTTTTCATTCAGCTGAGCCATAAAACAGCCACAAACTGGTGTATTGCAGAAATCAATTTTTATTTTTATTTTTTTATTTATTTAAGAAGCTAATATCAGTGCAAAAGGCAGACAAAACAGAAGGATGATGAAAGGGACCAAGGCCTGGTACACAGCTAACTCCACATAAGCACAGCATCACTGATGACCACAAACAGCTGGCGCCTGGTTGCTACTTCCTAAGAGTGCTTGTTGTGCTGGGCCACTCCTGTAACTGCAGGAAATGCTGCTTGTTGATTATCTGTTCTCTCCTGCCGTGATTGGATCATGAAATAATGGCTGTGCTTAGTGGAGTCATACAATATGGACTGCTCTCAGAAAAAAAAAAAAAAAAAAAAAACAACAACTGTACAATAGATTATTTAATCAATTTTTTATTATACAATATAAGATATTGTGTCCCTGGACATACATGCAAAAACATCTGTAGTATTAGTTACATCTAGGTCAGCTAATTTATTTCTCTGATCAGAAGGCCGTTAGGGCTGTTAGATGCATCAGTGCAGAGAAATCTAAGCATCTACATGTATTAGAGATGAGAAGTTCAATGTTTATGACACATCAGATTGCTTTTATTTTTTCTGTTATTGTTTTCTCTCCTGTTGCTGTGTGCTTGTGTCGAGCTGTTTTCTGCATTCATGAAAAAAAACAAAACTCCAAATTACTGAAGAGCGAGTCACTGAAAAATGGACATGAAGACAGAAGGAAGCACTGAAAAGTTCCTCCCCTCACCCACACATCAAATCCAGGGCAATTTTAGTGCCAGCACAAAATGAGCAAACTAATTTCTGGTATTTTTTCATGTTCCTTGCAAATCAAGTTTACACTGTTATGTACTGCCATCAGGAAATAGCCATACCCTCATTGTCTCAAGTCCAAAAGACACAAGCTTTCACATTCACCCACTGATCATCCAACCTACTATCAAAAATGTATATCTTTATATTTGTGTTATTACATGCATTTATTTACATATGTAATAATATTTCTATCTTACACCTTGCAGGGCATGAAGTCTCCCTTTGAAAGAAACTGTGATTTCACATTTGATCATTGTGATATATATATATTTATGCTGATTTTTCTTTCTGGAAAAATACATCACTAACTGAGTGACTTATTGTACAGAAGTACTGATAATTTATTAACAAAATTTATTTATTAACAAAATCTGAATTATCCAGATCAAATACTGGATTCTGTTTTAAGGTGGAGGTACCTTGATATCGCCCAAGAAGACTTGTCTAACCAGCACGTGTTTGCAGGAGTTTGAGGGAGCTGATTTTACAGCGGCTGAACATTCAACAGTTCAAATCTCAGCAACCTGACCTTTGACCAACGGTCTGTCCACAGGATGATCAACAGAAAAATCGCTACGTCACTGCGATGGTCAGCATCTGATCTATTTGGACTTTCTCCGGCTTCAGAGAATAAGTGGTGAAGTAAAGTGGTCTCATCGATTCATTTAGCAGCTGCTCAGCAGCTCTCTGTAAGATCTTCTCAGCTCTGTGACCTTTAAAATGTAGGCCGCAGACATGAGACAAGCTGATGTCTCCCACAAGCATGGAAACCTTTATCAGCTTTTAAAAAGCAGGAGTGAAATCTCTTTCATATTTACACCAAAATGTTGGATGGGATCACTTATCTTTATCACAGCCAATACCGCTCTTTCTCACTTCAAACGCCTACAAGCAATTTCTGCTCCAAGGACTGAAACATAACCACTCACGTAAACTTAAACCTTTTGTCTGTTGTGTTTCTGTTGTTTTTATGTTTTTTTGTCTCTCCAGTAATATCATCCTCTGGGGAAAATAAATATATAGCTCAGTGCCATGTACTGTAGAGCACAATCCATGATCACGATGAACATAATCATAAGTAAAGCTTACAGAATCATATCTGACCTGTGGAAAATCGGCTGAATAGAGAGGCAAGAATATGTCAGATTGCATACACAGAATGCTGACTTTATCTCACAGTGGGAGCTGTCTTGCAGTGTCCCCTTGGTGCCTGGATGTCAGAGGATTTCAGTAAAGTGCCACACATATTGTTCATTTGCAAGCATCAGTGACCTTGTATGTGTTTGGTGCCAACTGGGCAAAAGGGCATGGGTATTATACTCTTTCTGCCCATGTGCCTTTGGCATCGGTAACATCAAATCAACACTGCTATAGCATCCTAATTCTAATCTTGGTGTCCCTGCTAGCTTCCTTGGAAGTGCTGTTGCTATTTTCTCTTGATTCTGGCCACTTTGGGGCAGCAGAACAACACTGGCATGTTATCCCCTATGAGTTGATAGAGCAAACTTTGTTGTTCTTTTATGTATCCAGGTAACTGGAACAACATTAGCAACATTAGAAATTTGGAGGCCTGATTATGTCCATTCAGGCTCCTTTTAGTTGTGTATTTGTTTCCACCAACAGTAGGGAAATACTTGGCTATTTAGTTGCTTAATGCTGCGCTATGTTCACTAGCTAGTTGCTAACTGTCTGTCGGCCTTTTGGTGCTGGATTGGAAGCATGCAGTGGGTTTATAGTAGATGAACCCTTGGCTGTTGGCTGTATGGCATTAATGCAAGCAGTGAGCAGAAAACACAACAGTAAACTTGCAGGCTGGAAAACCAAAACAATTAGCCACAAGACCCTAAAACACTGTATAGCAGAGAGGAACTGAAGGTAGGTTAATTAACAGGTTAATTTTTCACATTAATTATGTGCTAGTTTTTCCTAGACTTGGGCTGGACTGGAATTTGAATAATGTCTTTCCAAAACACATTCACTTTCACAAAGTTGTTTTCTGGTAGGAAGACTGAACTACCTAAAATATTCCTCAGAGGTCCTAAACTGCCTTCGATTGCAAAGTTTTACATTTAACAGGGTGTAACTATCCATGTCTCAGAAAAAACTCAGAGAATTCAAGCAACAAATAGTTGCCCTCATTTTAAAAAGAAATCTTTCCTTGGCTTTGATACAGCTCACTCAGGCAGATCCTACCAACAGAAAGGTGCCACAGGAACGAAGCCAACAGAAGTGCAGCCATGTGCAAACACATCATGGCTTATACAGCAGCTCCTCCATGTATATCTTTCAGTTGATTATGAGTGCAGGTGCTGTGACCCAGCTGATTGGTCAGGTCCTGGCCTGCTGATGTATATCCCTCCAAGCAAAAAATTGCACTCTTTTTGAATGTCAGGTGCCAGTTTTGTATGAGTCAAAGCCATTAACCCCCGACTGGAATGGGTCCAGAGTTTGTTTCATGATATGTCCCTGTGTGGGCGCTGCAAGAACGCCTGAATTTCAGAATCAGAAAAACTGAGGGGGTGAGGGGGAAGGTATTCATTCAGTTCAGCTGCCATCTGCAACCTCGCCACTAGATGCTACTAAATCCAACACACGGGTCCTTTAAGGTTAGAATTAAACTGATTAAAATGAGGTTAGAGTTGGGGTAAGAGTTGGGGTTGGTCCTGTAGCAAATACAGATAAGAATATAGTGAATATGTCCTGACAAGCAGAAGTGTGTACTATATTACAGCCTGTAACCTGCCGACCTCACTGTGCATTTCAAACCTCATTGTAGCCAACCCTTTCAGGAGCACTCAGCTTTTACTTTGAACATATTCCTTTTGAACATGTTCCTTTTAAGATCATGTAGAGCCCTCTGGCAGGTTCACTGACATGGTAAACTTTAGTGGCATCAGATTCAGGCATAACAGCGTGAAACTGAAGTTTGCAGAAACTTAGCTGGTATTTAGATAAATGTATTGTTATTTAATACTTTTCTTAATATTGCTGTGAGTATTATACACTGTATACATGACATTATTGCTCATGCAGAATACAAAATAATGTAAAACTGTTCCCAGGAAGCAGCTGATGTCAGATTCATCCAGAAATGGAAACAGTGATAGATAGAACTGCTTTCTTTTTATCCACTTTCATTTCAAATTCTGTTTTTAGATCAAACCATCAAACAAAGTGAGACTGCATACCTGGTCTCGTGCAACTGATAAACCATCCCTCACCACAAAGCTTTTTTAAAGTGATGTTCGTGATTTAGCACCATTGTGTATTCTCTTTCACACAGGACTCAGACTTACTTTGATCTGCAGCCTTTTCCTAGTTCTGATCCTTGATGGGTAAAAGAAGAGACATGAGACATGCAGGTAAACATGGATTGGAAGAGAAATTAAGTGACAGATGAATGATTAAATACTGTGTAAGCTAATCTGCAAAGTTGCATAGATTTGTATTGAGGACAGGTTTTTGCTGAAAAAGCAAATACAAATTCAGAAACACTTAACACCTTTGTGATGACTGATGTTATATGCCACTTAAATCCAGCCGATGATTGTGGAGATTACTCTGTTTCTGTGACTGGAAATGCTTGTAGTATGTGTATATGTGATTCTTTAATGCAAATTAACTGCAATTTTACTAGTGTTGTAATCACCTTCCGGCCACTTTCTCCATCGTTATGACTTATGTTTTAAATTACGTCCTTAATCACACGATTTAAACACCACGCTGACTTTGAGCGTGTTTATTAATAATCCATTAATTTACTATTTTCAGATACATAGACTCTGATTGTGCAATATTTCTCCTTTCTCATTAAAGCCAAATCAAACATGCTTTTACAAGATATCAGCCTGGCTTACTGTTTTTATTGGCCTATTTAAAAGAGGGACAGATTTTATTTTTTAAAATCAACAATCCTGAAGGTTTTCATGAAATCAGTCATGTTTTTGGTACCTCTCGTGGACTGTATCGTTTTCAACAGTTTCCACTATGCATACATGTTTTCAGAAATGTATGCATTGTTTCACAGAAAACAATACATACTTGTAATCCAGTGTTACTGTTGTTAATTTTATCTCGGTGATATGAGCCTCACAGTTTACTCCTCTCTCTCCAAACACAGTATCGGTGCTGTATTAAGTTGTTTGTAATGAGACTTACTGCTGCTGCTCCTGCTTCATGTTAAAAGTATTCAAATGATCTGGTGAAGGCTGGTTTGGCCGCTCTTTTGTTGTGTTTCTGACAAAGTAGTTGCATAAGGAGTCCTTGTAACCCCTGAATTCGGAGACCTGCATTATTAAACCACACTTGCTGTTAAAGGACTAGTGTTGCTAAATCAACAAGGACTGAAATCTAACTGCAAATCGCAAGTAAAATCCTCCATTACATGTTTCTGCCACTGTCAAAATCATTTTGGACAATAACAATATGAATGATGCTGAATGAAAAGCAATTGCAAAGTGATAACCATAGTGCTGACACACTGGATGTTTGGGTGGTCTGTGTGTATCCGATTATTTACAGATTAATTATGTGATTTGTTTAGGAAGCAAATGTTACTGTGTCTAACATTACCCACATGTGCCATTAGAAGACTGGATATTTTTGCTGTGCTTTAAAACCATTCAGGATTATTCAAATCTCAAAATCTAGAATTTATTTACTTCAGTAAAAACTCGAGATACTGGTGCTTCTATTTTTAAAGACTTTTCCTCTACCTTTCTGGGGAGTAATTTTATTTAGTTTTAGTAACCACTACTTGCTTAAATACCCTGAGTATTTAAAAAGCATTACACCCAATAAATTCACTCTGAGTCCAGAAAGTCTTCATCCTCATCGGAAGAGCAGAAAGGGACGATGGATATCATCAAAACAATTTTAAGTGGGATCCCTTGTGGAAGGATCAGGCCCTTCGCGCATACATCAGAGGGCTATATCAGATAATTTTCCATCCCTGTAATACAAAAAGTTGCGAGCTGAAAATGTGGGGATTGTTGTCCAAATGGCTGTTCATCTGATAATAATGAGCAATTAGAGATACTGATGCTTTGAAAGAAAGCTTGGCAGCTTCACAGCCATAATGGAGTTTCGCATCCAAGTTAATAAGAGATCCAAAGCTTCAAACAGCAACATCCTCGGCAGTGTTTTCCTGGATGTTACTGTGATGGGGTTTTTTTAAGTTGTTTTCAGGGATAGAACCACTTCTTGGTATATCCATAATTCTAGAGGAATTCTATTTTTTATTCATGCTAATTCAGTCAGACTACACTGATGCAAAAGTGCACATTTTCCAACTTTTTTTTTTTTTTTACATTATATTCAGTGAAACACTGACCTCGGCTTTATGTGACAAAAAAGTTCAGTAACATTATATAACATAAAGCATAATGAGTGAAGCTGTGTTGACCAAGGTCAAAACTGTTAAAGCAATTTCTTCCCACATGTCTATTTCTATTTCATTCCCCATCTGAAGCTTTAGCCTTGTGAAGCACTAGATGACACTTAGTACAACACTTTGCAAGATGTATAATCATAAATAATTTTTTTTTTTTTTTTTTTGTGCAGTCCAGCCTGCCAGCAGCAATTTATGTTTCTTCCCAATTTACTTTCACTGTTGACTTTGACAGAATTCTTGTTCCAAATCGTGTAGAGTGAAAGGACAAGTCCAAGAATTTCAGTTTTTAAATGTTTGGCATGAATTTGTCCAGCAGAAAATTAGGATTTGTCTCCTCAGTCATAACCACGTTTGTTCAATGCTCTGCCCTCGTCTGGCATAAATTGTAAGACGTTTGAATGTTAATGTGTTGACTTTATACACTATTAATCTTTTAAATAAATCTCATCTCATTAAACTCTAATTAAAAAATGTCCCACCCACATATCCATCCATCCCATTCTCCACACAACTCACCACTTGTCCCCAGTGGGTTTGCCTCTTACATGTTGGCGATACAGCATACACATGCTGTGCTGGAGGTACATCTGTAATGCAGAAGTGTAAAATGAGCCACAAGTAGAGATATAAAGGCAAGGTGACAGAACATTTGCCTGACTAACATTTGCGTAAAAGTGAGACTTTCAGCAACTTACAGAGTTATGCGAGCTGGAAATGTGGAAAGCCTCCGTGAATAATGAATGAAGCACCTTGACTGATGGGTAGAAAAAACTTATGGCAGCATCCATCTCCTTCACAAAGTCACTGGATCAATAAACATTAGTTTGCACTGCAACAATAAATAATCTTAAAGTTGAAACCTGGATGCATGAACATAAATAAGGAAAGAATTTAAAATAATTTGGTTACTTCTAATCTGTACATCTGAATTACTGCGAGGCCAAGACGTCATGTACAAAAGTTTTATTACGTTTTTCACAGAATGTAAAATCATTTTAATTAATTCAGTTATTTATATATTAATCATTTTAAAAACAGGAAAAAAATGTGCCTTGTCATCACACAACCAAAGCCAAACCACCACTTGAGCTGACGTCACTAGAGCGGGCCGCTCTAAATGACCAATCAGTCCTAAATAACAGCCTGAGGAATGCAGTACAATTGCATTATAGCTAATTCAACCTGAGCTCAAGATCCCTTCGATATCATGCATTAGCTAATGAGCTTTAGCTGCTGACTACAGCTGCAGAACAGTAACAGATCTTACACCGGAGACTGACTCAGATGTGCCGCAGAAATAAATTAACTGACCGTGTTTCTGGAGGTCCTGGGTTTAACGGCCCTGCCAAATTAATGACATCATACGCCACAAGAAAAAAATAAAAAATAAAAAAGGCAAATGTTAAAGCTAGGCACCTATTCTGAGGACAAGGTGTATGAGGCCCAGTTAAGACAAAAGTTTAGTTTGAGATTAGAAAACTTATCACTGATTCAAAAAAAAAAACAAATCATAATTATAAACAAGCATTAGAGAATCAGAAAAATAAAAGACAGATTAAGAACCACAAACTGTGTAAAACAATTTAAATAACAGTATAATAACAGCACAGAATTGGCAGTAATCAGATGCACGGGGTATTTCAAACATATTGAAAATACAAAATGTAAAAAAAAGGAAAACTTCCTCCAGCACACATTTAAATGACATGCTGTAATGCACTTAGATGGATTTCGCCAAATGGAGTTGACCTGCTTGTGAACTGATGATAAAGTTGCTGAGCTGAGTTTCTGCAGTAAGAAAGACACTGAACCTTTACCTGCTCATTAGTAGTACATCGCTGTGGAAAATTTCGCTAAATGGCTGAATAATAAATTTATTTGCAAACGTCATCCTGCCATAGCTGCTTTTCCATCACATTAAATTGTCAGTTTGGTGACTCAGTCGCACATAAGCACAACACTGGCCTTAGTTATGAGGTGGAAAAAAAACCCCAGATATTAAAAGGCCAATTTTGTTTAAATGCTGAGGTTGTTAGCCAGCTGTGACAGGTGTGTAGATAGTGTAAACTGTATGTATTTAGTGAAGCTGTTTAACTGCTGCACTATGTACCACTTGCAAGCCTGTCTGGCTTGAAGAGCTCAGAAGGTTTTATCCACAAGTTTAGGAGAAACATTCAGAAATTACTATTCTCTCCTTAATCACATTCAACTCTGGACCTTAAAGACCTTTAGCCGCCATCACCTTTGTGAGGTGGTTTACAAGCTTTAATCGAAAACACTGTGTATTTTAAAAAAAAAGAGAGAAAATAATAAGAGTTTGGTAAGTCCAGGATTTGATGTCTTAAAAGTCCCTCTAGCTGGAAAGGAGGCAAACCTCAGTTTCAGTGATGCACAACATAGCCCTAAAAGGATTTACAGTAAGAGGCCACCTCACATGACATGTTTGTGGGGATCCTTGTGTTAGACACTGATGGCAATGTTTCCATGTAAAAACTTTACAGCGACCACTGTGTCTGTTTTCTCTGTGGCATGGTGAGCTCTGGTGGGCCTCCTGTGCCGTCGCTACCTGGATGCATCAGGGACGAGTCTCTTAAACCAGCGGCCCACGGCTACGTCTACTCTTAACACTAACGTGACCCCAATCAGCAGAAACACACTGCTCACCAGGAACCCTGAGGCCTCAAACATTAACCTGGAGGGAGAAAACGGATATAATGAATTCAACTTTTTCAAACCTGAGAAATCTATTCTTCATCTTTTCTATGGTTTATAACTGTGTTTTTTTCATCTGAAGCAGCAAAAACATGACACTATATTGGCAGCAAATGTTTGTCAGATATTTCAGTATTCACTGGACTGGGAATGACAAGCAAAATAACATTAATTTAAAAACAAAAGCTATGAACTTCAGATGTAAATATGTTTATGCTACCGTGCAAAAGAAACCTGTTTTCACTGAACTGAAGTTACACTGCGTCCATATCCACAGAAGCCTTTACTATCAGTGAGTTTACGTGAACTGGAAAATCCATTCAGGCACTTACTTGGGTGCGAAAACCTTCCACACCATTAGGTGTCTCCTGAGGATAGCAGCTGCACAGACTGATGCAAAGACCTGTGAAGAGTGCGGAGGTGCTTAGTGGTGTCATGTGATACACATTCAAAATGTGGAACTGAGCCAAAAATAAATAAATAAATAAATAATACAATAAAAACTGAACACCACACGAAAAGGGGACTTGGTTCCTGGTCATAGATTCATAATCCAAACTAAATTTTTTTTTTAAACTGATGACCATCAAACAATCACAGATAACAACTGTGCTACTCTGATGTGTGAAATCACACAGCCTGTGTGTGTGGCCGCACCTGCGCTCCGTGAATAAAGAGGTAGCGTGTTGTGAGTTGTAGGAGAGCTGAGCTGAACAGCTGGGGGTTTTCTCTCAGTCTCATCTCCATCACGGTGTCCTCTCCTTCTTCCCCACAAACTCTTCCTCCTCTGCTTCCACGTACCTCACACACCAGGGGCCAGAACAGTAGCAATGGACAGCCCACTGAAGACAATCAGACACTGTATAGGTTTTTGGGGACCAGCCATCAGACTGACTTATATGGAAAAGATAATACCAGCTCCTTTGTACCTACCTGCAAACAGGATGTGTGAGGCAAAGGTATTGAGGGTAACCAGTGAGGCGGGCAGTATTGTGCCTGTGTGTCCATCAGGGAACCCCACAAAGGCAGCACCCCACTGGATGGAGGGGAAGGTGGGAAGGTGACCTGTGGCATGGAAGAACTGGGTGGCAGCCAGGGACCACATCACTATTGGAGTCCAGGGCACGTTAAAGCCACCTGAGGAAACAATAAGAAGTGGGTGAACAGTGTGAAATTTATCTTTTATTAAAGGACAAAGAGCATGTCATAAGTAATTACTGGCATGATTCAAAAAGAGGAAAAGAAAGCACAAAAGACAAGATGTGTGATTTTGAAGATCTCACCAGAATATGTTCCATGTAGGCCTCTTAGGGTAGTGGAGGAGGCGTGAATGTGCAGCAAAGCTCCCATTTCTAGCAGCAGCAGGAAGAAAGACATAGCCATGCCCTCTGGGTGCAGCAGCAGCATACCAATTCCTAGCAGGCCACAGAACAGCAGCAGAGGGGCAGAGTATACAGTTCCCAGGCCATAGGCCTCCACAGCTGGCCTGCTGTCCACCTCGCTGCCCCCGCTCAGCTCTCCGTCGTCCAGGGAACGGCGCATGCGCTGGTATATCTGGGGAATTAGGTGGTGCAACTCGGCTTGGGGGCTGATGCCGGTGCTGGCACGGTAGCGGGGTGGGGGTAGCGAAGAACATCTGGCTGAAGCCGCAGCCCTGGTCTTCACAAACACAGTGAGAGGGTCTAGCCAGATAAGAAACAGCCCCAGCCCCAACAGACAGAAGGCGGCCCTGGGGAGGGCCAGCTGGGCCAGGCTGATCAGCTCGGCCAGATTCCTGAAGCTGTCCTCTGGAGTGGCACTAACAGCCCAGTGGAGCCCCAGGCACACAGACAGCAGTGGTAAGATCCAGCGGGCTGTGAACACCGTCCCACCCGAGGCGTTGAGGTTACCGTAGTGGCGGAGGCAGCGTCTCAGCAGATATGTCCACAAGCCCAGGGAGATGACAGAGAGGACGTAGTGGAGGTTCTTCAGCTGGCTGTCCTGCAGCCGGGAAAGAGGAGAAAGGAACGGCGAAGGCTGGCAGGAGCCCTGCTCTTCCCGACAGCCGTGAAAGGACAGGGAGAGGTAGAGGCTGCCAACAAGGAGTCCTACACAGGTTAGGAGGGTGCTGCTCTCTTTCCTCACAGCTGAAGGAGACAAGGCAGGGGAAGGTAGCAGCCCAGCAGACTTCAGAGGATCAGGGCTGGGGGGTAGAAGTAGACCATCCCAGTTGAGATGGATGGGAATATAGAGAGCCAGAGAAAACACGAGGAAGGTCACTACCCGGCCTTCAGCGATCACGTAGCTGTCTGAGAGCAGGGAGGCACAGCGAAGAAGTGGAACCAAGAGAGAGGGAACGAGGAGATGACATGGAGTTAGCCTGCTAGCATACTTTGGAGCTTTAGATCCATTCTTTGCTACAGCAGTGGCTCTGGATTGACACACTCTCCAGAGGAACAGAAGTTCAGAGCTGAGGGCAGCAGCTGCCAGGCACCACGCTACGTCGATATATCCCTGTGTGAGCAGCTGACCCGCAGCCACACAAACCCCCACTGTTAGAGCAATGACAACTGGGGTCTTCAGTCCGGGACCATTCTCCCTGATCAGCACAAGGCTCAGCTCAGACAGGATGAAGCACATCAAGCAGGCAAACGCCAGGATGACTAAACCCACTGCCATCTTGAGAGGGTTGAATTGAGCCCAGGTAGCTCGGCAGGTGTCTCTGACAGAGGTGAGGTAGGCCTGCAGTGAGGCGGCCAGCTCTGGGGAGGGTGGCCGTCCCTCTCCAACTGTGGTGAGATACTCAGAGGAGAGGCGGGCGAACTCATCCTTCAGCTGAGAGAGGCTCTCTGGTGGAATGTCTTTGGCCATGCCAGAGTAAGTCTCCAGGAAACGGTTTACCTTCAGAAACAGAATAGTGACATGGGGTGAGATTAGATACGCCGAAAACACACAGTCAGAGAACATGCTCCGGGATATGTGAAGTCTGAAGTATTTTCCGTGCAGAAGCATTACAAAACTGTTGCTGCTAGACAGCTCGTAACTGAGCCGACTACCTGTTTTGCGTTGATCCACAGTGCCTCCAGCTGGCTGAGACCTCCAACTGCACCTTCAGTTTTCCCATGAGGAGGGAATAAAGGCAAGAGAACCTGCCCCACACTGCTGTACGGGATGGGAACGCCCAGCAACAGAGCCAGGGTGGGCACCAGGTCAGTCTGCGGCACCACATCCGGTTCATTCTATAAACATGAGAAAATAAAAGCCTGCAGTTTAAGTTTACTACTTTATATATATATATA
>JBBMJY010000008.1:5582764-5603252 GCA_037833715.1 Toxotes lorentzi
TTTAAATGTATGTCTGTAAATTAAAGGGCGTTTGAGATTTTCTGTGTAAAGACTAGTGGATTTATTCCCTCCTTGTGAAAATAGCTGATTGCTGGATAAGCGGGTGTCCCAGTGATGAAAAAAGGGGATGATAATAACGTCCCATTTCATTATACTATATTTTCCATGTGCTCATGTAACCTGCCATTTTCCACAATGTGTTATGTAACGCTCCAATTACGCTGCAATTACGGAAATCAGCGGTGGAGTTTACTTTTTAACAGATTCGGGGAGCTGCAGAAAAGTTCGTGCGAACAGAAAAGTTCGTGCGAAGCATAGTCTGATGTTTCGTATTTGGAAAACAGCTACTGTTCTGGTGATTTGAGGAGATAAACGTGATGTAAATAGGCATTTGCTGATAAAATACAGACAGATAAACACACAAACACGTAGAGGCAAGTAGTTACAGGATCTTCTATGTTGTTCTACTTCCTTATTACCTCTTGTGTGGACTGAATTGATATGTTGCTGTTTTTCGAATGTTCTGTTCTCTGAAGAGTTTCTTGCTGCCACTTGTGACCGAGCATGAACGGAATTTAATGAGTCTGTCAAATTTCATCACTCTTCAGTGCTTCTCTCTCACTCTGTATTGCATTTGGATTTAGGTAAATGGTTACTGGAATGTGCTACTTGAGTAGACAGAGTAAGAGTGTATTTCTTTATTAGCATTATGAATGGGCCAGAACAGGCTTATTTGTATTTTTTAAAAAGCCCTGTGTTTTTATTGCACGTACATAGTATGTCAAAGCACATTTTACACCGTGTTTCATTTTTAATTCACTTGTTTTAATCCCTGTTAATTAGATGTAGGCCACAAGGGAAAAGACTATATAAAGGCTTTAATGAACCTCGTGGAAAGTCCTTGTAATTATGTGGACTTAGCGGGCTTACACAGCAGCATAAACCAAATTCATTATTCCAGTATTTAAAATAGTGAATAAACTAGTCCCTGAACCTCCCTCCACTTTAGCAACCTTGTTTACAATGCACAAACGCCTTTCTTGAAACTTAAGACTTTTGAATGTCATTCCTTCACATGACTATTTTGATCACAACAAAACTGACAGTGGAAAAGTTGGCTTGTCAACCCACCTGTGACGGGGGTCCGTGAAACAGAGGAGCAGGACTGTAGAGGAAGATAGCAGCATCAGTCTCCTTCTGACTCTCTCCACCATGATCCCCAGTGTCCGTCATCCCATGATCACCCATCACCACCAGAAGGGTGTCGTTCTGCAGACGGTCAATCACAGACCTGGAGGACAAGGATCAATAAGGCCAAAGCAGCTGATTTTAACGTTACAGTCTTTGTTTTGTTTTTTTTTTTGTGTAGTTCAGTGACCTGAACATTTGTAGTACTACAGATACACAATGACAGCACATGATGGCGACAGCAGCTGGAGGATGCAGTGAAACATGCTCGTAGCAGCTTTGCTGTTGTCTGACCTAATGACTCCATCCATCTGGGTGAGCTTGTCAGCCATGGCCGTGTGGTCAGGGCCAAACCTGTGACCACAGTGATCCACTCCAAGGAAATGAGCGACCAGGACATCCCAGTCGCCACCCACCACTGTCAAAACCAACAGAAAGGGACAGATGTATCAAAGTGCACGATTCTACTTTGCATATCATTAACAATATGTCAGGTGCTTTTGGCATCGCATAGACAAGTTTAAAATGCATGTTCTCATGGTTTCATAACAGCGTATTAAACAATACATACTGGTGGTGTAGAGGTGCTGGAGGATCCCATTGTCCACTGTGTGCAGATCCTTGACATTGAAAGAAGGGAAGGGCAAAGAGCGGTAGAACTTCTTAGGAAAAAGACTCTCCCAAGTGTCATCGCCCATGAACACCACCCGTTTGCCTGCGATGGGATACACACATTTAAAAATGAACATAAGCGCAATTGTTATTTTTGGGTTTTATTAAGTTGAATGGCCATATAACTCTCCAGATGATTACATTAAATTTGAGGTAACACCTACTGTGACTTCTTCTTTTCCTGAATATAAAACTTTTCAGTCCCTGGAAATTTTGAAGTCTAGTGTCTTGTTTTAAGTTTGTTTTGTTCACTAGTATGATATATCAGACTTCAGTGATATATTATCAATATACAGGTATCACTGTCATAACACATTCTCTTGTGATAGTGAACCAGCAGTGTATTATTCCTGTTTTACCCTAAGACCTGGATTGCTCTGTGCTCTGGTAGTTCATCCAAAATCCAAAAAGAGTTTATAAAACAGCTGTTCTGAAAATACCTGTCCTGGTGTCATTCACTGCGTAACCACTCACCTGTTTGCCCAAACTGGTGGATGAGATTGTCCTCCAAGATGGCGCTGGACGCAAAGTTATTACCTACATCTACAAACGTGGGCAAGGATCCAGTGGTGAAGCCCTTGATCCTCTGCATGGTGGTCGTAGGTGGGTCAGCACGGAAGGGGTACAGTCGGCTGTGAGAAGGCCTGGATGAGACGGTCTCCTCCAGCACAGGCAGCTTATTCTCATAAGGCCGGGGCGACGTGTTGCTGGGGTCAAACCGTGCGAAGTCGATCTTCAGGGCGTCGATGATGAGGAGGACAGCCCTGCGGAAACGCGGCTGGACGCGGCAGAAGTCCACTGGCTCCTCTCCGGGCTGCAGCATGTCTCCGCAGGCGCTGGTCCTGTTCACCTCCAGCCTCACCAGCAGGAACCCACCCATGAACAGGTAAATGCCGACAATGTACATCGCGCACATGCAGAAGAGCAGGGACAGCACCGGGAGCCCCTTCATCCTAAACACACAGCAGCACAGGTAAAGATTCACGCACACTTGTTCCACACCTAGGTAAAAAGTCAAAAGAACAACTGTCTGTAGGTGGCACCTGCTACAGATGCTAAAGCTGGCAAAGTGTAACTTGACAGAAACCTCAAGTTTCACCTAAACCAGTGAAAGCGGCACACGGTGTTCAGACGTGACTGGTAATATTAACTAGCTGACGTTAAGAGGAGCGTACGGTTAACGTTAGTGAGTTAATGCTGTTAGCCGCGGCTAGCTCGCCTCGTCTCTTGTCACTGACCTTGTAACAGTCTGGTTTTCGTCCTCTCTCGGCCGCAGGGCGGACGTGAATGTGTATATGTCAACAACACAGGGGTACAGGTGTCTCAGGTAACGAGAGAACGACGTGACACCACCCTCACCTTCATTGGGACTCCGGTACAATGGGATTAGATGGCCGGTGACAGCTAGGAACTTTCAGTGTGCATGGAACCCGGCGGAAGTTCGGGGCGGAGATTTTTCTGCGTAACGCCACAAAGGAGGAGGGTTTTTTGCCCTGAATTAGGCATTCAGGCACACGTTCCTCGCAGCCGTCGCGCGGAATAACAAAAACACATTAAACTATAGCTAAAGGATTTGGTAGTTCTCTGAAACTATCGAACTAGAATCCCATACTAGGTCTATAAATCATTAAAAAATAAGAAATTACAGGAAGAAGGGATGGGTAACAGGAGTGAACGTTATTTTCTTGTCACGGTCGTCACAAACAGCTCGCAAAATTTTATGATTTAGTTTTAATATCTGAAGTAATTGTAAATTACATTTTTTCCAATTTTACTGCAAAACTTTCAAAATATTTGTGAAAGATTATGTCATAAGTGAAACAAGCACTAAAGTACAATGAAAAACTAACTAGTCATACCTGTAAGGCTAAGCAGAGGCTTCAGAAACACGGGCGCAGAGTGGACGGGGTAAGCGAAGATGTGTCACTCTGTCACTATTTCAAGAAACCAGAAACTCATTCAAAGGCAGAGCAGATGAATATCTTTTGTTAAATGAATGAATGAATGAATGAATAAAGTACATTCTTTAAATCCGTCCTATGTCCATTGTCGTAAGTTATGTCCTTTGTTTGACTTCTCATATACTGCCAAATAATCCTGAGCAGTTTCTACAAATCATTTTAGGATACAGTTGGTGTACTGTGCAACCATGTCAAATGATGGTATGAAATAAAATCCTTCTGTATTCTGTTACTTTGTTTCTCTCCATCATGCCCCATGTAATGTACCCTGACATACCTGTACTCTACTTTCCACTGGTTTAAAATCCTAGTGGCAAATACTGAAATATATTTAAATAAGGAGACCTAGTAAACCAGCTTAACAATTTTCTTTATATTATTACATTGGGAGTTTTTCTTTTTAACATTTCCCACAGATTACATTTGAAGAAGTAATGTAGTTTCCCATGAGTTGTTTCACACCATATTCCTCTAACATAATATATTTTCAGACAAGTGCTTCACTTCATCCCTTTTCCACCTCCATAAACCTTAAGTGAAGAAGAGACATACTCAGATGTGCCTATTTCATGTTGCATCATGTTCCATAAACCTGTTTGAAGTTTTAAAGAAACCCATGAAATTACGAACTTGTTGTCTTTGCCATGAAGAGCCATGAAATTTAATAAATATAACCCACAAGACATAAGAGGTGAACACAACTATGAAGATAACGGGGACATTTGTTCCTGGGGCTGACTTTTTAAACTAATTAATTTGCAAGCAGGAATTATTTCTGAATCATTTTACACTTTTTCCAGTCTATTTCTCAAGCAACTATTGGTTTAGCTTTTTCAGGGAGAGAAGGCCAATTTTATGAAGTAACTACACTTTTACTACACTTCCCACCATTTTGAGGCATCCAGCCATACATCACACATAGCAACTTAAAAGCTGCTGGTCCCAAAAGATGCTGAAGACAGTTGAAGAATTGTCCCTGATTCCTGTAAACAAGCCACATGAAAGCAGATATTTCACTTGAGATGACTGTGATTAATACTAACAAACCCACAGAACCTGAAAAGGGTTGGAAAAGGGTTGGAAAAGCTTGGAAAAGAGAAAGCATTAAACGACTGAATATTAACCAAAGTATGTACGGTAGTAGTGCAGTCATATTCAAAATCCTTTAAGTCACTGATATGAGTATACTTGGCTGGAGGTTGTTGTTTATTTCCCAATCTGACAATAACTGAACATAAACAATAGTCAGTGAAGATCAGAAATCCTCTTACAAAAGATGTGATTTTCCAAGGACTCCAAGGCACAACATTGAAAGAGTTCATAAAGTTGGCAGTTTTTTCTTCTCACTCTGTCAGTAGAAGGTGTGTGAACTTCCGTCACACAGCGATGCCTTGGAGCCCTGATAACTGAAACTTAAACTGCTTCCTCTGGTTCTGTGTCATTTACTGCTCTGAGTCCATTTTGAGTCCTCTGCTACGGAGTCGGTGCCGACTGATTCTGAAGCTCTTCGGTCTTCTCCTCCGCCACTTCCGCTGCTACGACTGGGCTCGTCTTTGCCAGCGTGCTGTAAATGGTCATGGCCTGAGGAGCAGGAAAACAATCCTTAATATCATGACTGACAACAACAAAAGCATCAAAGTTACTTTATCTATCTATATTTATGAACAATTCTATTACAGTGACACTGTTCTGAACATATAAATAATAATGCATGAATAGATACCTGTGTGACCATTCCACTGATGTCCCCAGTATTAGAGGGCAGAAGGATGGTGTTGGATTCTTTGGCGAGGTTTGAGAAAGCAGACACGTACTGCTCAGCCACACTTAGGGAGGCAGCTGCATTTCCATTCTGTACAGTGCACAAAAAACATTATTAGAATTAACCAGAAAACCTCTTTTATAAATAAAACTGTGACCATGGTTAAAAAACAAACAAAAATAAAAACTACTGTTCACCTGCTCAGTCAGAGCCTCTGACAAAAGACGGATGGCCTTAGCTTTTGCCTCAGCTTTGGCTAAGACAGCTTGGGCTTCGCCTGCAAAGAAAGCAGTAATCAATTAGTGATCTATAACTTGCGTTATCATCTGGAATATGTCAGTAATTCAAGTATTTTTAGCCCTACGACTTAAAACATCACTGAGAGCAACAGATACAGGAGAAAACAAGAGCCATTCCTCCAAGCACACAAACTGTGTAAGAACCACAGAGATAAAACAACCAAACTGGGTGACTAAATGCACCTACCGGCCGCTTTATTGATCTGCTCTGCTTTTTCACCCTCCGAGGCCAGGATCTGAGCTTGTTTACGACCCTCTGCGACATTAATGGCCGCTTCTCTCGCCCCCTCAGACTCCAGCACTGTGGCTCTCTTTTTACGCTCAGCCTCTACCTGCACAGAGAGAATAAAATGTGCGTGTTCAAACTTTCTGTGATTAATAGGTCTCTCTAGCTTCACGAGTAAAGTGCTGAATTTTGCAGAGGCTTTATTCTTCTTGCTAAGGTCACCAGCAAATGAAATCCAAACAAAGTAAAAGACGTCTTGGGAACTTCATCTTTTTTGATCCTTTTTCATTCTTCAACAACATCAACATGTTAACCTCACCTGCATCTGCATGGATTCTTTGACACGAGGTGGAACGTGAATATCTTTGATTTCATAGCGGAGGCAACGAATTCCCCACTCATCTGAAGCTTGGTTGATGGAGTGGACAATGTTGGCATTCAGGGACTCCCTTTCCTTGAAAAGACAGATAGATAAATAAATAAGATTTAAAAACCCCCCACCACACATTTTATTTCTCACATTCCAAAATACAGAAGTAGTTTATCGTTACCCTGAACACTTTGTCCAGTGTGAGTTTGCCCAGTTCTGAACGCATGGTGGTCTGTGCCAGCTGTGTGACCGCATATTCTGGATCTTCCACACCGTAACTGGCCTGAAAACAAATAGAAGTGATTGAGAGATTAAAAAAAAAAAAAAAAAACAATCCTCCCCCTGTGTAAAGCGTGGTGCCCAAAACTAGGAAGTCTCGGTCCACACTTTTAATGCTAGTAATACTACTATTACTAATACAGGATCTAATGGTGTCAAATTACAGTACATCTGCTGACCGTCTGGATCTGAACCTAATAGTGTCTAATCACGCTTATCTAATCAACTGGATTCTGCTTCCCAACCTGGTTATAAAATATATTAAAAAAAAAAGTTTACTAGGAGGCATTCAAATTTACGTACATTAGCACACAGATATATGTACACTGATACATGCATAATACATTGGGGTAATCATGGTCACCACAAGTTACAGGTATGAGTTACATAAAAAAAAAAAAAACCTCCATTCATCAGGACAAAAAACTTCCTTCAAAAGCAATTCTAATTTTTGCAAACATACCTTAAAAGGGTCTAGGATCCTTAAGTAAAGCACTCCATCAATTTGTAGTGTTACATTATCTGTGGAAAAAAAAAAAAGCAGTTCAGACTTTTAATAAGTTGTGTCACTCATCATCAAGAAAATGATGGATGAGCAACCAAATTTAAATTGCCTTCACACTCGTCCTTCCCAAGAGTAATGACGAAAGGAGCATGGTGTTTCTTACCTAGAGATACTGCAGACTGCTCTGGGACATCAATCACTATCTCTTTGAGACTTTGCACATAGCGAATTCGGTCCAGTATGGGAATGAGGAAATTTAAACCCTAGAAGAGGTGAAAGGGAAAAATGTTAAGGAGCGCCCACACCTTTCCACAGCTTTCAAATATATGTGACATGAGAACTTCGTAGGGCTGGATATTATTTGATTATTACTTTTTAATGATACTATTGTTGAATAAACACAATCCTTAGGATAAGAACTTTGACAAAATTAAAATCCCGTCTAAAATTGGTAAAATTGTGATTTAAGTAGATAAATATTTCATCAACAGGTGTTTCTATTATTTTGTCCCCTCAATTAAAATTAATGACTACAAAACGCATCCCACAAATTGATCATACAGTTGAAGCAGAGCTTCTCTAAAACAGTTTCAATAAAAACAGAACATTATAACTTTCACAAAGGAGAATGTATTACAGCACTGTTAGATTAGACTGCATTAATTTTTCAGCTGATAACTTAACTTTATTTTTGGAACAATGCCCTCTGGTTATCCTGCCATTTGGACTTCAGTATCTATTAAAAATAAATGATGATACCGGCTCTAAGATCCGGTGGAAGCGACCCATCCTCTCCACAACCCAGGCTTCCTGCTGGGGCACAAACAGGATCAAAGTGTTCATGGGTAAGTTGGACGCCCATCTCTGCTGCGCTGGTGTTACCCACAACCTCGGCGCAGTCCGCTGGGTTTGCTACAGACACACACAATTACAACAAAATGCCATCAGATCTGCAGAATGCCAATAAATAAAATCTAAAATAATGAATAAATCCATTGTTATGACTGCAAAGACTTTGTCCCTTGCATATAATTAAAGAATATAAGGTTGCAGCTAATAATCTTTTACATTACTGAGCAATTTTTCAGTGAGTCCTTTTTGGTTAAACAAATAATTGTTTAGTCTCTTAAGATTCAGAAACCAGAACAAAATTCCCCCCAAAATTTCAATGAGCAGAATCTGACATCCTCAAAGGCTATGACTTATCCTGCAAACAACTGAAACTAAAGATGCTGAATGTTCTTATTTTTAGCTTAGCTCCTTTGTACAGTGTAGTTCTTTCTTTTGACTTACAGTGTATATATATGTAGACAATTTTATGTAGCGGTAAACAGACTTCTGTCTGGATGAAGAGTGACATTTCGGGGACTATAAACACACGGATGCGCGCTGAATGACAACTAACTAGCTAAAGAGCCGGAAATGACAAGACAACACTTTGAATTTACCTGCAAAATGGCCCCTCCGGCCCGACACAGCGTCCGTAGCATCATTTAACTGCAGTAAAGTGATTGTACAAATACAATTCAGCGTCTTAGACTGGTTTCTACCCCAAACACCGCACTCATGTGAGTGACCCTTGCCGATCAGGAAATGAAAGTTACATCATTGGTGCAGCGCTGAAAAACTCCGCCGGTGCTAGGAACAAAGACCGAACGACTATGGTTCCGCTGGCTCATCAATAGTATCTACTGATGTTAATAATTGTGTTATAATTGCACAGGGATTAACTGTGTAAAACTATACTGTGTTATGTCAAACGTAACACGAGTTAAACAAAGGGTAAAAGAGTCTGATGGAGAAAATGATGATTTGATGAAGTCCTGTAAACAAAACCACCAAACAGAATACAGCCTGGTAAGAAGGTGGATCTTCTGCACCTATATAGCTTTGAAATATCCGTTGTTAATTAAGTTTTTGTCTTCTCCCCAATCAGTAAATGCCCCACTCTCCAGTCAATAAATGTCATGACTCGCTGAATACACAGGGCGGTGCTCTTGGTTTTCTTTTAGCTCTGCTGCAGCTGTAGCAAAGACAAAGAAATCCGTGCTCTACAGTATTGCAGATACCATAGGAATAATCGAAAACAATAAAATAACAAACTAGTCACCATTCACATACTTAAAAATACATTTTGTCTCAAAGTCATATGTTTACGTTTAAATATAAGAAACAAAATATAAATGTACAATAAACAATACATAAACATAAATAGCAAAATTAACAGCCATCCTAAAACACTCTCCAAATGTCACCCATACAAAAAGTTGTAGGTATTCAGTCTTTTTCGGATCTGACTGTCACCTGTTTCTTCCGCCAACCTGTCCCTCTCAGCGATTGGTCAGATTACTTTAATCAGTACCCGCCCTTCAGCGCCGTACTGCTTTTTCATTGGACACATCAAACGCCAGTAACAGGTGTTTCGCCCCCGCCCTTCCCCCCTCTCTCTCTCTCTCTCTCTCTCTCTCTCTCAGTGCCCTCAGGTTGTCCGTCAGTCTGAAAGCCTGGGATGTGAGTTTTGATAATGGCGTGGCCGTGGCGGGGGGCAGCGGCTCTCTGCCTGAGTCCAGCATCAGAAAACCACCTGTAAACATCGACGAAGGGCCTTTTCAGCGATTTAACAAAGTGATTTAACGGACGTTGTAATGTAACCGGGCAGAGTAAATCTCCCCTGCTCTACAAACTCTGTCAAACTATTGGATTTTCGCTGGAAGCGCTTTGCCATGTCGTTACTGTGTGTCAGAGGTAAGTTTCCGTCTGTTTTTATTTATTTATGAGGTTAGAAACCACAGTAAGCGATAGTTTTACAGGTAAAACCTCAGTTTGTTAGATTCAATCTGATAAGGACAATTAAATCTTACAGAACCAGTTTGCTCACAGCAGGCATCACCCCCCCTCAGGCAAGTCCCAGTACCGAGGAAAGTAGCTTGAACATTAGTCCTGTTGTGATTTTACGTGTAAAAACCCAGTCTCTTATTAAAGATAATGAAATACCAGACTCATGCTTGAAACTATTGTTTTTTAAATTAGGAAATTATATCACACTTCTGTTTTATTGGAGCAATGCGCCCACATCATACCAGCTGTTTTAGCCTAACAGAGCCACCATGTCTGCGGTTTATATTGACTTTGAGATATTACAAAATTATGAACAAACAGTGGCTGTGGACATAATTTAAAATGACTTTAGGACGATCCCAGTTCAAAATTAGATTGGAAGACAAATGATAAAGTGATAAATAATATGGAAAATCAAAAGAGGGTCATTTGTTTTTGTGAGTTAATTTGGACTTGGATTATCAAACAAACCACTTGTAGAGTAATGTCAATGGAAACCAAAGGTTATAGTAACTATAAAGTACTATAGTACTATAATAGTACTACTTTCAATTTTAAAACAGAAATAGTAAAAAATAAAATGACACGAAATGTAAATCTTTTAAGGGTCCAAATGGTAAAACACTATATTAAAACACTATAGGACTATAGCACCTTTCAAAACAAGGTTACTGTCTGCTTTATACATTCATATATGCATTCAAAGACTAAAACTGAACTAAAGTCAACATGAGGTTGGTTTAACCCAAAACATGTTGGAGAATCCTTGTCTGCTTTAGCATCCTTCACAGCAGCAAAGCACATTATGCAATACCCAATTCTGTGATCCAATGCCCAGCAATTTGATCCAGTGCTGCCAGGAGGAATAAATAAATAAATAAATCAAAAGGAGAGAGAGAAAAACATATTACAAGCTTAAAGCAGAGCCTCAGGCTTCTTTTCTTTTAAGCACATATGTCATTTTTAAACAGTGCCTCTTGTAAAGTTTGGCATTAAACTTTATTTTAGTTGTTTACAAACGTGCTTTTATTGTTGGTTTATTGTCTGTTTAAATAAGGAAAATATATATTTTAAACATGGTAATAACTCCAAAATATGCCTGGTATGGAAGTATGGACAACACATATCCATCCAGTTATGTTCTCCCTGATAATTTAGAAAGGATATACTGATCATAACAATAAAAGCATCATATTGACATGTTGTATCCCTTTTAAGAGTAAAATATTATTTCATACACAAATGAATAAGTTGTGTGCTCATTTATCAAAGAAAGTCCAGTACTATAAATAACACAATAACAGTGTATTTATACCTGTAAGTCCCATCTCTGATCTATAGTACCCTTTCCAGTGCTGGTTTGATTACCATGTGTCAAATTGATGGCGTCCTTTACAGAAATGATGCGTCAAATGTCATTGAGCATTTGGGTCAGAAAGTGAACTTTAAACATTTCTTGGTTTCTTGGAGGAGTTGGCATAAAAGCTGACCTCAATCTGAAACTGCAACTAAAGCTATAGTAGGGTTTACAAATAGTTGTTGTTCTCTTAAAGCAGGAAGTATAGTGTATTCCTCCCTCTAGCTGTTTTCCATCCCATCATTTATCATGCAGCTCGATGTTAAGTACTCTTTCAAAATACATTCACTTTGCATCTTAAGTCTAGTCAAAGAGGGAGATGGTGAACATAGGTGAGAAAAAAATCTTTTTTGCATTTTGTCTTGTTTTATTTTATATTATTGTCACCAACATATTTATACCTGCAGGCAATAACCACAAGCTGGACACAAATAAACGATACACTTCCTAAGATATCCTGAACGTTTCTGAAAATCCAGTTCCCGGCTGACAGGATTTACACACTCTCTCTGTTCGATGTAACCTGCTATGTCTAATTATTGTTACCTGGATGTCAAAAACACTGGGCGATTAATTGAAATTCAATTACGATTTAGATTTTGGTTTCCCACAATTATGAAAATCAGATAATTGACATAAAACATAAAAGTTGTGGATTTGAGCCCCACTCCGGGTGCCACCGCCAGTTTTCTGTCCCCCCCTTCTTTTAAATTGAAATTGATTTCTAGATCTGAAAGACGGTCAGGATTTTAGGTGAGACTCAGGTGTTACCTGATTCTGTTCAAATATCCTTCAGATCCTTCCACTCATGCCTGATTTACAGAATCAAGCGTGATGATCTTAAGCCGCTTTAATACGTTTCCAAAGATTATCCAAGTCACTGGAGATTATCAAACTTCAGTCTTCTGTCTGACTTGCGGTGCAGTGTGTTGTTATTGCCAGTGCTTGTTTTCCCTAAAACTCTGACTAATTAACATTAACTTAACATTAATGTAATAATGACAGTGGAGTAGTGACAGTAGAGGAAACACTCCTTATTTTATTCTTTATTCTATAATATGTTATGAAAAACCCTCTTATATGAAGACTGACCATACATCAGCCCATTCACATGTAGCACAAAAAACACAGATTAATAATGGGCAATTTCAGATCATCACATTGTCACCATCTCTCATATCACAAAAAGAAGCAGTGGTGATCAGCACCTTCTTGGCAACAGGAAGCACAACAGCTCCTGGATGTGTAGGGAAAATAAAATCCAAAAGAAAATCAGTTCAAACCAGTCTGCCCCTTTTAAAATAAACATAAATGAACAAAAATCAATGTATTTTTCTGTGAAATCGGATGCAGTGAGCCTCTCAAGTCATCTGGAAATTAATACATCTCGGTCAGAGAAAAGCTCCTGGCAGGGAAAAGGTTACAAACAGTCAAATCAGTTTTGTCCCCACTTACTTCAGAAAGTTCAGCCCAGTGGTTCAAGCAGTCAAGAGTAATTGTCCCAAACCGGGCTTTTCTCTATAGAGCTCGCACACTGTCCATTTATTGATTAGAGTTATGGCAGATGAAAGCTGGTGGGAGTTATGCAGGCCATAGATAAAAAAGAAGAAGGTGCTCAGGCAGGGGTTGTGTGATTAGCAAATGTTGTGATTCACTCCACTGATAGCACAGCTTGGCAATGTTGCTTATTGATTGCTAGTCGAGAAGCTTCATCTCCATGGCGATGTCTTTACACAACAGCTAAGTGGTTGCCCCTACAAGTGGACATTTGGAAGAGACTCCTGCTGTGGATCAGGACAGGGCTGAGTGGACACATGGCTCACATGGACCCCAGGATGCTGCAGCACTGGGGGTGTGAAGATGCTGTTACAGACATGTGATTTGTTTTTGTTTTTCTGTTTGTTTTTTTTTTCCTGAAAGAGAATAGCCACCGCTCCTAGGTGCAAACAGATCTTCTTTGGTTTTAAAGAGTGCAGAAAGCTAGGTGAGTGAGTGGTTGTGGGCAAGGTTGATGGCAGTATTTCCTTTGCTGTGCATCAGCCAGTGTTGCTTACAGTGCTTTGATGGAGGGCAGCTGACAGACGATGATCTACTCAGACTGGACAATGTCCGGGAGGTTACAGTTGGAATATGAAGAGGCAGAGAAAAACAAAACTGTGCTGGAGGGTGTTAGGATGTGAGATATGTAAACAAGTAAAGTTATAACACTTTGTAAGTCAGTGTATTTATTGGTACTTAATATCAGACAAAAGCAGTCAATCACTTATCTGACTAATTGTCGAGGCACTAATTATCAGCGAAAAGCTACTCCGCTGCATCAGATGGGATTGTTCGGTGCTGGTGAAGTGCCTTCATGCTTCCTCCGTTGGTACCTCTATTTTTTATTGCCTGTTGAATAGTGTCCACACAGGATGTTGAGCTTGTTTCATGCATCAACGCGGCATTTGTATGCTGATTCTTCTGTTGACACACGCTCAAATTTGTTTTACTTGTCAATTGAAAACAGCGACGAAGCAGATCTCTGTCACGGCCATGAATTAAAAACATGCAAGTTACAAAAACCACATCGCACCCTTTATCACAACCGCATTGACGCCATTTGTTTGGAACCTGCTTGGTCGATGTTGGCTCTGCAGCAGGATGAGTAGGTGAGGAGGTATTACAAGAAAATAATTTTCTACAGGGTGAGAAACAGAGGCCCTGCAGGACTAAACGTGACAGAGCTGCAGGCAGAGTGTTTGAGTGTAACGAGCAGCAGAGTAGTGGAATTATGAGAGAAAGAGGCAGAGAGAGACAGAGAGAGTGCTTAGAGATTGTGGGGGTAATCCCCTGGCCATCTGTTGCTCCCCCCCCCTTCTCTCTCTCTCTCTCTCTCTCTCTCTCTCTCTCCCCTTCTTACACTGGCTCCACCTGACCAGATCCAAAAGCCAGCACAAAGCGGAAGTACACCACTGCCTGCAACAGTATTAGATTCTGGTATCACTTCCTGTTCCTACTCTCCTGTTTTCTTCCTCGCCTCCCAATGATGATTTCCTCTTCATAAGGAACATCAACACTTTTGGGAAAGGGCGTTATCATTTGCCCAATAGCTTTTAGTAGTATAGGCATGAGTAGATATTTAGTAGCTCTGCATATCTGACACAAAAAAAGAAAAATATGATTATTGCATTTCATTTGTACGGAACTTTGAACAAAAGCATCTGGAAAAAATGAATAAATGTAAATGTAATGATACTGAATCCAGCCTTCTAAAAAGGTATATCTGTGTTGCAATTATTGTATAAGATTAACACCACATGATTATTAAATCCTGTTTAAATAGGAACAAATCCACAGTGTTAAAGTGAACAGCAGTAGATCTGCATCAACAAGTTAATGAATCGATCTGTCTGCAGAAAATTAATTAACAACTATTTTCATCATTCATTTCAAGTGTAGTCCCCATTTTCAAACAAATTAAAACCAGCCTAGCGTTCTTGAATGTGCAGATTTGCTTATTTTCTTAAAACGTTTTACAAGAAAAATGATTCTTCTTTCTTTGTGATAGAAATACAAATACTGTTTGGTTTTGGACTCATCGCTTGGACTGACAACTTCATCTTGGGCTCTGGATTTTTTAACATTTCATGACTTTTTATAGACAAACTGATTTATCAGTTTACTGGGACAAAATATGTGGCAGATGAGTCAGTGTTAGCTGCTACATTAGACAAAAGGCAGTGTCCAGTTTATTTAGTCAGATGGCTAACAACAAAGGAGTACACAGTTATAGGGAATTTCCTAATAAAACTGTCCTGTGCTGTGTCAAAAATTCTTAATTTTTCACCATCAGCTTTCAAAAGCTGTGATACTGTACTGATAACGAGGGAACAAGGAAAACAGTAGGTTGATGGGGGTAATTCTGCAACCAGCCCTGCAATGAGCTAAATGGCCTCTAAAGCCACAGAGGGCCCAGGACAGAAAACGATAAGCATCAGTTTCCACCATAATGGCCCCCCGGTTTATTGCCCTCAGCTCTGTGTGTCACAGCCCTAAATAACATCATGCAAATTACGACATAAGGCCACTGTGCCAGCTCATTTGTGCCACTGACAAAGAGATAGGTCCTTGGCTGAAAAGCCTTAGTGGAAAGCCAAAAAAAAAAAAAAAAATTCATACTCCTGGTTTGTCTCCACATTTCCACTGCTCCCTTTCCGCTTCACACAGAGGTATGTGGAGGACAGGAAGTGACTAGTTCTTTTTCTTTTTTTCCCTGCTGATAACAAAGTTCATTTTCCTCCGTTGTTATCCTAAAACACAACACTGAAAAAAAAAAAACTCTTTAGATTTTCTGAGTTTTAATTTAAGTTTGTTGTTGTGATTTGAATTCACATAATCAAGAATGATGTTTCATACTGAAGGGAAAACAGATAAATACGTCATACTCCCACATGGTTGTTTTAATGTGCACACGGAGAGGACGGGTTGATGTTACATGAAAATATGAAAGTGTCATTTGTGCCTTCATCATCCCGTCCTGCCCATCTGCCATCACAGGCTCCAGAGGTTTAGTAGGTTACATGCCTGAACACATAACTCTGCCACAGCAATCACAATTAATCCCCTCCAAAGCGCTTCACAATCCCATAAACCTTATTGTATAGCTGCATCAAGGGGCTAAAGATGGTGGGTTCTAAAAATAAACCAAAATACACGAGCATTCAGTTTTCCCCCTTAAATAATTGTTTTGAGGTTTTAGAAAACTGCTGCTGGTGCCAGACATTTTGCATGTTTTTTTTTTTTTTTTTGGTTTTTTTTGTTATCTTAATACCCATCTGCCCCGGTCCACTTTTGCCATTGTTTTTGTGTGTTTGTTTACCAGCTGTTGAGTTTTGTTTTACAGCTGTCAGGGCTTACGCTTTGTGGTTGTATTGAAGTTGGTATTCCACAATCAAATAAAGGCATTTGTCAGCTTTGACAAAAGTTAGGTGGCAGTCTTTAGTATGTTGTTGTCCATGTGTCAATAAAACCTGACCACAAATATTTTAATATACAGATTATATTTTTTTAGCTTCCCAAAGCTATTTCGAAGGAGGTATAATATTTGCAAGTGAGAACAAATGACAAACATTACTAATACAGACATAAAAATAGTCATGGAAATCTATTTAACTTCTAAGATCCAGCAGAGTTTAGGATTACTGCTCCTGTGTCAGAGGGTTTACTCGATGAGCAGCATTCATCAAAGAATCCACTCTGTATCAGGAGAGCAAATAAAGATGAGTTCTTCATTGGTAGTTATTTTTTAAGTGATGGGAAAATGTAAATCAGGCAATTTGCATAATACTTTGTGTTTTTGTTTCATTATAAAGCCACCCAGTCAGGCAGGGTGACGCATGAATTTAACAAAAACATTGTTTTTTTTTTTTTGTTTTTTTTTGTTCTTGTCCTCTAAAAACATTTTGACCCAAAGCTGATCCACCAAAACAAATGGCTCATCTGTTTTGATCAAGCGGCACATCAAGTGGTCTTCCTCTTGCAGGCGACAGCATCATGAGGCTGTTGGTCGGGTGTCACGAGTCATCAGCTCCTGTCTTGCTTCTCTGCATATCAATGAATTTATCAGGCTTCAGTAATACGAGATCGTGTTCGTTTTTCATTACCCGTGCCTCGACGTGTTTACATTTCGGACTTGTTTTTCCTCAGCAGTTCACTCAAGATCTCAATTGATTTTTTTTTTTTTTTTTTTTTTGTTCTCATCAATTTAATAAAGTCCTTATGAAGAATTACATCACATGCTAATCATTGTTTTTGTTTTGTCTTTACAGTAAAGAAAGCCAAGCTCCAAGGACCCCCAGGTGAGTACTGTTGTATTCACAAATCTTTTATATTTCATGAACATTTACTATATTTGTTCTCTCTGTTCATACTTAACTCTTAAGAGCAGAGTCCCTGTCTGTGGTACTTGTGGGACTTGTTCATGATGTGTACATCAACCTCACCCAGAGTTGAACTGTAGGAGAATCCCCAATAATCTAGTCACTTGAAATATATCACTTAAAACTTCCTGATTTGAAAGCTTTCCTATTAATGCTAATTCTCTTAATGCAGTTGTTGTTGGAAATATGCCACATGCACTCAGTTTCTTATGTAGGTTAATCACTCAAATACTGGCAAGTCACTGAAAGCCAGGTTTGATTTTGCATTATGTAATCCCGTGTCCTTCTGCGCCACGCCGTGCACAGGTGAGCTTAGATCGGTGGCTGGTAAGTCCAAATCCCCACGGTCTTCACCTAAGCAAATCCCTCCAGCGTTCAGCCTCATGCCTTCCTTTAAGCCCTGTGACGTTTCTGTCAAGAGCAGCCATCAGCACTGACACAGAGTCGCTGCAGCTTTGGATCTGCCCGTGACATTTTACTCTCATTCTCAGTTCCCACCTGACCCCTGTAAAGTCAGTTATCCAGCAGGTCTCTCTGTTCATTTTGTGTGTATTTTTCTTAACCCCTCCCCTCCTTCACCTTTAAGCGTAATGATTTTTTGAGGTGTCTGCATTGTGTCACAAGCAGCTCTGCTGCACTGAGTTATTGGTTTAAAATTGTCGACCTGTGCTGGCCCTCTGTTTCTGCCTGTGCCCTCCTCCCTGCTCTGGGCCACACAGTGTTACACCTACCCAAGAGCAAACATCAGGGATAATTCACTTAAGCTTGTCGTCAGCCCTTGGTGAAATTTAAACTTCAGTCACTTATTTATGCTAGAAGACAAAGATGGATTTGACAGGCACAGTCCTGCAGGAGATTTAGAAGACCAAAGGTTATGTTGATACTGTAAATGAAATCACCTTTAAGCAAATGGTGAAAAACATTCAAATGAATACTGTGAGACTGATATTGTAGGATTAGTAGTAGCAACCTGCTCAATCAGGTTTTCATGGAAATGTCATCATGCAAAAAATATCCTCTTCCTAACTCATTGCCAAATCAGCTAATATATAGGAAAGCCATGTTTTACATCTGCATTGTAGGTCTTTGTTTTTTGTTTTTTTTTTTTCTTTTTGGGCCATTATGTCACCGTACTTCCCATTGTTTTGGGAATTCTAGGAAGTAACAGGCTCTATGTCTGTTTATTCAGGCTTAAGAAATGACTTAATGTGTCATTGTTATTTATTAGTCCTCGTGATAACCCTAAGTCGCTCTGCAAAGGAAGATGTGTAACTTAATGGAAGAACACACAAAGTTTACATAAGGCTGGTCTGCGATGTGTGTTTGCGCTGTGCTTTCACCACACCTTTAGATGGATAGTTTTAGGCCTTACTTTTGGAGGCCTTACATTAAGTTATTTCTGGAGAATGCTGTACATGTAGAGTTGAAGGTGACCTTGGATGGGCCTGTGGCCAGCTGTCTTATTTTCCACTGATTGTAATGGGAAACTGGGGCTTGATAAGGGCTGTGTGTTGCTGGATTTGTGTGTGTGTGTGTTCAGTCTCTGTGTGTGTGTGCTTGCCCACAAATTTTAGTATTTTCTAAATATTTGTATTCTGTACTATTCTGAGTTGCTCAGTATGTGCATTCAAGTCACATTATTCAGTCTAAAACTTGTTAAAGTTTTAGTTGAAGTTATAGACTTCACATGAGGGGGTTCCAGCAATGGTGAAAAAAAAAAAAGCCTCCAATAGGTTTTTATGTCTCCTGTCGCATGCAACATTGATGAGTGGTCTGAATTTGAAATGTCAGCCTTCCAACTGCCTGCGTTTCCCTGACTGATTGAAAAACTCATCATCAGTCAATAATGGATGAAGACACTTACAGCTCAGGGGTGAGTGGGTGGTTCACAGCCTGTGGCAGAGAGTATTGTCTTAAAACACCGACATGACAGTTAGACTGTATCACTAATTCACCACATCTGATTCCTCCTTATCCACTATGTCACTGTGAGAGAGAGAGAGAGAGAGAGAGAGACACAGAGACACAGAGACAGAGACAGAGACACAGAGAGATATCTTGCATGTTTGGGTATGCATGCTTGACCCTGACTAATATACAGGCAGGGATGATATTATTATTTACTAGCATCTTGTCATCGCTGTACAAATATGTACTATATGCATACAGTAAAGCGTAAAGCTTCCTCTTAAATAAATAAATAAATAAATGAAAGAATGAATGACATCTTCTTTTCATAATAAAGTTAGACGCATGTTTATCCCAACTCTTTATAAAACTACATTCGAGGCATCATTAATAAAAATGATTGATTACGTTGATTTCTGTCAACTCTGAATTAAATCATGAAAAAAAGAAAACAGTTTTAAAACTGTGTGCATGCACATAGTTTGTGTTTTTTCAGGCAGTTACCGCTGCTTCCTCCTTAACAGTGCAGATTGTATCAGCCATATAGTGGACAGTGCCTGCTGTAAAGGGCTCACAGCCACTAAGTGGTTCTTATCTAATCCAACATCCTCTTCCCTTATCTCATCTCTTCTATTCATGGGAGGCGGCCCAAGTGTGGCACAAAGCATGGACTATCTAATTAGGGAATGGCTTGAGCATCCCCCAGGCTCCTTTGTAATAATGCCTGTGTTTTGTCGCTACTGCCCTCTCGAGACACTAATTAGGTTTGTGGCCTGTCACTCATGGTACTGGTAGGACGGACAATGCTTTCAGACAGTGTCGTGTCAAGGGGTTCGCCAGGTGCTTACAGCACAACTCTTTTGTTTTGGGGCCTAATTTAATCTTAAACATTTATTTACATTGTGTGTCAGTGGAATGTTGTAAACATCCACGTATTAACTGTCTCTTTGTGTCAAGAGTTGCGTTTACTTATCTGGCTGTTGTTTTAAAGGCTATGTGCAGAGTAAATGTTTCAATATGTTGCTGGGGTAACCAGGAAAATCTTTGTTTAGTGTGGTCAGGTGATCAGTTTACAAAGGAACAGCTGATGCTTTGCTTTTATTTCCCATGGACCAAAAGAAAGTGGGCTGTGTGTGTGTGTGTGTGTGTGTGTGTGTGTGTGTGTGTGTGTGTGTGTGTGTGTGCGTGTGTGTGTGCGTGTGCGT
>JBBMJY010000008.1:5603352-5681058 GCA_037833715.1 Toxotes lorentzi
GTGTGTGTGTGTGTGTGTGTGTGTGTGTGTGTGTGTGTGTGAGTGTGTGTGTGAGTGTGAGTGTGAGTGTGAGTGTGAGTGCGAGTGCGAGTGCAGGGGGGCCAACACCAGGGGTTTGCCCTGGAAATCTTGGGTACCACAGTGCTGTCTGTATTTTTGATATTGTATGCTGAATTGTCAAGAGAAATGCATCTAACTCATGTTTTTTATGCAATTATTTTACTATATTTCACATATCAGATGTATTTAAAAGCACTTTTTAATGTTGGCAACAATTTTAAACCATTGGGAGGATCTGACAGGGACTATCACTATTCTGATATTTATAGCCCTGACAATTAATTTAGAAATGAATTGGAACATCAGTAGAAATACCTGACAATACCTGAAAGTAATTATTAGTTGCAGCCCTGGTAATTTTACTTGTACTTAGTGCAGTGTTTTGGGAGTGTAATGCTGAATGATGGTACCATGGTAGATTGTTATCCTGTGGTGGACACATAGGTTTCAAATGGGTCTATTTATCCAGTAGAAACCTCTGCCATAGTAGGATTGAAAAAACAAACAAAAAAATGAAACCTTCATGAACACATGATCAATCAGGCAAGATATTGATTTAACTTTATGGTCATTTTGAAGCTCTGTAGTTTGTTTAATTGTACTGCGGTGAGAGGGTTTTCTAATATTTACACATGAAATTAAATTAAATATTTCAGAGTGTATTAGGTCATTGTGAGCAGTGTGAGCAGTATGATGAAGCATCTTGTTTTGTCAGGTGTCAGATGTGTAACCTCAACTGGTTATTTCATCAATACATACTAAATAAATACTAAATCATAGTCATTAATCAAAATCATATCATAGAAGTTACATATAATGTGATGATTTTATCCATATTGACCACTCTTTGTCAGTCATACCACCTATTCTTAAGCATTTCAAAGCATTTCAGTCTAAGCTGCAGCTATAGCTGCTGCTATAGCTGCTTTTGTGCCCAGGTAGGTGTCAGATTTGTGCAGCTAGAAGGGGGTGTTGCTGGGCTAGTAACGACCAGAGCGAAACTGAGCAACTACCACAGGCACGGGTTTGACTCTCCCTTGGCCTACTGCGGGAAATGAAAAGTAGTGGTTGTGTTACGGGCTGTTTAATCCCCTTCTAGCCCCCTCACCCTGCCCAGCGCTGACAGCTGGTACAGATGGTTGTTGTTACTTCAGTACTACTGACTGAGAGGAGACTGACGGAGATCACTGGGTGTGAGTTGTCTACATAAACCGGAAGATAGGCATTTGAATCCCTGTCACAGAGTTCCAGTGATCGTTTACTACTAATATGGCCGGCTGTCATATTTAGACTATTTGTGGGTCACATAGCTTCCAATAGATTACTGGTCACCTTTGACCCAAGTGAAATTCGGTTTTAGTCTTGATGGTATCAGGACTGACAGAGACCTTTTCTGCAGTAATAACAGGTCAGGAGAGATTTCCACTTTATTACATCATCAGCAGACCTGCATACTATGTGTTGAAGGCCATTATAAAGAATAGAAAATCAGGAGAAGCTGTAATTTACAATGCAGGAGAGACATACCAGGGAGTTGGATCTTGTAGTTGTATCTGCTGTGTGGGGTTGACTCTCTTTGGAGATTAACAGGGTCAGTTTGCTGCCCTGGCTTGGCTTGGCTAGGCTCCGGGGGGGGGCGGGGCATGGTGGAGGACTTATCTGCTTTCACTCTCGCTAGAGCCCTTGATGTCTTTTTCTCCCACACAAAGGTGAAGTAGAACTGGCCTGGTCAGTATTATCTGTATTAGTTTGAACGTCTGAACTGTCAATATGTTTAAAAGTGTGTGTTTTGGTACAGTTGTGCCAGATAAATGACCCTGCAGACTACTGCAGATGGGCTGATACTCTTACTATCTTCTCTACTGCTCATTGACTCCCCAATGTTTTTTTTAATAATCATGCATAATACTCTCCCTTATACAACCCCTATATATGCTCTCAGTGCATTGCTTCAACCTCACCTTAATTTAAATTATAATCTCCCTTTCTTTTGTTTCAGACAAGTTCAACACCTACGTGACGCTGAAAGTGCAGAATGTCAAAAGCACAACTATCACTGTGCGGGGGGACCAGCCCGGCTGGGAACAGGATTTTATGTTGTAAGTTATTAAACACAGACACACAGGGTCATGCATCATGATTTATTGAACAAATTAAATTTTTATCACTTTAGTTACAGACTATAATAAATAAAAACTGCATAGTGGACTTCACATAATATACTAAACTAATATAAAGGAACATCTCAATGCAAGCTTTGCACATTATTCAAGACTGTTGTCATAAAACCACTGACAATGGGCATCTTTCTATATTGACAAAAAAAATGATGGTTTAGTGAAATTACACCTCATGATGTATTGCCCTTGACAAGATGCTGATTATCTTAAAAGATATTAATCTATGAGAAACAGTACAGGTTGCAACCTTCTGTTTCAGACACATACAGTGTTCCCACATCGTCCATGGAGTGCCATTTCCTGTTATTCTAATTTGAAACCTACGTAGTGCTTATAGCTACAGGAAAAGTGTTTTTCAAGTTGAGCAGCTCGTTCCTACGAAATCGTCTTGTCACACAGCTGCTGTTCATTTCCTCCCTGTAATTCATTGGTTTAATTTCCTCATTTTACTTTCCCTGTGAAAGGTATCCATGGTGACTAGAGAGACAGCATGTTGTTGCATGTGTGTCATTGTTTGTCTTTTGTTAACTCCCTCATTGCAACAGTGTTTGTTTTTCCAGACCTTCATCCTTCTACTGTCTGTTAATGATGTGTTGGCTTGGTGTAATTCAAAGTAAAGCATAATCATTCGTCAGGGTGTTCAGTAAATGCTCAGCACCTGTTACAACCAAATATCTTTATTAAACATTAGAAATGATGACTTAGCTCAAGTCTAAAAATGAGAGCTGCAAATTTTCTAACCGTGAACATGAGCAGCAAACTTGCAGTTAACTCTGGATCCAGTTAACGCTGGATTTTCATGTTATTTTTAGACTTATTATGTGTCTTTTGGATTAAATTTTAGAAAAGCATAGCTAATGCATATAGTTTTTTCGGGAGTAGATTATTTGGATGGTAGTGCACTTTAATGTATCAAAGAGTGTTTCAAATTGAAGGAATAGTTCAGCATTTTGGGAAAAATGTGTATTAGCTTTCTTGCCAAGAGTCAGACGAGAAGATCAAAACCACTCCACCATAAATATGAACCTACCACCTGCTGCCATTTAGCATAGCTTAGCACACAGGCTAGCTGTTTTCAGTCCTTACGCTAAGCTGTGGTAATCATATATATATATTTACCATACAGACATAAGAACAGTATCAAGTTCCAGCAAGAAAGTGAAGTGCATTTTCAAAAATGAAGTATTCCTTTAATGTTGATAGAGCCCTGACCAAAAATATATACATTTTAAAAACCAGCACTGTTCTGCTTCAATTTGAAGGTAGGCAATCAACCTGTATGCTTTTGATATGCTGTGCAAAATGATCAATCAATCTCCAAAAGAGATTGAGACTCAATCAATAACGCAGTTTGTAATGAGTTAAAAACACCACTAACAAAAAGTTAGTAAAAATGTTATGCTTTTATAACATATATATATTTTATATAGAGAGTTTCCACATTTCCTGTTCCAGTTCCATTTTGATCTATATTTGCTGTACGTCCACCTTGTTGTTTTAGGAACTGTGCAGTAAAAGTGTTGTTTTGTGCTAGAATGGGAGCCTCTAATTAAACTAATAATAATTATCTGAACTGCATAAAGTGGTTGTGGAAGGATGTGGAAACTTTCACTTATTTACTTTCAGGTGGGCATTTGCAAGTTCACTCCAGGTGTTTATTAGCGTTTGAATTTTTAGAAAATGGATGATGCACAATCATAAAATAAAAAAAAAAACTACAAGTTTGGATAACAGAATCTAAATGACATCCTAAACAACCAGTTAAAATTAGCAACAGTTTGATATCAATACCTTGATAGATTTATTTATTCTGTGCCATTCTGTATGAGCAGATGATTTAGAAAGCCTTTATCTGTGCACCTGGACGCCCTGGATACTCAGCGCCCTCCCCTGCACTTCTCTCAATTGGCTGTTCTCTTTGATTATCTTTTCTCTCATCTTCCTTTTGTTTGGCCTGTCGATAGTTGTAAACTGCCACCGATGAAAATATGCAAATGTCCTTGTCACATGGCCCCTTTCAGAATTGATATGCTGTTTTATTGCTGTCATCAAGCTGTTTTTGAGCCCTTTGAATAGCACAAAACCAGGCTGGAATGGATTATGACAGCTAATACACAACAAAAAGAGGAAGTAGCCTTTGTTATCAGGCCTGGCAGTAATTATGTAGAAATTTCTGGCTCATTGAAAGTGAATTGAATAACATGGGAAAATTTTGTCTGTTTTTATGTATTATTCTCATAACAAAGACTCAAATTATGTAGCTTTTGTTTCGCTCTTTTATCCACTGACATTCTCTAGGCTGATTATCAGGAAAGACCTTTTATTATCTGATTATAAGACTGACATTGCTTGATACCTGCTATGATTTTTTCTTATTTGCCTCTTCTCCTCAGTGAGATCAACCGGCTGGACCTCGGCCTTATTGTTGAGGTGTGGAACAAAGGCCTCATCTGGGACACCATGGTGGGGACCGCCTGGATTCCTCTGAAGAGTATCCGCCAGTCGGAGGAGGTTGGAATACGCACCCACACAAATGACATAAAACAGAAGAAAGACACAGGAAGGATTTAATTCCACAATAAAATTACTGACATAACTAAGTTTCTCATTAGTATCTCATAACAAGATACAGTATTTAGTTTTTGTATTTTATTTTACCATCACAGACACAGTGTGGCTTAATTGTGAATTATCTTTGAAATAGTACAAATACACAAAAGTTTTGCAGGTACAGTAATAAAAATACCTAAAATGTACTAATTGCAGGAGGGCTCAGGCGAATGGATTTTCCTGGATGCAGAGGTTCTGATGAAGGCAGATGAGATATATGGCACCAAGAACCCAACACCTCACAGAGTCCTGCTGGATACTCGCTTCGAGCTGCCATTTGGTGAGACCTGCCAATCCCTTTTTTTTTTAATTTTAGCTGTATGTTACACTTCCAGACTTCCAATGAGGCAAACTTCTGACACTTTTTGTAAGGTTCAGGTGCTTATGTAATCCTGTCATCTCAAGTATCTGGTCTGACCACAGTGGATGCATGACTGATATAGAGAGTACATTAGTGATTCAGGTTACCTTCGGGCAAATCAAACCTTGATCCGCTGAGTTACACAAAGGCCATGAATGCTTCCTGCTGAAATGTCAGCAGTCGGTTTCTGAGGCTAGACGGGAAAAACTATCCAGCCTGGGGCACTGTGTAACAAACTGATGACGTAGTGTAACCTGGTGGTTTTATGCAAGCATTGATTTCTCTTGAGGAGAAACTATATGGATCATATAAACAACAAATATACTCAGTTATGAGTATGAGGTCACTTTTTTCCTGAATCAAGTTAAGTCATAACATCCATACCGTTATCTTATTGCATGATGTGAAGGACACTGATGCTGAACAACTAATGGCTAGAAACGGGAAACTCTTAGATATTTGTTTTAGTGTCTGATGTCCTCTGTCTGGTTCCAGTGGGGATGAGGGGCCTGTTTCTGTGCTGTATAAATTGGGGACACTGACTCACCAATGGCAGATCTTCCTTTATTAACTTAGGTTCAGCAAATATAATTCTGTCTTTCCAGGTTGTTCCATTGTGGCCGACAGGATTAAAGAACCATTAAAAATGCTTTTATATATATTGCTAACATGATGAAGAGGAAATTTTGACTGTGAGACAGTTTAGGTCCGTTTGCTGGAATTATCCACAGAAACATTTGCATTTATATTTAATTAAAGCCACATTCAATGATTTTCTTTTCTTTTCTTTCTTTCTTTATTTTTGGATCATCGCTTTATAAAGTAGAGACACTTTAGAAAAGGGTCACCCATTTAAGCACCTGCAGAGAGCAGAGATGGAGCAACATGAGCATTCATTTAGATTTTTTTTTTTTTTTTTTTTTGGCCATATGATCAAAATAAGTCTAATTTTCACTATCCTTCTAACTCTTACTTGGTCTCCATCAACTGTTGAGAAAAATATCTGACTCTGGCTGCTAAATGTTTCACTTTCTTTACCAAGTAGTCACTAACTTTGTCTGTCTACCATGTGGGGCTGAGCAGGTAGCCTACAGTGGGTTTATCAGGGCTTTAATGCTGAAAATTTGCTGCCTGCTGCTGGACACTGGTTAGATGAGTGAAATGAGACTCAACCATACCAAAACCAAAATTAGATAGCTAAAAGAGGCTAAACAGGTCTGAAAGCTTGTTAGCTGTGCAGAGTGTCTGTTTGCAAAGAGTTTTAATGTTTTCCATGGTGGTCACAACACACCATGTGAAACACACCATGTGCTCACAACACCTTGTCCAATCTCATTGATCAGCTAGTATTCTAAACCCTATAATTTGCCTGATTAAAATGGCAAAAAGGATTTCAGAAATGAAATGTCCTCTGTGCTCCTCCTGCTCTCTACCTTGACCACCATTCTACCTGCAGGATCCAAATTGCCGGCACTGCATACAGCTTGAACCCATATGATCAAAAGGCATCAAAGTTAAAGCAGTGTGTCTGTCTGTTGAGTGGGAGACGGCCTTTTTTTTGTTTCAAGAGGAGACCTTTCAAGGTTGCGGGAGGCCATCATGACTCTCTGCGCCACTAGAGCCATTCATTAAAGCCATGGGTCGGTATGTCTTTGAAGCCCTGGCCTTTGTGTGTGTGGCCTTTAATGTGCATCTGTCTGCAGTGTAGCGCAAATCCCCCTGAAAAGTGGGATCGTGAGAGTGCCTGATCTTAGACAGAACAGTAATCTAGTCTGAGGTTGGTATGGTTGGAGAGGCAGGGTTAAGTTGCACCAAAATGAGGACAAAACACTCCTTTCCTGCTCATGGGTGCTTCAGTTGTGAGGAAAATGTCGACTTAATATCATATCAGTCAATTTCATATAAATGTATATGCATGTAATATAATGTTACACTTCTTCTGTAGCATCTTTGGACACTGGATCCTTGCTGCCGTGATGAAAATGTTCCTGACATTTGTGATTCTCCTCCCTTAACAGCTTGTGGCCATTTCTAACTAACTAATTTTATTTTATTGTTCCGAAGAAGCTCATAAGAAATTCAGCAGGCATAAATGCATTATGATGGCATCCTGGAATGTGATGCTTGAAGTTGGAAGGAACAGGATGTAAACGTCAAACACATGTATGTTTTATGCATATTTTGGAACCAGACATCCCAGATGATGAGGCACAATACTGGACAGGCAAGCTGGAACGCATCAATACCATGAGAATCCACGATGAGGTAAAGCACAGTTTAATAAGGTTTTATTGCTTTTATTTGTATGTATGTGTTTGTATTTACCGGTATTTGTTTTGGTGTGTAAAAATAACGTATGTTCCTACTTTACTGCTAATGACGCACTGCTGTATTTATTTATTTTTTGTTGTTCATGCTGAAGGAGTGGTGCATGTAAATTGCTGTGGTAACAATAACAATGTGAGGACATGAAAAACAGACCTGATGCCTGCTATTTTTCTCTCTCTCCTTTGTAGTACCCTCTTCAGGATGATGTTCAGAGTCGCCCACTTCCATTTGCGGCTTCCCAGTGCTGTGAGTGTGTCCGCCCATACTGCTCTCAGCCTCTAGATGGGGCCAATTATCCACACTTCTGGCTCTCAGGCTTTGAAATGATTTCTGTCCCCTTCCTTGACCGTGTTGCACTGCCTAATGTGGTAACAGCTGAGCCATTTTAATCAGAGTAGGAAATCATGACTGTACACTTCTGTAAATATTTATACAAACTTAAAAAGGAGCCCATGTTATGCATGTTAAACCTTTTCTTACTACTGTGACAGTTTGTTTTCCACTCCAGAACCACTGATGGGGTTCCCTTGTCCTCTCACTATTACAAGGTTTTTTTTGTTATGTTTTCACCCCCCCCCCCCCCCCCCTCACCTCCTCTGACTGTACCTCTCACTTGTAACATCTGCACTTTCACCAGGCAACTATTTCGGATGGGCTGACCCACTGAGTATGTAAAACACACTTTGATGAAATTTTCCCCCTGGCCAATCCTCAGTGCCCTCTGCATGTCCTAATGCCCCACATCACCCAATAACATGTAATCTATAAAGCTTTCGTGCATTTTATTCTCATGATGGCACTCCAAGATTTGTTTTTCCTCTCTGTTTTCCTCGATCCCCTTTTTCACTTAATTTCTTTCTGCTGATGTTTTCCTGTTATCTATGCTCTGTGCTTATGTCACATAAACTCATGTATACCTAATCCTTAAATGATTGGTTTAGCACACATACCAGAAGACAACAAGTCAGGAAAATTAATCAAAAACACTGATATGTTTTTCTCCCTCTGAAATCGTGCTCTACACACCATTTTAGAGAGAGTTCATTTGAATTTCAAAATAGTAATGGCATCAAACATTTGAAAATGATTAGTAATAGCTATAGAAAAGCCCTCATCAAATTTTAGAGTGTAAAGTGCAGTTGCAGCACTAAACTGGTAGGTGGCAGTCTTTGCTCAACTATATTTATACATCACCTTGACATTTCTTTGTCCTCCCACTTCACTCTTAGAGATATCAACAGAATCAGTTTATCCTCCACCCTCTCACTTTATTGCTTTGAAAAGATAAAACTCCACCCCAACGCTTCCCTCCAGCAGACACCAACCTCTTCATCATTTTTCTAAGGTCACTCTTGGGGTTGGCAAGGTCACTTTCAATATGTGGTTTGGGTGCACTTTTTATATGCAACCACGGATCATGTTTTAATAGTAATAGTAATAACATATATAAAACAAACAATTGTCTACAATTATATACAATAGCAGATCAGTCTAAAGTATAGTACAGACAAAGGTGTAATTCAGTATCTTACATTTAGCTGAAGAGGTTGCATGTGTAAGGCCTGTAGTCTTCTAAAAGTGCATGACCTTTGCTCTCTTCCTATTAACCTGGCATCCACTGACCCTAGTCCATTTTCTTTCTGTAACATTTTTTTTCCAGTTAGGCAAAATTTAATCTGGGATGCGTTGTCCATTTTCACGTTTGATAATAAGCAAGGTTTTTTTTTTTTTCTTGCTGTCATACAAAATATACTTATTGATGATTCAGGCAAGCTTGATTTACTCAGCTCATCGTGTCTCCTGTTGCAGCTCTAGATGACCAGGACAGTGCTGTAGATGATCGGGATAGTGATTACCGCAGTGAGACGAGTAACAGCCTGCCTCCGCGTTACCACACAACGGCTCAGCCCAACTCCTCCATGCACCAGTACCCCATGGGGCCTCGGATGCAGCACCACCCGGACTCTTGCACAGACTCTGTCCACAGTTTTGACCTGGACTACAGGGACCAAAGAGGAAGCAGGTAGACTGAGTATACACACACAGTCACCCATATACACCTTCACTCTCTGTGACACACAAGGTGAAACGCTCACTTTCTTGCACAAAGTCGGTATTCAAGCTTGTGGTCACTGTAATGGTCAGTTTAGAGACAACACAATACATATTTAAGGGCTGTTGTTCTGTTTCAAGTGCACTCTCAGTAATAAAATTATTACTCTACGTATTCCATTATTTCTTCAGTTTACTTGTAAAAGCAGAGCAAATTTCCTCTGTACCATACTGACACCCTCGCTTACTCAAACTCACTCATACATGTCCTTACTCACACAGACTCTTTTGATTTCTCTCTCCATAAAATACAGAGCCGGAGACATCCACTCTCACATTTACAGTGACAGAATTAGTCATTTTAATTATCATGCTCCTTAAGTTTTTCTCTGTCGGATAGTTGACCAAAACTCCAACATAGCTGGAGCTTTTTGCTGTTCTTTTGTCTGTGAGCTGGCTTTCCTTTTTTGCCATAGTTGATGGTTCATTCAGCTGCCTCAGCAGAACAGGAGGGATTTGTACTCTAGAGGCGAAATGGATTTTGTCAGACCCTGTATCCTCAGCCTAACTGCCAGAGCGAATTCAGCTCTCTCTCTCCAGCTTTTTAATTCATATTATCGTGGTTGTCCACTGACTTGCACATCAGGAGGCATACACACTATTTGTTTAGTATGATTGAAGTCAGAAACTGAGATGGCCAAAAGTGTGTGGTGATTGTTAATTATGTATTTACATTAAAGAATATTAGAGGAAAAGACAGCATTTGTTATACTACTGCAATAAAAAAAATCATTACTATTATCATAATTATTATTATAATTATTAATACCACACAGCTCTTTTCACACAGCCAGATTTCGTCCATAAGACAAACAGTTTCGGTGCATGGAATAAACTTTTGTGCACTCGTGGCTTGTCATGGTGCACCAGTGAGACTGCTGCAAATCTGCCTGTGTGGACTGATAGGGAGTTGATCCGGATAATTCTAGATCAGAAAAAAAATGGGATTACAGCCAGGGAAAGCTCATTGTTCGTGTTTCTTTTTGTCTTGAGGGTCTTTTCTGTTGGTTAAAGTTCCTGGTAGTTTCAAAGGCTGTGAACTTGGTTTAGCCATATCACAGAGGAAATCCCTCTGTCACACATGGAGGGAGAGTGTCAGTGACATAAACACGCATTTCTTTGGTGATTAAAAACTTTATCCAATGTGTGCCATATGGTGGTGATCTAGCACACATTTCTCATGAACACTGTTGCAGGCAGAGTGTTGAAGTGCTGATAAGCATGACGATTGCTTTGGGGATTTACAAATATCTACATTCAGAGAGGCACATGCAAACATAGGCGCACACACACTTTTAGACTTGCTTATTCATACAGTTTTATTACCTGTATAACATTTCCTGTGATCTCTGTTATGCATGTGATTGCTGTATTATTTCAAAAGTGATTACTAAGATAACAAGCATTTTTGTGTCTTGACATTTGCATGAAACTGTTGTCTTGTCTTAATTTCTCCATTTATCATACTGCTTAACTTGTTTTTGTTTGCATTTTTCTTCTTTTTTGTTTGGTTCTTCTTTTCTTTCCCTGTATCCTTTTCCCATCCCACTAAATCTTTTTCTTTAACCTACATTAGATCATTAAACCAGAAAGGAAGGGTTAGAATTATACCTGTAGATTCTGGCATGGGGGTCGAAGATTGGGAAAACAAATACAAAGGGCAGGGCAAGCCTCAGCTGAGAGACTTCTTAGATGATGAGGAAGATAACGTTATCCTTCGAATGGGAAGACCCTACCCTGAGCCATCACACACTTCTATCCGTCAAAACACTCAACGTAGTGGTTTTCTGCCTGCCACCTACCCTGAGGGATATGACACTATTGATCGACGGCGAAAGAAAACGTTAAGGAGCCCGGGAGGGTTGCTTAGTTCAGAGGCAGACAAAATGAGGGAAGAGGCTTTTCCCTCTGACCTTGCATTGCTCCGTGAGAAGAGAGGGGAGCTGTTTATGCGGCAGGTAGTAGAGATGCAGGAGGAGGAGGAGCGTATGACATCATGCCTCAGGCCATACAAAAATGGACTTCTCTACAAGACAAGGATGTGGGCTAAAAATGAGCTGGACCACACTTTAGAGAATTATGTGGCATACAAAAAAGAACAAGATGCTAGAAGGAGGGCACGGTTTGATTTTGATTTAGAGAGTTCTGAAGATCTGCACTACTCCATAGGAGCACAGGAGGATATTGATGATATTGCCTTTGTAGCAGAAGACTTTCACTCAGAGAATGCAAGACATTACAAAGACAGGTACGCTTTCTCCTATGAGGGCCACACAGAAAATTCTCAAAGTCTTCGAGAAAAGAAGTGTGGAAAATCTAAAATTGGAGGATGGACTCCGGAGGCAATGCTCTCTCCTGTAGAGGAACCAAGTGATGAATATGTAGATCCTATGGATGAGCTCCAGTGTCTTGTTGAAACAGTTTCTGAATACCTTGCTGAAAAAGAGGAGGAAATTAGCAAGTATGGTTCCCTTCCTAAATCAAGTAAATCTCGGCTATCATCTCAGGGTAGCTACAGAACTGATTCTTTTGGAGAGGACCAGAATAGTTCATCAAAGGATCCAAAAGCAGAAACTCAATCACACACTTCTTCTGACCACGGCATCTCAGGGGTAAAAAATGCCATGAGCTCATTATTTAGTTCTCTCACTGACAGAGTGGGAGGAGGCCCCAAAGAGCCTGTCCCACCTCCACAAGCACCACCAGCTCAGTCCTCACAGTCTGGACTAACAAAGCTCTTTTCCTTTATTCCTAAATCAAATAGCTCAGCGCCTGTAGCTGTTGTATCTCCAGTAGAAACTTCTCCTGAAAAATCATTCACTTCTTTATCTTCTCAGCTACCACATGATGCCAAAACACAATGTCAGAATCAAGAGACAAAAGCTCCCACATGGAGTCAGACTCAAACAAGTACAAAAGAAAATGTACATGAGTTTGTAACCAAACCACAAAGTGCTTCAGGAAACTCAGTCTTAGGGAAATTGAATCCTTTAAAGCTTTTTTCAGCAGGAGTAAATGAGAACACAGCTGAATGCAAACAGGAACCAAAAACCACACATTCTCACGACCATACACAATGGGGTGATAAATGTGTTCATCAAGGTAAACAGTCAATGCCCGCAGAAGGAGGAAGGAAATTTGAAACATTAAGAAGTTCATCACAAGAGAAACATTTGGGACAAAATCAAGATGAAAATATGTATGGGAGACAAAATCCAATGTTTTACAAACAAGAAAATGTGCCTGTTTCAGGGCCAGCAAGGCCAACTAGCCAAACACAACCAGAAAACACTGGATTCTTTAGCCCTCTGAAAAAGTCATTAAGTTCATTGATCACACCTGCTGCCCCCATTCCACCTCAGGGAGCTCCACCTGTGGCAGTTTATCCAGTATTTAGATCTACAGAGGATCCCCGGCTAGAAAAAACAATGGAGGACCCATCACTGCTTAGTAAGCCTAAACTGCCTTTCCTCTCCTCTGAAAATGTCTGCACTCAACAACATCCCAAAGCAGAAGGAGGCATGCTCTCTGGTTTTTTAAAGTTTGCATCCAGTGATGATGTCAGTGCCTCCATGCACACACAAAATCCAGTGCAATCACATCAGGATTCAACTACAACAGCCTCCACCACCTTTTCAAAAAATTCTGCTGTGCCCCAGGAAAGCACTGAGAAAGGATGGTTTTCCAGCATCTTTAACCCTACTGCTCCCTCAGGTTCAAACCAGAATTATAGCAGTAATCAGCAATCTCAGAACAGCAAAGTGCCATCTGGCTCAAATGCACAACACACATCAAATCAGAAACCAACAGCAGCTTCTCATGGAATGCAGCAGCAAGCTTCCAATCAACCTGAATCTCAAAGTTTTTTGACAGGTCTTTTTAAAGGGACCTTGACCGAGGACATCTCTCATGTGGGCTCTAATCAACCAACCCAAGGAGGGCTGCTATCTGGTCTTCTTAAATTTGGCTCTACCAGTGACCTATCAGGTAGTTTGCCACAGCAGGCTTCCCACAGCCATCAACCACCCAGGAGCAGCAATCCCCCACAGTTTTCTCATCAGCCTCCCCCACAACAAACTTCTGCAGCTCCCCAGAAGGGGGGAATCCTTTCAGGGCTTTTGAAGTTTTCATCAACAGAAAATATACCACAAAACGTACAGCTATCTGAAGCCGAAAACCAGAGCAACATCCGCAGCAATTACTCTGGTCAGCAGCAGACTTCTGATGAATCTCAACAAACACAACCTCAGCAAAAGGGGCTGTTGTCTGGCTTGCTTAAATTTACCTCCTCTGAGAACATTACAGGCAACCAAACAGTTCAGCACCGGCAAAGCAGTGTTGAACATAACCAACAGAGTTTCAACCGACAGAGTACTCAAGGTCCAGACCAAGGGTCACATATCAGGAATAGAACACCAAATCAGCAAGTTATCCAACAGAACACTAGTAAACCAGGCTTTACTCGACAACAGACAGTTCCACTCCAGCAGCCACAATCGCAGCAAGGTGGTCTTTTATCTGGTCTTTTTAAATTTGCTTCATCAGACAGCATAAACACACAACAGCACCCAACAGCTCAGCAGCATGGAATTACTCCAAGTAAATCCAGCCATGAGCAAACAAGGACAAGGAATATCCCAGTGTCCAACCAAAATCAGCTGCAAAATAGTTCAGCACAAAAAACAACTCAAGAAAGAGGTCTGCTTTCTGGATTATTCAAATCCTCCTCAGAAAATATGGCTCAGCAACCTCAGCCTGGAATCATACACGAGACACAACAACAAAGCAAAGTGCCACACAGCCAGACTACGCAGGCTCAGGTGGAGACATCAAGTCAATCTGGAGTGCTCTCAGGGTTATTTAACAAGTTAACAAAATCATCTGAAAACATTGAGACAACCCCCCAAGCATCAACTGCACAACTGCTGCATCAGAAAGGCAATAATTATTCAGTCACAATGGAAACCCCACAGCAAACACAGTCACGTACTAATGTAACACAGCAGTCCTCACAAGAACATGCAGAGAAAGAGAAGAGGATTCCACAAACTGCCCAGCAAGGGTTTTTATCAGGACTATTTAGCAAAAATGTAACTGAGGACCCTTGCACACAGAAACAAGTTGAAACATCAAGCCAGAATACAGAACAGACATCCTCAACTAAGTTCACAGATATACATTCAGGCATATTAAAAAGTACTACCTCAGACTTTGGAAGGGACAGCTGTCAAAGAGTTGTTTCTGAGTCTTTCAATCCAGGACAGAGCAGACACGCTTTCATTAGTGCACCTGTCTCAATTGACACTGAGAGTTTAGACTTAAGAACATCAACTACTTTTGCAAGATCTCTTCAGAGTCAGGCAATGTACTCCTCAGTTAGCACAGGTAATTTATCTCAGTCATGTTCTTCTGGCTCTCTTCAGTTAGTTCACCCAAATGCTTATAGTACAGGAAATATTCATTCCCTTTTACAAAACCGTACAAGTCCTTCAGTCATGAATATGCAGCCATATATTGGCGGAAGCACTCCCTCTTTGTATGGAGCTACAAGACAAAGTCTTTACCAAGGTCAGTTGTCCCCTTATGGAAGTTCTTATGATGAAAACCAGTGGATCCGTGAAAGTGCTCTATGGCAGCAGTTTCAGAATGAGTCACTGAATTATCAGTTCCAGGGAGAAGATCAAGGGTATAGCCAAAGCGGTGAAAGAGTGTCATTACAGGCACCTTCTCTTCGGTACAGCTCTTCAAATATCAGTCAGCCATTTAACTCTCTTACACCATGGCAAGGATTTGTTTGTCACCAAGGGCAAACTGGACCTTATGAGTCTGAGGGACACAGTAATGGTGATCCATATCCCAAAAGGAAATTATGGAACAGTTATGAAGACCTGGGAAATCCAGTATATCCATCTAATGAGGAGGGTGCATTGAATTTAACTACTAACCAGGGTACTGCAAAGTTTGGGAGATGTCACTCATTTAATAATGGTAGCACTTACAGCTTGAACGGGGTTTCATATCACGAAGGCTATTATGAGGAGACTGCACCAAGTTTATCTTATTCGGCTAACTGGCAGTATGGAATGGATAATGCAGTCCTACAAAACTTTCATACTGATGGCATGATCCATCAGAGTCAGTTTAATTTGAACCGACCAATAGATTCAGACTGTCCTCCAAATTTCAATACTGAGACAGAAGACTCCCTTTACCTCAAAGACACTGAATGGTATCAACAGTGGCTTGCACTTTTGGAGCAAGGAATGTGGTGGCCAGCAGATGATGGTGACTGTGGTTACTTTGTTTACACAGATCATGAGTACATTTATGCTTTGCTTACAGATACTGCAGGTGAATATGTGTATGCGTGTGCCCCTGAAGGCGAGTCTTGGGAAAATGCACAGAAACTAGATAGTTTTCCCAGTGCTTGGCTGCACAATGAAATGGTTTTAGTCTGTGGCTTTAAAATTCCACTTTACAATGAGGATGAGCTTCTCTGGCTACCTGGTCAAGATCACAATGATTTTCAACTTCTTAATGCCCCCCTAGATTTGTCTGCTGCCTATAGAAAAGGAAATCAGATAATGAATTTAAATCTTGAGCAGTTCTCTCAGATGTTTGAAAATTCCTTTCTGTCACAAGGGCAACAAGGAATAGATTTCACATCTTACAGATTAAACAAAATCAGGATGGATCCAAGACAGCCCTGTAATGTCTATGAAGACCAATGCAAAGATGTTATTGACCTTTCTTGTCGTAATAAGGACTATTTTGGACCTTATTGGAACAACCAGGAAATTAAGACAATTCTTGCTCAAAAGATTGCTGTTTCCCTGAACTCTACGCCTACGGCAAATTCCAATCAGCAGCTACTTTACAACTGTTACCAACCTAGCCAAAGGCGGCGCTCATCCACTGGGGTTACAGTGAAGCATGCAGATGATGTATCTGAGGAGGAATGGAGAAGGAGAGTGTCTCCAGGAGAAGAACAACCTAATCGTCAAGTCAAAAAGATTTCTTCCCTCTTATCGTCTTTTGTGGGCAAAACATCACAAGTGGAACTGAACAAAACTAGCAAATCATCCTCTGATCAAGCTCCTGACAAACATTCTAAGAACATTGTTTCTTCAGGTTTCCAAAGCCTGAAGTCAAAGATCATCAAAGAAGAGTCTACTGCTGCTGTGACTCAGCCAGAAAGTGTTAAACAACAAATGCAGAGGCCAGCTAGCAAACAGGGAAGAATTTTACCCTCAGTACCAACTACTGCTCAAGTGACTCCCCCTACACAATCACATATAACTTCACAGAAACCTAGACTTTCACGTCAGACTACCATGGTACATCAAGCGGCCCCATCAACACAGTGCAATGTCACGTTGCCTGCAGGATCAAAAGAGTCTCTTATTAAACCTGTACCTCATGGTGAGCTTGCAACTGATAAACCAGCAGATATAGCGGTGGCGAAACCATCTGAACAACCAGAAGCAGGCTTCATGAACTTTCTGAAATCTGCAGTACGCATAGAGGAAACCAAGCCAGATCCCCAGAAATCTTCTCAGACATCTCTCAATCAGCAGAGCAAAACTGGCAGCACTGCTTCCTTACCAGGCACTGCTCCAGCAAATAAAGAGGCTACAGGAGTGTCAAATCTATTTGGATCAATTAGCAGCCTGTTTAGTACTGAGCCCTCTCCACCACAAAACCAGCAAATGAAACCTAGTGTAACCGAGGGTTCTCTGACATCAGCATCTAAACCTAAGGGCATACAAAGACAACAAACAATGGACCAAAGTGGTACCTCACGGCCACAGACTCAAACCCCAAACAAAAGTATATCCCAGGTATTTTCTCCCAATTCTTCCACAGGCCCTGCTACAAGCCGATCAGAAACGATGCCACGTATAGAACAGACAAAACAGGAAGCAGGAACTAAACCATCTGGTGGACTTTTTGGATTTTCGATTGGAGAAATGCTGACAGGATCAACAGCAACTGCTCAATCTGGACCCGCACCTCAAACACCTGCAACAGCTACAGCTCCACAAGAAGAATCCCTTGGTAAAAGCATTTTATCAATCTTTAGTGGGCCAAATCCTCCACAAGCTGCACCTAAAACTGGGCCCTTGCCTAAATCACATCTTCCAGGTCCAGCTCCACAACCTCCTCAGCAGGAATCACTTGGCAAAAGTTTATTAACATTGTTTGGAGGATCAAGTCCTGCTCAGCCTCCTCCTCAAACCAAGCCTACTGCTGAGGCACCTCAAGAGGAAACTGTTCCTCCAAAAGACCCCCCATCTACAGGATTCCTCTCCATGTTTGGTGGTCCCAGTACCCAACAGTCCCAAACTCAAACAGGATCTACTATAGGGGGAATTCTGCCTGGGTCATCAAGTTCAACTGAAAGCCCAATGAAGGGATTGTTGTCATTGTTTAGTGAACCCAGTGCTCCACAACCTCAGCCGCCAGCAACGTCATCTCAACAACGAGTAGCACAATCACAAACTCAACAAGGTGAGCCTCAGGCACAATCTAAACCACAAGTGCAACCTCAAGCACAAGGGCAACCAGCCACCTCTGTTCTTGGGGGAATATTGGGTGGCTTGTCTACCTCTACTGAAAGTCCAAGAAAAGCTTTGTTCTCCATATTTGGCAGCCCCAGTACTCCTCAAACACCTGGAGCCGGTGGAAATGCAAATGTGTCATCTACACCAGGGACTGCAGCACCCAAAGAACCTGCAAAGAGCATACTCTCTGTTTTTAATGATGTTATGACACCCCCACAACAAACTCCTCATTCATCATCTGCTGTTGTTACTACTACCAAAGAGTCATCAGCTATTAATTTGCAACAAGGTCCTTCTCAAACGTCATCTGTTTCCAGTAGCCATGTGCCTGTGGCAGCAACTACCAGTGAAACTATCAGTGAAACAAGTGACGTCTCAAAGAGCAATGTTAGTACTAACTCCAGTGAAATGAATGCTAGCCCATCCACTGATATTACTGTAGATACCACAAATTCACATAAAGTGGACACCACAACTAAAGGCTCTGATATTGCATCTGCGGGAACAAAGTCAGAATGTGTCACTGTGCGAAAGGAATCAAGCACAGAAAGTGCATCCCAGGATCCTGTGCTCCCCAAAGAACCACCAGCTTCTGGTCTGTTGTCTATGATGAGTGAATCTGGGCCACAGGCTTCATCCTTCATTTCCGATGGTCCAGGAAAAGGTTTACTTTCATTATTTTCAGGGCCCAGCACTGAGCCTACTGCTAGACCAACAGGACCTTCACCTACTGCACCTGGGTCTGCACCTGGATCATCAGGCCCTAAGGATCCACCAGCCAAAGGTTTGTTCTCTGTGTTTGGAGGTTCTGCCCCCCAGCCCCCTTCACAGCCTGGAAGTTCTCTACTGGGGGCAATGTTTGGAGGCCCCTCACCTCAAATACCAGCTTCTCAAACAGGAGGATCATTACTAGGTGGTTTATTTGGAGGGTCTGCACCTCAGGCTGCTCCTCAAGTTAGTCCTACTCAGACTGGAAGCTCTACTCCTCAGACAGGAGGACCTCAGCCAGGGTCATCCTTACTTGGAGGCTTATTTGGTGGATCTGCTCCCCAGGCTGTTGGATCTCAGACTGGAGGGTCTATTTTGGGAGGGATTTTTGGAGGATCTGCAGCTTCAACTTCATCATCTCAGACTAGTGGGTCCATCAGTTCAATCTTTGGTGGGGCTTCCACCCAAACTTCAACACCCCAAAATAGTAGCTCTATATTGGGAGGTATTTTGGGAGGGTCATCTTCTCAAGCAGCTACTGGTACATCTCTTCTGGGAGGTATCTTACCTGGAGCCTCTGTTCCTAATGAGATGCCTGGTAAAAGTTTGCTTTCAGTGTTTGGAGGATCTGTAACACCTGCAACATCCACTGCTGACAAGCCAACTGCTACACCAATATCTAATGACAACAATAAAATGTTAACTACAGACACTACCACAGCTGTAACTGTTCTACAAAAACCTAATGATGACACTAAAACTGATTCGACTCCAGCTGGTCCTGAATTGTCTGTAACTGATGCTAATACTAAAAGCAAAGAAGAGGTAGAAACACTACAGCAGCCTGATGGTACAGTCCAATATCTTGAGGAAAGCTTGAGCAGATCGGATGGCAGTGTCACTGAAGAAGTTAAATGCCAAGATGCTGACAAGCCAACTGCTTTAGCCAAAGATAATCATCCTAAAGAATCTGAAATCTGTGCTCCAGAACAACATCCTGCAACACCAGAGCTTGTAGTTGGGCAATCAAGTCAAGACAGAGTTCCATCTAAAGTTGACAAGGAAACACCAGCTGCTCAGTCAGCAAGTCCTGTGGTTCAGGGACAACAAAAACCTCCAGAGCCAGAGAAATTGGTTGGTGACTCATCAGCCGATACGGTTACAGGTTTTGTGTCCTCCCTTTTCAAACCAACAGCTGCTCCCACTGAAGGCTCTCAGCAACAGCAGAAAAACTCACTTTTTGGACTGGGAGGAGCTGGATCTCAAGCTGCTTCTGGTCAGACTGGAGCGTCACTATTGGGGGGGATTTTTGGAGGTTCCAACACTCAGACAGCAGCTCCCCAGACAGGGGGATCATTACTTGGAGGCTTATTCAAAGGGTCTGCTCCGCAGTCTGCTCCTCAAACCACTGCCACCACCACTGGGGGGTCAATATTAGGTGGGATGTTTGGAGGAGGACCCACTGCCAAGTCTGCAGGTCCCCCAACTGGTGGATCATTACTGGGTGGGATGTTTGGAGGATCTGCAGCAACAGCACAGCCGGGTGGTTCTATACTTGGAGGAGTATTTGGAGGGGTTACTGCCCCATCTGCAGGGTCACAGACTGGATCTTCAATTCTTGGGGGCATAGGCGGATCTTTATTTGGGGCTATGGGACAACCACCTAAGTCATCTGAGCCAGTGTCTGCTGAGCCCAAGCCAACAACTAGCACTACTCCACAGCCACATATTAAGAATGAAAGTGTGACACCAAAAGTCACTTTATCTAACACTGACACTGGTACAAATCAAATGGTGGACTCAGCCTTACCAGATAACAATCAAGTAAAATCTGGCTGCCTAACAAGTAGTAGTGCTGTGGCATCTGAGGCAGCTTGTCCAGAAACCTGTTCTGTCACAAGTTGTTCAGTAAGCTCTACATGTGGTCTCACCCATCAGGTAGATAACACTGAAAAAGAAAGGTTAACTGTTGAGGGAGAAGTGATATATGAGAAGCCAATGGTCATTAAAGGCGACCCTGAGAGTAGAGAAAGTGACAAATCAGTCCCAGCTAATAACCAACAAGCAGATGCTAATACAGCACCTCAACTTCATCAATTGCCTACTAATGCAGAGCCACCTCAGGCCAAGTCTCTGTTTGGGTTTATTTCAACACAAAGTGATGCAGGAAAATCACTTGGATCCCTTTTTTCACCAATAATGCCATCAGGTGCTCCATCAGTGCCTCAAACAGAAGCAGGCAGTGGTCTATTGTCAGGATTAAAGACCCTTTCTGGAGGACTATTTCAAGAAGAAAAACCTGTCGCTGGAAAACAAGAGCCACCCACCACTTCATTATTTGGGACAAAGATAAGTTTTCCTTGGCAGGCAGAGCCACCCAAGCCACAAACTGTCCCAGCTGTAACATCACAACCTAAGCCTATCAGCACTCCAACAAGTGGTAAAACTGATCAAAAGGTTGCAACATCTGATGCCCAAAAACCTGAATTGGTAGGTTCCACAGATGATGTAGCATACCCCCAGATTTGCATCTCCACTCCTGAAGTAGATCCTTCAGCATCCCTGGCCCCAAAGGACAAGGAAAATCTTGTAGAAACAGATCCCTCTGCAGGTGGTACCTCTGGAGTGCAGCTGGACAACCAGTCTGAGAAGGATCTATTGAATGCAAAAAGGCTAGTAAAAGCATAATAAATGGCATTACCCCCTCAGCATTTATGATGCATTGACATTTTGGAAAAAATGCATTCCCTGTCCAGCTCTGCAATCCATTCTCCTTATTTAATTTTTAGCTTGATATATGTATGTGTGTGCCTGTGTTTACTATTTGATATGTGTATTTTGTGTGTAGCATCTCCATAGTGTCATTTCAAAACAGAATTCCAAAACAAAATTTGCATATTTTTACAATCACGGGCAATTCACAAACAAATGAACATAATCATTAGATAGTTTATTTAAGAGAAATAATTTTCTGTGCCACTCCTCTGATGGAGACTGATTATGGTTTGCCTGAACTTCTATACTCAAATTATGTTAATTTCGATTGTAGTGATATTTATGCACTTACAAATTGCTAGAATAATAATAACAAATGCAAATGTGTTGGCACCTGTGTTTGACAAATTTTGTTTCCTCTTTAGCTTGTTTAGAGGTAGAGGTTTTTATATCAAGTATAATCATATACTTGTCTGCGACATTACAAATAACGTAAATTTTGTTTGACCGTGGAATTCTAATTTGTGTTGTGTATTATTTTATATGGTGAAAATTATTTTATCAGCACTTTTCCCATAAAAATGAAATGAGTTATGAAATGTCACTTTATAAAAGGTAATTTCAAACACAGATTATCTCTGCATATTTTATTGTTCACATACATCTGTACTCCAGCCCCCTGTCTTTATAAGCTTAATAAGCTTGCTTGTACACTATATATATATATATATATATATATATATATGGAGGTGTGGACAGGTGAAAGGAAAGCAATATGACAATGAGATATGCAGATGTATTTGTGTGCAGAAATACACCGTTTTTATCAAGGACTAGCAGTTACAGGGCATTTTATACTTCACACCACAATCTTGAGTTTACTCTTATGTTTTACATTTACATTGTCATTATTTTTCAACATGCAATGCCTCCCTGCAAGGTTGGCTGTTTTCTTGTCCGTATTCTATACCAATCAATCCTTTAGAGCAGAGGTGTCCAAACTGTTCCACAAAGGGCCGTGTGGCTGCAGGTTTTTGTTCCAACCAATCAAGAGCACAGAGTTTGACCATTTAACTGTCTGAAGACTGAGATCAGTTGAATCAAGTCTGGTGTGCTGCTGCTTGGTTGGAACAAAAACCTGCAGCCACACAGCCCTTTGTGGAACAATTTGGACACCTCTGCTTTAGAGAGAACATTGATAAATTTAGACCTTTGCTGAATAGTTAAATAAATCTATTATTCTTAATAGATGAGTGGGGTTTATTACAGCCCAGAAACTATTATTTGTATTGATTTTTTTCAGCAGTAAAAAAAAATTGAAACTATTTTTAAAATCACCATGTTTAAAGACAGTTTTATGTAACAAACTCCACTCATCCAGCCTTTGCTAGAGGAAAAATACAAACCACAAAAATATTTAGAAATAGTTTTTTTTCAGCCAGATCTGATCTAAACAAAAGTATCTTGACACTGAACAAATTTTCCTCACTCCTCTCTCACCATTTTAGTCCAGTGGAAAGTAGTCGTTTTGGGTCATCAGGAAACCTGAGCCAGACCAGCTCCCAGCTTAGTGAGACTGGTCAGGAGAGCACTGGAGGGTCAGAACTGGAGGAGTCATTCCACTCCTACCACAGTACTGGCTTTCACCCCTCCACCAATGGGCAGTCGCGCACAAACGGACATCTTCCCACCAATGGACACTCTACGGTTGGTGAGCAGGAGATACATAGGCTGTCCCCTGAAGTAGGACGGAGCCTGAAAAATGACACCCCAGCAGGGAGAGGGTCCTCTAAACTTCTAAGGTACTGTTTTTGTTCAGAATTCAGCTTAGCTTTGTGTTTGCTATCGTGAAAATGCATAGTAATTGAGAGATTTTCTCCATCTCTTTCTGCCACTAACTCTTGTAAATTCATGTTACCCAGGTTCCACGATGACGGGCCGCCATTACCCTTTTCCCCATCCCGCGTTCGATGGTTGAAGGCTATCAACAAAGTCAGGGTTCAGCTCCGGGAGGTATGCACCGGTCCACTTCACTTCCTCTACCAATGTCTGACCTCTCATAACCTTTTAATCTTTCTTACCAACCTCTTCCTTCCAAGCACACAAAGAATACACATAAGCATACACAGACGTGTACAAACACTTCAAATTCTTTGAAAGTGGTTGAGTTGAACCTCTCTGGTTGTTTAAGAAGATGCTCTCAGATGTATTAGAATCAAATTATAACTGCAGTATGTCTGTTGTTTGAATTTTGCAACAAAGCCTGTGCTCCTGTCTGCCCTCATGGTTACACACAATAATAACTGATGATTAAACAGACAGACTGCTTACAGCCTCTGATCACCACCAGTGGAACTACTTGGGATTCATTGCCTCATCCAAGACACCCCATAAATCATAGTCAGGTTAAGGGAGTGACTTTGATTTAGTTTCACCCACCCGTACATTTCCTGTCACAAATATTTTAATTGCATCTCACTGGTTGTAAGCTTCCTCTTCTGTGCTACAACTGTCCAGCAAACACATGCTGCTTAAATAGAGAGGTGAGATGATGCAGCCCAATCTTTGTCATATTTGCAGCTCATTTTAGATACTCAGTCTCTTCCTTCTCTCCCAATCTCTGTCTCGGTCTTCAGTGGTTAATTTGATCTCTTCTCACAGCAATGTAATTGTGAGGCTAAAGCACACTGTCCCTCTGTTGAGTTAGGTCTGTCAATCATTGCTTCAGGGAACTATAATTTGCATTAATGGTTGGTTCACTCATGGGAATCCCTTTCATGTTCTACTGCGAATGATGTCCGTAGTGTTTGACTAATTAGTCAGTTTGTGTCATATCTAGTTAAAGGTCATTACTGTATTTTATCAGAATCTGTTAAAGCAGTGCTTTTTTTAATGAAGTTTAGGATTAAACCATGATCTAACCTTCTTCATTTCTCGGGCATGACAAAAAATAATTGGCAAGTGACTTGGGCCAGTGTTTGAACAATATAGTGAAAGGGAAGGATGTAAGCGGTGAAGAGATGTGGCATTTTCCACTGTATATCCTTTGTCCGTTTCACATTCGTGTACAAAGTATTTTTTTCACCAGTGTCCAACCATTTCTAGAGAATGTGTATCTAGCACATGTAAACAGATGTTGAATGTAATCCTGCATCATGTCCAATTGGAAATCTTTAGGGGGTGGTCATAATGAAAACATCACAATCCCTCAGCTAACTGGGGTTCATCCCCTTGATTAATCTTTTTATGGCGTGGCAGTAAAGGAGTAGTTCTGGTAGCCATCGCTTGGCTTCATTATAATGATTGGTTTTCATGGACTGGTTGAGAAGAACATGTACTATAAATGATGGCTGATTGAAGGCATGAGTATAAATGGAAAGCAAGGTGAAAGCTAAGTGCCATTTATTAAAGGGCTTAGGGAAGCACTTAGGACACAAGGCAAAATGCTGAAAAAACTGTAATGAATTAGAATTGGTTGTTAATCTGTCAAGCAGTGTCACATTGTCCAGCATACTAAGAATGATAGACGTGACATGCTTGTTTGCATTCAGAAAACAAAAAGAGATGAGATGTGCGGCGTGTTAACGGTTTCCTCGAGAATTTTTGGCAGAGGGACACACAGGCAAACCCTGAGCAGGAATTAGGACTAGCTGCCAGACCCATTTCCAGTATCAGTTTCAATAGCTATATTTGATATGACTGACTTCAAGATTTAAATAGAAACTCTTTTCTTTTTACATTTTTGCATCAGTAAGATAAGCAAAGAAATCACAGAGTTCAAGAAAAGCAGTGGCACTGGTATGTTTATTATGCATGGTTTTAGTTTTACAAACAAGAAATTTTATGAATTGAAAGAGAAATATCAGGAATCGCAGCAGCAGGCAGATGTGGAAACAGAAAAAAAGAATGAATGAAACTGAGAGCTGGCACTCTTACAGCCTCAGATTAGCCTTGTGCTGGAATACATTGCCAGAGGACAGAAGGAGAGAGAGCAGAGAAAGCATGTAAGAGGGTGGGAGGGAAGTACAGATGGCTACTTAACTGAGGGTGAACTGCTGTGTTATTGTGGTCTACCGCTGTCGTCCTTGCCGTTCTACTGGTAGAAATGAAGGATTCAGCAACTCTGGGTCTCTGTCAGTTAAAGAAGATCTGTTGGTTTGATTGAGACAGAGCAAGACATTCAATAATATACCTGAGGATACTCACTTTACCATCACGGATCATCTATGTGGATTTAATTGATCTTGAAAGATGGTATCTACAGGTTGTTTATGAATATAATTTTTTCCTGTAAGGTAAGGCTTACATTTTATATTTATTTCTGTTATTTTATGCACATAGTCTGAAGTTTGTGTAAACTCTGATTAAAAAACGCATGGTAATACATCTCACTTACCTTTGGTCGGTTTACATAGAAAAGATCTTGGTAATCTTAGTACTTCCACTTAACTCCATCTTGTTTTAGTTCTCAGCTGTTCTAAATTTTCATACCAAATGTCATCCTTTGACGAGAAGTCAACTTAAAAACTTGAAAAGCAAGAAGTCTTTTTTTTTTTTTCAATACAGGCCACAAACCATTTAGTAAGGAGAGAAAAGAGATTGCTGCAGGCCATTACTACGACTGGCCTGGAAAATGGGTTTGACCCCAACCAGCCCCTCAACCTTTCTTTATCCTAGACAGTTAACTATTAACTATTCTGACTATTAGAGGGCACATACAGTGGATCATGGCTGTTCCAGTGGTCCTCAGATGTGTATCTGAATAAGCTATTTAACATTATTTGGTATGTAATGTGTTATGCAACAAATGTATTAAAGCTAAATATTCCTGTTCATATTTATTTGTTAAATAAGTCGTCAGAAATATCAGAACATGTAGAAATGATATTTTAATGAGAAGCATAATGCTCCAAGTTAATTTCAGATAGGCTGAGTCCATTCAACTGATATGCTCAACAGCTTAATTTCAAATTCTGAGCAGTGATAGAAAACTCTCACAGGCTTGATTACACTTTTCTTCCTACCAAACTCTTATCAGGCTGACACACACCTTCACTTCTCAAATGCTTATTGGAGACCTCCTTTGCAGGGGTGGGTTAACATAGTTAGCAGCTATTCATTCTCTGGAATAACTCAGTTGAACAGGAAATCCTCTTACCAAAACTAAAACGAAGGAACATTGAAGTTATCTAATTTTATTATATTATCTTATAAAATAAATTTACAAAATAATTGTCATCATATCAAACTGTGGAGAAAACTAGCAGAAATTAGCATGGATCTTTCTTGGACCAGACAGTTTAAAAACATGATATTGTGTGTTTAGGGTTAGTTAGTTTGTTTAAGGCTGTAATTAAAACCTATATGCAAGTTAAAACAAATTAGGGCACATTGCCAAGTCTGTAGGACCATATTTGGTTACAGAGATATTGTAATTAAAGAAACAAGAGAGATAAGAGATATAGTCAACTGAGTTAAAGTGTGAAACGTTTCAAAATAATTTTGACTGTAAACCATTCAAGGATTTTCCAAATTCCTAATATGATTATCTAAATGGTGACTCCAAGTGGGCAAAGATGATGTGTTGAGTATTTGCTATGACTAAATGGAGGGAGATTAACAGACATATCTATATAATTGCTCAACGTCTGCCCTTTCTGTTTTGTAAACAAGACTGTGTTTATCATACACAAACTACGTACTTCCCCGGATTATGTAATGCCATCAGATAGATTTATGTTGCATTTTTGAGCTATTCAATAATCCCTGTGGTTTACACTGTAGGCAGTGGCTCAGAGCTTTCAAGTCGTGCAGCTTGTATGGGTCTAAAAGAGTGACATGGCCTTAGAGGAGAGAATTGACCTGTCATCTAATTACCGTGCTGTCTTTCCAAAGCATCCTAATTACAGAGATCTAAGCAGCTGCATAGTGTTCATTCTGCAAGTTGCCACTCTGACTGAGGAGATTGGATAAAGCAATACTGTCTATCACACGTTTGTACTGTACAGAAAAGTTCTCACACTCTGGCCTCAAATATAAATGTAGGATTCCTTGTGTGCTAAATTTGATTACATTTTCTGTTTTGTAAAGTAGTAAGCATTCTGTCACATTTTAAAGCAAATATATAAAGTACACGGCCATAGTTTGTTAACTACTGACTGAAACAAATCTATATTTTAATCCCAGTGTCAGTTAGATTTCCTTCTTGCTTTTCTCTCTGTAATGACTCGTCTGCTGGTCTGAAAATAGAATTTTAATAAATTAACATTTAGTAAGAATAACAATCAACATATTTAATTTATTTTCTCAGTGTTTATTCCAGTTTAATTGAAATCAGACGTGAATTTGGTAGGTAAGAAAATACGTTTCTGTTTTTGGGTTGTGAATACCAAAATTTCAATTTAAATGTTTACAGTAATGGATAGTTTCAAAATGCATTTTTTGCTTTGCTGTCTGATACTTTTCTTCTGTTTTTGATCATTGAATGAAGCTGTGCTCCAGGTGATTGCCAGGAGTAAAGATCAGAAGACATTTCTTCAGTTTTTGGTGATTTAATGGTTGTTTGGTTGCTTTATTTTTTTTTTACAACAGAGAAGGCAGAACACCAACCAAAGTGGCTACTAATGAGATTCCTATAGTTAATTTAGTTGACACAGGACAAATACAGATCAGTGCTTGGAGCTTTCACTGCTTTGACAAAACTTACTATTCAGTTTTTTCCTGTCATTCATGGTTGAAAGTTTAAGATCCTATCTTATGATTACATCACTCAAAGGAGGAATTACTGAGGCAGTGATTTGTTTATGTGTGGGAACAACTGATTAAGAGTACCACTTCTCAGGGATGTTCCCAAGAGGACACCTCAGTGGTCAGGATGAACCCTACAAATCAGAGCAACTTCCACTCTCGCCCAAGAGCCAAAACCTGCAGAAGAAGAGGTCACAGAACCCCAAAGTGGGACAAAGCCTGCACAAAACGCTGCAGAAGTACTTGCAGGGGCCAGAGGATAACTCCCTTCATGACCTGTCGTCAGTGGACACTACATGCAGCAAAGCTGACCTCACCCCATCTGGAAAAAACAGCGGTTCTGAATTCCTGGATAGCATTGGGCGTTTGGAGGATACGATACCCAGGCTTGTTGAAAGGACCAAATATGAAGAAGAGAAGGAGGAGATGGAGGATGAGAAAGCAGAGCAAGGTTCTAGTAACATAGTGGACCATATCCTGAAAGAGCTCAAAGGCATCAATAAGATCCAGGAAGAAATTTCTGACCTGAGGCTGTATCTAACATCTGTGCGAGGCTCAGTGGATGAAGTATCATGTTGTGTCGATGCAGTGCTTAGTGAAATTGGTGAGCTGTACTCTGGGGCATCAGCTGCACCTCATTCTAGTCCAGTTTCTCAGACACCCCGTGTCAGGCGAGGAAGCCTGGGTAGACAGAATGCCATCACATCTCTTCATTGCAGAGACACTAGTCCAGTGTTGGATCATAAAGACTGCGGAAAAGATTTAGGATTTATAGCATCTCACAGATCATCCAAACAATGGCACGCTGATAGAGTCAGTCAGTCAGACCAGCAAACACACCAAGAGAACCAAGAGCAGAGTTCCAAAATGAGCATGCTAGGGCCTAAAACACCTGACCTCTGCTTCCTGAGTATCCGTCATGGCAATGACTACCAAAGCACCAGCTCTTTGTCATCTTGTCACAGTTCCAACTGTCCAGAAGCTGGCTTTGTTTCTGGTGACACAGATTATGACAGGTGGCTTTCTGCTGATATGCAGCACAGTATAAGTGGAGAAGGGGGGTGGAGTGAAGAGGACTTCTGCTTTTGTGCAAACAGTAGAGAAGAGCTAGACAGTTGTCTCAGTGTTTGGGACAAGTGTGCCACAGAGGAGACACAAAGCAGCACTCCGGGTCATTCTTCAGACAACAACTCTGAGCATCTGTCATTGCTGTTTGGACTTCATTACAACTCTCCTTCCAGCTCTTCTAGTATGGTGGACTGGAGGCCCGCTAGACTCCAAACTGATGAAGAAAACCTGGACTGCAACTGTACTGCAAATTGTCCATACTCACGTAGTTCAGGTTATCACACCATGGATGCCTGTGCAAATGAACTGGACAGTGGGCCTTCCAGGAGCCTGAGTTGCTCCACTGTGCTGTTAACAGACTGTGATGATGGTTACCTGGAGCCACATTCACCGTGTGACGACTGTCCATCGTCTGGTCACACTCTTGACCTGGGATCTACTGAGAGTTTGGACAGGGAGTGGACGGATCCCAGCATATCCAGGGATGAAGCAGGCGAATCTTTATCACAGGAGTCTTCTGAAATTGGTTCTGAGGGCACACCCAGGACTCCTAATGTAGGTTTTGATGTGACTACATTTAGCAAGGCTGTACTGACCTTCAGGTCAGCTTTGAAAGGGGCTTTAAAAAAGTTGGAAGGATCGAATCCTGAAGGTGTGAAAGATGCCAGTGGATCTGAGGCGTCTCCGTCACCTGTCAGGCAAGCCAATGATCCCAAGGAGGAGCAGAGCAGTACAGAGTTTACAGAGGGGGACATTAGTCTGACTGAGAATCATGCTCAATTTGGCACTCCAAAGGAGGACAGTGAGGCATCATTCTATGTGGACTGTGGTGAGACACCTGAGAACCTGTCATGCAATCTTCAGCCTTCCCCCCCTGCAGAAAGCCACTCTCCCTGTACGTCTATTGAGTATCACTCTGTAGAAATTTCACAATGCAAAGGGGAGTGTCCAACAGATGGGGAACTGTCCAATCCTGACCTAACGCCAGACCATTGTCCAGCAAGGGCGGCTGAAAGTCCACTGGGACCAGTGCTCAGTACAGATGAGGTGCGGTTAAGTTCAATTAGGGAAAACCATGTTCTTGACGAGGTCAACGAAGGAAAGCCTACTGATCACAGTCATAGAGAGCGCATTGCTAATTTTCAGCGTATTCTGAGGGAAAAGAGGCAAACCCGTCATAGACTATCCAGATCTGCTCACGGTTCCCAAGGGTCCCATGGCTCTCAAGGGTCTCAGGGATCCCAGTCTCAAGACGAGTTCATCCCAGGTACTTTTAGGGATGTTTTCTCTGACTTAAATCACTTGCAAGCCCAGTAATAACAGCAAAAAAATATAAATATAAATCCTGTAATGATCTAATTCATCTGTGTATACAGAATTAAGATTAAATATAGCATTATACACTTGTTATGTCACTTGTTACACTTGTCATTATACACTCTTTTGAAATCACAGTCTTGAAGATGTGCTCAGATTAGTTTTCTCATTACTTTCTCCACACAGTTTCTAATATTGTAATATTTTTTCATTGCAGAGTTTTGGAGAGAAGATAATCAGGTTACTTATCTAACATTTGCTCTACACTTATCTACAGTTTTTTTCTGTTTATTTTAATTGTTGTCAGTCCTTTTTTTTTTTTTTTTGCCCATCTTTGTCAAAGAAGTTCACTAAATGTAACTGAAAATCAGTACTGTGGTTTGGGAAGGCTCTTGTGCACTCCAAAGCACAATGCATGGTTTGCACACACTACAGGTCATTGTTTGGGTAGATATGTAATATTTATTGAAATCGCCATCTTGTTATTCTGTGAAACTCATCTTTCCCACCACTTATTCTGTATAATAAATAGTTTATCATGGGTTTGAATAATGCTGTACCTTTGGCGCATGATTCCCCAGTTCTGTTCCTAGTGCTAATGTTAATTCAGCTGTTTTATGTTTTCCCCCAGTTCCCAAAGTTTTTCAAATGATATCAGAAACCTATTCTTGGAGAGAGAACCCTAGAGGGATCTCTGTACTTCTGTCATCTGAGAGACAGATGCACAGACACTGATGAAAGACTTCACCTTTGAGAAGTCTTTGTCATAATTTTGGTGATTTTGTGGCACCCTTGCAAAGTTTTTTTCTTATCTACTTCTGCTAACTTATCTGGGGTGTCTCAGAGAACAGTCTACAGGCAAAAAAAGTTATTTAAACTGATTTTATGTGCATCTTGACCTGTGAATTACAACTTACTCTGCGGTTTTGTATCTGCAAAATGCTGGCCCATCATTGCATCGCTGCATTTCACATAGTATCTTGTACAATTAAAGAATTCAGCAATGTCTGTTGCTTGTGTTTTAAAACTAGCACCACTTTTCTTTTTCTTTCTTTTTTTTTTTTTAACATTGCATGTTTTGTAACATCAGAGAGGTGAAACTCAACCAAATGTAACTTTCCATTACCTGTTTTTGTTCTCATAATACACTGCTATGTGTCAGCCATTGTAAGCTGTCAGCCTAAATTCTTACATTTGAAATCTTGTAGGTTCGAGATGAGGAACCCAATGCCAGACAGGCCTGGGTCAAACCAGGGTAAGTGATGTATAGTTAACATCTACGTTTGGTTTTCTTCAGCATTATTTTGATGTTACTTTTGTGGGTTTTTTTTTTTTTAATGAATAACTTGTAAGCAGCACAAAGTTAGCATTTTAATACTAGTGTGACTATAGTCGTGACACTTGTGCACTGCTGTGTTATTGCATGTGAAGCCTTTATATTATCCTTCTGCACTATTTTTGTTGGTACCTAGTGGCGGATCGGGTCTGTATGGAATTGACAGCATGCCAGACCTGCGTAAAAAGAAGCCTATCCCCTTGGTCAGCGATGTGGTCAGTACTAACCTGTCGTTCCTTCGCTGTATATACTGTATGTCATATGTCTCCCTGTTTGTTTTGTTCTTTCTTTGTGAGTGCATGTCTTTCTATGTGTGAGACCACCACAGAAGTCACAGTTATTCATTTGATGTTTGAGCTGAATTTGGGATGAGGTTGTTATCAGCGAATGGAGACAATTATGAAATCAGACTGCTAATTTCTCTCTCCCTCCTCTCTTAAACCTGAAAATATTCCCCACAACTCTCTTGAATGCATTCACTCTCCTTGGTCAGGCTATGGTAAGTTAATGGAACCCAGCTGCCACTCCCTTTTCTACTAAAATACAAAATATCAAGTAGGACAAATAGTACACAGTAGTTGCCTCAAATTTGTTTGTCTGCAGCATGTTGATCACTTTGATCGCATGTTTAAAACAAATTAAATATTTTGCATGCATCCTCGTGGGTAGCTTTTCTCCCTACTTATTATCATGAAAATACATAATCACAAAATCCTTTCCCCACCTTTTGGTTTGCCATCGCAATCATGAAAGCACATGGGTAGAATATACTACTAACCCTCGACAAAGAATTGTGGCAAATGATCCTGTTACTGATTCATAGTGTTGACACTGGTATAGCATAATCGTTTTTAGTAAGTTCCTATTCACTAGTTGCGTGAAACTAATAATACTAACATGGGTTTTCTCATCATCTGGTAAGGATTCACCAATGGGAAAAAGTGTATTAACCCTACTCACCACCCTTACAATCACCCTGGCCACCTTTCCAACCATACTGACCTTTATAGTCATAGTAATATTTGGGGTGGGGGGATTTGGTTGTGGGTTGTCTACATGTATGTTAAATGCTAATGTAAGTAAATTTTCCTTTGGCACCTGTTGTGCAGTCCCTCGTCCAAGCCAGGAAGGCGGGGATTGCATCTGCAATGGCAGCACGGTCCTCAATCAAGGATGAGGAGCTGGTGAGTATGACACTTTAAACTTTCTCTACCATCATCATAGATTGATAATATCATCAGTTTCACAAGAAAGATTGGTGTCCCTGCATTGAAAATACATGTTGTCCCTTCTACAGAAAAACCATGTGTACAAGAAGACCCTGCAGGCTCTCATCTACCCCATATCTTGCACTACACCGCATAACTTTGAAGTGTGGACCGCCACTACACCCACATACTGCTATGAGTGTGAGGGGCTTCTGTGGGGGATTGCTCGCCAAGGCATGCGTTGCTCCGAGTGTGGCGTCAAGTGCCATGAGAAGTGCCAAGAGCTGCTGAATGCTGACTGTCTGCAGCGTGAGTACTTCCTACAAAACATTCAAAGGATGTGCTCAGAAGTGATTTAAAATGAAGTCTCAATAATGCTATGTTGACTAGAAAGTTCAGGAATAATTTGTTTTGTGCAGTTTCACCATGTTATTGTCATTATGTTTAGGTGCTGCGGAGAAGAGCTCTAAGCACGGAGCTGAAGACAGGACTCAGAATATCATCATGGCCATGAAGGACAGGATGAAGATCCGGGAAAGGAACAAACCAGAAATCTTTGAACTTATCAGGGAAGTGTTTGTCATCAGCAAGGCCATCCACGCGCAGCAGATGAAGACCATCAAACAGAGCGTACTGGACGGGACCTCAAAGTGGTCAGCCAAGATCACCATCACAGGTATCCCACAGATCAAAACTGACCAAAGTGGAGCCGAAACCAATTCTTCAGCAGCCGAGCATCAGTCTTAGCAGTACAACTTGTGATTCTTGGTAATGCTAATGTTTGCTCCTTGTGTCTTTGTTCTTTCACCATCATCCTCGCGATAGTCGTTTGTGCCCAAGGACTCCAGGCAAAGGACAAGACAGGATCCAGTGATCCGTATGTCACTGTTCAGGTGGGCAAGACCAAGAAGAGAACCAAGACCATTTATGGCAACCTGAATCCTGTCTGGGAGGAGAAGTTCCACTTGTGAGTTACCACAATTTGTTGGTTATAAAACGTGTCTTCATTTGCTGTGCAACAACTCTGTTATTTTCTATAATACTGTATTCTATATTATATTATTCTTCGCTTTATGTGGACAGATTTTTTTCCCTCATTTCCTGTTTTTTTGTTAGTGAGTGCCACAATTCCTCTGACCGAATCAAAGTGCGCGTGTGGGACGAGGATGATGACATCAAGTCGAGGGTGAAGCAGCGTCTCAAGAGGGAATCTGATGATTTCCTCGGCCAGAGTATTATTGAAGTTCGAACGCTGAGTGGAGAAATGGACGTCTGGTACAACCTGGGTCAGTATCCTGCCTTGCCCTGTTTATCGACTCTGTGAAGAACATAATGAGAGCGAGGAAACGTGGTCTGTCTTATTGGTATATTTTTAGATGTTAAGCATCTGATCAAAGCGGTTTTGAGGGTGCAGAACTGAATAGCAGATACCGGGCCCTGCACCACCTGTACGAAAGCATAGCAATAGCAGCGATTTATATGTGGAGATGCAGTAGACATTTCGATGTTACCGTATGTAGGCAAAGAAAGAAATGACTTTTACAATTTGATTCTTATGGCACCAGCTTTCAGTGACTGCTGCAACTCCATTGTCTTTTCTCTTAGAGGTGAAAACTTTGGAGAAATGCTGTATAACACCTGGGACTCTCAAGAAAAGATTACAATAGAAACATATTCTATCCTGAGGCCACTGGATTATGAGATGCTGTGTATTGCTCCTCATTTACCATGTCTGTTTTGCGTAGTTCCACCTCTGGCTTTTTCTCCGTGGCCTGCAAAGGAATCACCTACAACAACTTGGAATTCATTAGCTGGTTACATTACTTTGTCTTAATGAAGGATTCATCTACTTTTGATGGGTTGTGCAGTCTCGCCACATCTGTATTATTCTGTTTGCGGCTAAGAGAGTTTTGTTTTCAGTAAGCCCACTCAGTGGTTTGTTCGAACCTCATTACCCACATCTCCTTCGCCTGCAGCAGCAAATCTATTTATTTATTTATTTTTATAGACAAGCAGCTGCCCTAAGGCCCATACTGGCTTTCCTTGGCAAGATTATTTTATCAGCATTTAAATGATTCCCATTGCAATTTCAGAAAATTGTGCTCATTTTAGGAAAAAGAACTAAACTTGTTTCAAGATAATCCCCAGTACTGTTCCCTTTTGTATATAGATATTATAAATAGGATGAGGCCTAAATACAGTTGCTTATAAGTACACAGGAGCTGCTTCTCAGACCCCTGTTTTGTAAGAGCAGTGGTTGTACAGCATAAATAGAGACAGCTTGGGTGCCTCTCAGGATGCACAGACCAACCACATCCTTCATTTGAATTATATTGCTGAATTGCTGTCTCTGTATCTCTGCCTCTTTTCTTTTACAGTCTGTCTCCTGTGTTGTGAGTCATTTTTCCTCCAGACATCAGCTCACTGTTGGTCCATAAACACTCCCCACACTCCTTCTCTCATAATCCATGTTGTTTGTAAGAGTAAGGCATTCATTTCTTAAGCACAAAGCATCTCTTGTTCCTGCTTGATTAAAGCAGTGAAATTTACTTCACTGTGCCAATAATAGATCAGGGCCTCATTGTTATTTAGTTTTTTGTTTTTCCCAACTGGAAAATATGAACTGCTCAATTTAAAATCCTTGATCTCTGATAATTACATTAACAAAATATTCCTTTGGCTAGGAGTCATTAGGAATTAGAATTTGAAGCAATCGTGTAATAGCACCAGCATTTTCTCTTCTCTGCCTCTATCTTCTTCCTCTCCAAAGCACCCTTCCCATGCCCCCCCCTTCTCGTCCTGATGTGTGATTATCAAGTAGCAGCTCTCCAGTCGGAAATCGGCCGCTGCGCCGACATGTACAAATTACCCCTAATGATGTGCCTGTCAGGGCAAATAGCAGGGGTGAGCCGCCAAGCACTCCACCTTCAAAGAAGCTCCAGCTCAAGTGTCTTGGGTGATCAGGCGCAGATCCATACAGCCCACTGCCATTGTCTCCCTCACTATCAGCTGGAGAACTTCTATTAGCGTTGCCAGCTCGGCACTGCCATCAAACAGGAGAAACACAACCCCTTACAATAGAACTGCCATGTTAATAGTCTGTAATTAGTGTTGTGTTAACAGACCTGGTTTCATCTGCCTTCTGTGTCACAGAATTGGATTGGAGTTATGAATCAGGAATGTGCAGATGTTTGAGTGTTTGTGTGGCCGTGTAACCGCGTGACTGTGTTTCTGTTTTCACTACAGAGAAGAGGACAGACAAGTCAGCTGTGTCAGGTGCCATTCGTCTCCAAATCAACGTGGAGATAAAGGGAGAGGAGAAAGTGGCTCCATATCATGTGCAGTACACCTGTTTGCATGAGGTATTGGATTCTATTGAATAAGTTGTGCTTGACATGATAAACTGAAAACAGTGGATATTATGCAGGTTTAGCGTACTAGACTTTTCAGGACAGCATTAGTAAAGTAACAGCTACACAGGATATCTGTATTCTTAATGGCCTGTTATCAGTCACTATAAAAGATAAAGAAGAGATTGTCCACTACATGTACTCATATCATCTCACTAACACCTTTCTCCTCTCGTAAGTACCTGGGGACTTTTGGCTGATTTGATATTTGGGAATCTGAAATGCATATACAACTTAGTGGATCACGTGGTAGTTTCATTGTACAAAAGGTTTTTTCTGGGAATTTAACAGAAAATGCTGGAATATTTCTTTGCAGATTTCCTGACTGATTTAGGATTAAAATAAGAGAGATACTCTTGTAACAATTACATAATCCCACCTCTTCCTTGAAAACCTATCCAAATCAAATTTTGAATAAGGCTTACACCGCATAACGTGCTTATAAAACAGTCAGTCCCATATTAAGAAAGGTTTTAAACTCTGATTATCTTCACTGCACATATCCCACATAAGCATTTCAATCAGCTAAGATCTATAAATGTCTCTTTGTCATATTTTTTCTCTCGTCTTTCCTTTTTGTAACCTGTTGAGATGATATTAACAGAGTGTTTCTTTTCATCACAGAACCTATTCCACCATTCGACTGACGTGCTTGGCCAAGGTGCGGTGAAAATCCCAGAGGCTCGTGGAGACGATGCGTGGAAACTCTACTTCGACGATGTGGCGCAGGAAATTGTGGACGAGTTTGCCATGCGCTACGGGATTGAGTCCATCTATCAGGCCATGACGTGAGTCTGAGATATCATAGTGGACATAAACATTGTCTCCTTATCTCTCTGTCTACCTGTCCATGTGTTTGTCACCTCTTCATCTCCCCTGTTCTTCGCCCTCCCTTCCTCCTGCTTTTTTTCTCTCGTCCCAAAGTGCCTCTCAATACCATTGTCGTTCCCTGTTGGCCTCCAACTGAAGGAAAGTCAATTATAAATGGGCTGAGGATGGATTTGTCTCCATGAAATGTCATGCTCCACACAGACTCCTGTTAGCCGGGCCCATCATTCACAGAGAACACACTCAGATGGCCCATCCTTCAGCCTAAACGTGCCAGCCGGCTGATGGGCAGATAAAACGACTGTTCCTAATAGGGATCATTAAGTGAAAACAAGACCCTTGAGAGGACACAGGCTGACCAAATAAAAGCACAGCTATTCTCTCTGTATGCCTGCATTGCTTTAACAAAACCTCTTCTACATGGCAGTGAACTATCTTTGTAAGTGTGAGGAAGGTATAAATGGGAAGAAGACGAGGCCTGCATCCCAGGTTTTTACCAAGCTTTGTTTGTGCTTCTCTTCCCAGACACTTTGCATGTCTGTCATCTAAGTACATGTGTCCCGGGGTTCCTGCAGTGATGAGCACCCTGCTGGCCAATATCAATGCCTTCTACGCCCACACAACCGCCTCCACCAATGTGTCCGCCTCCGACCGCTTTGCTGCCTCCAATTTTGGGGTTTGTATTACTGTTGCACACAAAAACACAGACAATAAAAAATGTCTCTGTGTTTGTTTCTTGTTGTCTGTTTACTGCCTGTACACACACACACACACAACCCTCTGTCTTTGTCCATGTATTCTGTGTGCATATCTGTCCTTTTCGCTCTCTCTCATTATTTCTTTTCTCTTCCCCATACAGAAAGAACGCTTTGTCAAGCTCTTAGACCAGTTACACAACTCCTTGCGCATTGACCTCTCAACATACAGGGTAAGATTTTGATTGCAAAAAATAAATATCACGGCCATTAATGACTGATGTAGTTCTCACTCATTACATTGTGGCGTTGACATTGAAATATTGCTTCAGGAGTCTTTCAGCAGTTTATTTCTTTTAACCTTATATGAAAAGTTGAATGTTCTTCCATAATCACTTGTTCTCATGAATTTAGGGCCCATTTTATCACAAAAGAAATGCCATGTCACATTTTTTATATTTTATATTTAGTGTAACTAACCATGTGTCTGCTTCTGAAGCAGAAGTTTAATTTAGAAGTTTTGGAGGAAATCTTAAACAGGAGTGTGAAGCATAAGGTCTCCTTTCTTTCCTCATTGATATGTACTATATGCCTGTAATGATGAATTATTTTGACATAACTTTAATTAAACTTATTTATTTATAATTGTTCTTCTGTAGAACCACTTCCCTGCCAGCAGCAAGGATCGTCTGCAGGATTTGAAATCCACTGTGGATCTTCTAACCAGCATCACCTTCTTCAGGATGAAGGTAACTAACAGTGTGTCATATACCTTATCTTTCTTTTTACTGTAGTTGCCCTCTATAGAATCTGAGTAATGGAGTTATCAGTTTACTTATAAATAGGACATTATCCCATAGCTTGTTCATGAAGTCACCACCTGATGATTAGATGCACAATATTCCATTTTTTTACTTGTTTACTGATAATGACTTGGTTGTCAGTTTGTGTATAAGTTGACTAGGTGTCAATGATTGTTTACGTTCATTCACTGCTAGTGTTGCTATGTCCATCTGGTGTTCAGGTCCAGGAGTTACAGTCTCCACCCAGAGCCAGCCAGGTTGTGAGGGACTGTGTCAAGGCCTGTCTGAACTCGACGTATGACTACATCTTCAATAACTGCCACGAGCTGTACAACAGACAGTACCAACCTGCGGACACAGTGAGTCGCATACTGTTTATCCAGCTCAAGCCTGCAAAAGCAGACACAAAATCCATTACACTGAATGTACTTAACTTCTGTCAGGTCTGACTGTGTGTTTCTTTTCTAATCCAGAACAAGGAGGAGCTCCCTTTGGAGGAGCAGGGTCCGAGCATCAAGAACTTGGACTTCTGGCCCAAGCTCATTATGCTCATCGTCTCCATCATTGAAGAGGACAGAAACTCCTACACACCCGTGCTCAACCAGTTAGTAGTTGGCGTACATTCACTAAATCTTTACTCTGTAAAAAATATTACGTTTTTTTCATTGGCAGTTTTTACTAAATTGAGAGTAGAAGGGGTTTTCTTGAACACTTATTTTGCTTTTTTTTGGTCTTAGAAATCATTAGGAAATAATGTAATGATATTCTGAAGTAGAATTATTTATATGTGTGTCACCCTTTTCCCAGGTTCCCTCAAGAACTGAACGTAGGGAAGGTGTCAGCAGAGGTCATGTGGACATTGTTTGCTCAAGACATGAAGTATGCTATGGAAGGTAAGCCCCAGTCTGTTATCCCTCAGTGCCATCATTCTGTAGCTTCTTCCACATTATGTTTCACACAGTATGTTTCTGTAGTATCCTGTAGAGCCATAACCTTGACTTTTCTGCTGTGTAGTAATACTCTGCTGTGTTGGAAACTCAAAGCATCATAGGCTAAAAGCAAGTAAAGAAAATCTCTGGTGAAACTGGAAATGTCCAGGGGAGAAGAGAAATTCTGCAGTGAAAATGACACAATGGCACAGATGAAGTTAAAGATCAAAGGGATAACTGTGCAGGGTTTGAAAGCTGCTTATGTCTCCCAGTAGCCTCTCTGCATTTTTTGTCTGCTGCACTGTACTGTACAGCCCCACCGGTCCCCAGAGCCAGTCATCCTTTATCCCAGCCCCTGTCCTCAAGATGAATCCTTCCCTGTCACTGTGAAATGTATGTCTCACAAAGTGGTGGCCCCTTCATTTTCTTTCTTTTTTTTTTTTTTTGTAAACTTTGTTTATTAGGTTTTGTTCAGAAATTGTACAGTCATACAAGTTATCCACAATGTAAAAACATAAAATATACTGTACAATCTAAAACAGAATATGGTTCACTCTATGTAATGCCCAAAGTACAACATATGAAAACATAAATGAGTAAATAACAACAACAACAAAAATAAATAAATAAATACATAAAGGAGATAAAGCTAGTCTGGGACAGAAGAAAAAATAGTTTTTCCTGCTAATTGTAACAACAGTCTCCATATTTGTAAAAATTTATCAAAAGATCCCCGTAATGACATTCTAATTTTCTCAAGTTTGAGACAGTAAAGAGTATCCCTGAGCCAGTGTATATAAGAAGGAGGCTGTGGTGACTTACACTTAAGTAAAATGACCCTCCTGGCCAGAATAGTCATAAAGGCTAAAGAATCTTTCTGGGAAGAGGACAAAGGTAATGGTCATGAGCTCATGAGATATAGGCTCCCCTATATCTTCTTTCCAGTGGGTCCTTATTGAACTTAAAGACTTTGTATGCATCGAGGCTATTCGATTATAGAGAAGAGAGATGGAACCTTTCAGTTTAGGAACAGGCAAAAGCAAAGCATCTAGGTCAGAGTCCTGAGGTAAACTAGGAAAAGTAGGGAAGGTACTTTGAACAAAGCTGCAGACTTGTAAATATCTGAAAAAATGTTGGGAAGGAAGAGAAAATTTGACTGTGAGTTGTTAACTGGCAAAGATATTGTCAATAAACAAGTCTTTAAAAGTCTGGATACCAAGGTTTGACCAGGCTGTGAAGGCCTTGTCTGTGAGAGAAGGAGGAAAGACATGGTTTGCTGCTAGAGGAGCATGAGAAGAGAAAAGTTGCAGACCAAAGTAGCGCCTGAGTTGGGTCCAGATCTTAAGAGAGGTCTTCACTATTATATTTTTTGTATAAACAGTAGTTTAGGATGCAGTTGGGGAGTATAAAAGAGCTCTGAGAGAAACAGGCTGTGCAGAATTTGCCGTCAAGTAAGGAGGATGCACCACGTTGCCAGTAAAGAAAAACTCCAATATTGGAGGCCCAATAGTAGTATCTGAGGTTAGGTAAAGCCATCTCCCCCAGCGGCTTTGGCCCTTGTAAATATTGCCTGGACAAACGGGGAGTCTTCTTATCCCAGAGAAAGTCTGAAATGAGAATCTACCTAGTTGAAGAAGGAACTAGTTAAGAAAGTTGGGACGCACTGGAAAAGATAAAGAAAACAGGGAAGAATATTCATTTTTACACAATTAATGCGGGCCACCAGAAACAATTTAAGTAAAGACCGTCGCTCACAAACGTTTGATAAAAGTTAGCTTTAAATAAACCTTCTAATTTATGTGTAACCTGAATTCCCAAGTATGTAAAGCTGGTGTCAGCTATTTTAAAAGGAAATGTATGCAAGGGGAAGGCCCTAGCAGCCAGATTAATAGGAAACAACTCACTTTTACCCAAATTTAACTTATACCCAGAGACCTAGCCAAAATCTGGAAGTAGAAAGCAGCGGGAACAGAAGTGTGAAGATTCAAAACATATAGAAGCAAGTCGTCAGCATAAAGTGAAACTTTAACAACCAGACCATGAGCCGTATGCCCACAATAAATGGATTAGAACGAAGAGCGATCGCAAGAAGCTCGATGGCCAATGCAAATAAGAGGGGACTTAATGGGCATCCTTGTCTTGTTGAGTGATAAAGAGAAAAGTAATTTGACCGTGAATTGTTGGTCCTTACTGAAGCTTGTGAATTAGAATAAAGCTACTTGATCTTTAATCTATAATCAAAAGTATCTGTTAACACTTGTAATAAATTAATTACTGGCTTACAGGATGACGCAAATTTCAATTAGAGTAACTTTAGTAGAGATTAAAGGATTAGTGCGACATTTTTGGAAATAAGCTTATTTGTTTGCTTGGTCCGAGTTAGATGAGCAGATTGATACCATTCTTATGTTGACTGTGCATTAAATACTGTGTGAAACTAAAGGCAGTGGCCAATTAGCTTCAGGGAGCAACAGCCAAATATGTGAATGATCACTTCAATAAAAGGTTTAGATTCTCTCACAGGTTCCTCATTTCTTTTCTGTACCTGCAGAGCACGAGAAGCACAGACTGTGTAAGAGCACCGACTACATGAACCTGCACTTTAAGGTCAAGTGGCTCTACAATGAATATGTCAAGGAGCTGGCAACATTTGGGGATGTTGTTCCCGACTACCCATCGTAAGTGCATGCGACACATTCACTCATAGCCACAGGGAAACCTTTTGTTTTTCTTTTTAATGACTTATTTTTGATTTACACAGTTAATGGATTACTCTGGTATTGGTTAGGGATATAATGCAAGTAAAACTTTAACTGTTAATCTTTATTTTCCCTTGTAGATGGTTCCTACAATTTGTGCTGCAGTGGTTGGATGAAAATGAGGACGTATCTGTTGAGTTCATGCATGGAGCCCTGGAGAGAGACAAAAAAGATGGAGTAAGAAAATTTAACTTGATTTTCATATGTTGTTACCTCTGCCAAGAAGGTGTTGTTTTCATGAACATAAAGATTAATTTGAGATTACTGAAGTCCTCCTCGTTGTCCCACACTGTCTCAGTTCCAGCAGACGTCTGAGCATGCTCTGTTCTCCTGCTCCGTGGTGGACATCTTCACCCAGCTCAACCAGAGTTTTGAGATCATCAAGAAACTGGAATGTCCTGACCCTAACGTCATGGCTCAGTACAGTCGCCGCTTCTCCAAGGTAAACCCACTTCACTGGATGGTGCAGGCAAAGCCCAGTACAACACACTGTGAAATGATTTGTACGAAGAAAACGACACCAAAGCTACTGTTTATAAATTTCATAGTTGCTGGAGATAATTGAATCATGTTCTAGATATGGGTCCTGAATTTTCATATTTGATAATAATTTGGTTCTCAGTCATTTTGACCTTTTACTTTCAAAAGCAGCATCTAACTATGACTATTTCCTCTCGCAGAAACACAGTAACCTATGAGGGATATTGCAAAAAATACGGCATTGTCTGGAAGGACATGCACTTTTTTGTAAAGGGAATTTGATATTACTTCATTAAATAGAAATGTTTCATTGGACTGAATGCTCCCTTCCTGGGGGAATGGGGCACGGTTTTGTGTTTTTTTATTTTGAGAATATATTAAGAGACATTTGGGAATGTTTCTAATATTCAGGAGATAATAATCCTTTGGACATGCTCCTCAAAAGTGTAGTACATTCTACTCTGTAAACACTCTGAATAGTTTTATTAGAACTAGGTAACCATCTGAAATGAAACTGTCTTTTTGTTCCACACTCAGTTTTAATGACTTTGTTCCTCTTCATTTTTACAGACAATTGCCAAAGTTCTTCTGCAATACAGTGCCATTCTGACCAAGAGTTTTCCCTCTTACATTGACAAGGAGAAGATTGTGAGTTGTTACCTTAGTTTTCTGTACCCTAGTTCTCTGAATCTGAATCTGAATCTTCTGTACAACAATAAGACATTTGGGAATTGTTTTGACACTTGACATAGCCACCAGTGGATCCATCATAACATTGATGTTGTTCAGTCTGTTAGAATTTTATTGTAAATGATAAGTTCAAAGTTAAATAATTCCCTCCCACATTAGTGTGATCTCTCTGTCTCTTTTCCTGTGTCCTCTCGTAGCCTTGCGTCCTGATGAATAATGTGCAGCAGCTAAGAATCCAGCTTGAGAAGATGTTTGAGTCAATGGGAGCCAAACAGGTAAGTCTGGAGACAAAGGTGTGGATGTGAAGACGAACTATTTTAATGTGCTATCAGTATCACACTGGATGACTGACAGTATCTAGTATGATACTGTCAATAACTTAATAGCTTCTCCCCCATTAAGGGAGAGAAAATATGAAACCACTAATCAACTAAATATTTCTTAGTCAGCCATGAGAGGTAGAATTTCAGTGGTGGTTACTTCTACATCAGCTGTATTTGTATGTCTCTTGTATGTCAGATTGCAACAGAGGAAGCACGGGTATGTACAGTAGAGGTAGTTTAAGGACCATGTGAAGTAGAAGACTAGTAGAGCTGGATTAGGACTTAGTCTTGGCTCTTAACAAAGCCATAGTTGCTGCTGTTTATGCCGTGAATGTTATGTTACAGGCAGGTTGTATAGAAAGGTCTATACGCCGTTCTGGTGTCTGATGTTACACTGGCAATGAAAGCAGATCGATACTGACAGAGATCAGACCCTGTGCTGCCTAATAGACTAGAGAATATTGAGACAGAGACTTAATTTAATCATGTCCTCTGTGTCTGTGTCCTAAGTGCATCTGTAGTTAGGACAATCAATAGCCTCTCTGTCAGCTGTGACCTCTCTTTGCTTTGAATCCCTACCACAATGCTGCTAATAGTGCTTTATCATATTAATTGTAGCTGTAGTGTAGTATTGTTTTTTTAGTGACGTTTCATTGGTTGTAGGACTGTAGCTGTTGGGACACTATAGCTAGAGTTTCAACCAGTGTGTTCACTTTACATTTAAAGCAAAATGAAATTGTGGAACAAGAGGAGGAGGAGGAGGAGGCAGGAGAGGAGGAGGTAGGTTCCCATCGTAGTCTGAACCAGGCAGATATTTGACCATATGAAAGTTCGTCTTTAAATAGCTTAATGGTGCAGTATAACACTGTATTGATTATCTCCCTCTTCCTCTGGCTTGGACAGCAGGTTGTAACTGAGGATAAGGAAACAAAGGCTCTGGTGGGTACTGTGGATGGTAGCAGTGTAGATTCAGTAGATGCTAGACTTTAACTAACTCATAACAAAACTTATAGCATAGTGACTGTTTTGCTATTCGTCGATCATTAATATTGTGGAATACTTACTAAACTTTAAACTAGTAGATACAGAATCTTGAGTCCCTCTTTAACAAACACAGTAGTTCTAGTGCCCTCCAAAAAGTCCTGTGTTCATGAGAAAGAAAACACTTGAACAATGGTAAGAAGAGTTACTCTGCTGCTGATGAAGCTTAGATGCTTGGCCCCGTTTTATTTTGTGCTATACCACTGGATAATTAGCCATCCATCTATAAATCTACAATAGTAGATTGTAGGCATATGAGAGGGCTTCTTTTTTTTTAGATTCACAGCTTTGTGAGTAAGAGCAGCAGGATTCTTACTGTTCTTGCACGGGAAAAAGTCTCACTCCTTCAGATAATGTGACTGCACCAACACACAGTTAAAACACAAAGTGGTTCCAGAAATGCTTTGAAAAGCAGTGGATTCTCTGGGACTGGAAGCAGTTCAGGAAGTACTTCCATCGGTTATTTGAATGATTTTATTTATTAAGCAAAATAAAATGATGTGTACCCGAAATATAAAATCTTGTAATTTGGACAGCCATCTTTCCCCTCTCTTTTCTAGTGCAACAATAGAATTCTAGCATGGCAGGCAAGTTCACTGTATATGCATGCATGTTCTGTGATACATGACTGCATATATTCACGTTTATCTCACCACTTGTGCAAATGAAAATTAAAATAATAAAAATTGCATTACTTGTAATATTTTCTGGAAACATAGGCACCAAACTTAGCTTACAGGACAAGTTTTAATCAGTATGATTGTGGTATCAGCGGCAATTAGAATTAAAACGTTAACATTTTGTGTTGTCTTTTCACTACTACTCCTAGTTTGAGGAGAGTGAGGAGGAGGAGGAGGAAGAAGTAGGGGAGGAAGGGGAGAAAATTGAGGCTGAGGTTTGTTGCAGTCTGAAGTGGTTTTAACCTATAACATCGTGCTTGGACTCCAAGTCATTCTTCTTCACTGTTTCCCTGTTCTTCCCACTCCCAGCAACATCACAGTGAGACTCATTCCCACTGAAACAGGACGCCACTTATTGTCTAGTCTTTTTCGTCATTCGTAGTGATTTTTCTACCTCGAGTTTTCACTTTCTGTGACATTTTCCCTGGTCTCTCCTCAAAGGTAGCCACTCATTCCCCTTACACAACAGTTTTCTGTTGAACCTTTTCTTTAAACTGTGGGTTTTTTTTTTTTGATTGTTTGTCCTTTTTTATTTCTCTTTTAAACATCTCAATACATTCCCACCACAAAAAGATGGATGCTCCAGTAGAACAGGTAGGTTACATGCATACCAGGGTATATGTGCCACTCAATATAAATGAAAATCAAATTCCAAATGGGAAATGACAGTTAATTGAGGTTGTCCTTCACCTTTTTGTGCTGCCATAGACTGAAAATGTATTTGAAGAAAAGAAGGTGAGTGTAGGTGAACAGACTCATGCATATCAATAAATCCACACACACAAAACTCTGAGGCAAAAACAAAAAAAACAAAGCACATACAGCACATTACAAACAGAACATAATCCATTTCTAGCTTCCCTTTTCTCCCCTGAAGCCTTCCCTCTGTGCTGCATTGCAGAAACGTATCAGTCTCACGCCACTAATGGCGCCATGTAACCCTGACAGGCCATGAATCAAAAGGCCATCGGATCACTGACTTAATGAGCCACACCATGGCTTCATCCATGTGGCTTATCTTCCCTCCAGGCAGTGCTTATTTAGATGATGCCACAGTGTACCTGGGTTAGGTGTATTCATAGATCTTTCCTACTTGTTCCCTCACCCTGTGGTTGTGAGACTCACTACTTGTAAGACACAGATCTCTTGCAATATTAAACTTTTTGTTTTTTCAACGTGCTCCCATCAAAAGTTGGAGACTGCTGAGAAAAAGGTAGGTTTTAGCAGACGTATGTGTTAAATTTTAATAATTTTTTTCTGCTCTGTTTTTCTTCTTGCCTTTTATTAACTGCTTTGAAAAGCTTCCTAGTCCTTCATGTTGGGGGGGTGGGGGAGGGTCTGAGACATACTTTCTTTCTCCCCTCTTTGTCTTTTCACAGTTTGTGAAAGCTATGGGAAGTTTGATAAAGATTTTTTTTTCTGTCAATATATTTCAGACTTCTTTTTTTGACTCTGCCGCAGTATATAAAATAAAAGGCCCTCAGTCAGTTTGAAATTAACACCTCCTGGCCCTCTGTCTGCCTGTCTTCCTCCAGATGGACACCGAGGCCAGCGTCTTACTGAACGACCTGCAGGTGAAGCTGAACAATGTGCTGGATGAGCTCAGCAGTACGTTTGGAAACAGGTACATATGCCGTCCGCGTATATACGTACAGTTAATTCAGTAACCTCACATGCATTTGTGCTGATTGATCATCATCATCTTTCTCATCAGTTTCCAGAGTCGCATCAACGACTGCATGCGACAGATGGCGTCTCTGCTGTACCAGATCAAAGGGCCGCTCAACGCCAACAACAAGAACCAGGTGGAGGGCGACTCTGATAACATGCTAAGGCCACTCATGGACTTCCTGGATGGAAAGTGAGTGGATTAATTAAGATTTGGGACTCTTTTCTGTCCTGTTGTTTTTTTTCTTCTTCTACAGTGTGCTCATTTTTTTTCACCAGCACCGTTAAGAGGTTAACACACCTCATCTCTTTCTGTGGTCCGTGAGTCTCATTAACCTGTGTGTATATGTATTTGTGTGTGTTTGCATGTTTTGCAGGCTGACACTGTTTGCCACTGTATGTGAGAAGACTGTATTGAAGCGTGTGCTCAAGGAGCTTTGGAGGATCGTAATGAGCAGCCTGGAGAAGACTATTGTCCTGCCACAGGGCAGTGACACCTTTGTAAGTACAGTATTTGTTTGTTTGCTTCAGCATTTGTCGATGTTGCAGATTAATTAGACTTTTAGGTGCAGAAATGCAACTGAAATGATCAACTCAGTTGTTTTTTTTTTCTCTATCAGGGAGCACAGATCCTCTCAGCTGCAAAAGAACTCGGTCAGCTCTCCAAACTCAAGGTATCATAATACATTCATATATTGTAATCCACATTAAATGGAGCTCAGTGTTACCAGACTCTGTAGAACTGACCATAAAATTACTCATTGAGAGTCAATGAATCTATTTTTATGGCACTAACTCATCTCTTTTCTCATTATTGGGATGTGCAGGATCATATGGCAGGGGAGGCTAAAAGCCTGTCTCCCAGGCAGTGTGCTGTCATGGACGTGGCACTGGACACTATCAAGGTCAGTTTATACCCCAGGCTTTGGTTTCATTGGGATGCAGGGTAGACGGGTCGAATTAGCTTCATCAACTATTCATCCATTAATCAGGTACCCTGAAAGGTTATGTAGACGCCTGATTTTAACTAGTCAGGAGAATGTGTGTAGAGGATAAAGTGGATGAAATCAGGGGGGAACTTTCTAAAACAGTTATTTGACTAACAAAGCAACTCAAAACTTCCAAAGCATGTAAATCAGACCAGCTTTTTTTTGGTTTAAAATAATCCCTAATATTTTGCCCAAAGTATAGTAAACCTCCAGTTGTTCCTCCAGATGTTTACGTGGTCTCATCCTCTGTCTCCTTTGCAGCAATACTTCCACGCAGGAGGCAATGGGCTGAAGAAAGCATTCCTGGAGAAGAGTCCTGAGCTGTCCTCCCTCCGCCACGCACTGTCCCTGTACACTCAAACAACAGACACACTCATCAAGACCTTTGTCACCACCCAGCATGCACAAGGTAGTCTAGACCACTGCCTAATGATACATCTGAAGGGTATAGGGTAAAAGCCTTTCCCATAATAAACCAGCAGAGGGCGCCAGCTGAACAGTGTGTGTTTGTAGAACAAGGCCTTTCACTGAATATTCCCTCTTTTAGGTCTGCACCAGTGTTTTGTGTATTTAACATGTTCTTGATGCTTGAATTTGCTGACATGTTATTGCTGTCTTCTCTTATCTCCTGTGCTGCCTCTGTGCCAGTGCACAATGGAAAGGGTATTAGGTTAACCCCCAATGAAAAAATACAGCCCAGCAGGGGTAGGTTTCATTGAAATCATCCACCAGCCTTCCTCTTCTTCCCCACTCGCTTACCCTTTGTACATTTTGTCACTCTGTGCCACTAAAAGGTGGGTAGGTCAACCCTAACCCAACCTCTCCACCTGCATCCCCTTCTCTTACTGAATATGAATCTGCATTGTGAATCAAAGTTTCTTTTTTCGCCTTCATGGGGCCAAATGAAAGCTCACTGTACGTATGTGGGTGTGCGTTAAACTAGGTTCGGGCGTGGACAAGCCGATAGGTGAGGTATCTGTCCAGATTGAGCTGTACACTCATCCTGGGAACGGGGAGCGGAAAGTTACTGTGAAAGGTCAGTTTGAGCTTTCATAAAATGATCTTAAAAATTAGGCATTTTAAAGAACGTTTACTGGTCTGATGGCATCATCCTTCTCCTGTGTGTTTGCACATGTGTTACTACAGTCATGGGAGCCAGTGATTTAAAATGGCAGACGTCCGGCATGTTCCGGCCCTTCGTGGAGGTCACCATGATCGGGCCTCACCTGAGCGACAAGAAACGCAAATTCCAGACCAAATCTAAGAACAACAGCTGGTCGCCCAAGTTCAATGAAACCTTCCACTTGTAAGTACCGCAACAGTTGTACCCGCTTTTGTATTATTTTATTACAATGTTTTTGTTTTTTTGTCATCCAACAGCATCATTATCTGTGTAGCTGCATATCATATCTATTCACACAATACATGTATAGTACATTTTCCACATTTACAGCGACAGTAGGCAGCTTGGTAACTTGAGCATCAGTAAGTAAGAGGAGGATATTTGAAGAATCTGACCTTCAGCACTCAGGGCGATTTAATGTGCTATCAATAATGTTAATGTTTACCAACCTGGTTAATCTGTGATGTTTTTCTGGAGGCTCAGAGTTTGGGTTTCATACTTAAAATAAATCTAGAGCATCTACATTATGTTGTAGTTGGGCTGTTGCTTTCTTTCAGCAGCAGCCCAAGCAGGGTGTACTTTGAAAGAAACTGCCTCGTGCAGCTTTAAGTTCACTTAACCTGCTGCTTTGTTATAGAATGACTGAAAGTTCGAACCTCTGTGTTCCCTCTGCACAGCGTTCTGGGTAACCAGGATGGCTTTGAGTGCTACGAGCTGCAAGTCTGCGTCAAAGACTACTGTTTTGGCCGTGCCGACCGAGTGGTGGGTTTGGCCGTGATACAATTAAGAGACATCATGGAGAAAGGCAACTGCGCCTGCTGGTGCCCGCTGGGACAGCGCATCTACATGGATGACACCGGGCTCACCGCCATGCGAATCCTCTCCCAGCGCTCCAACGACGATGTTGCCAAGGAGTTTGTGAGGCTGAAATCAGAAACGAGATCGGCCGAGGAGGGCAGATGAGGAGAGCTGGAGATGGAGAGAGAAAGACAGAAAGGATGGAAGGTCTCCTGATTTTGTGTGTGGACTCTTTTCTTAGACCTTCAATGTGTCTTAGCTGCTGTTGACTGTTTGGTGGTGCTTTGCCAAGCTCACTGACTCACTGTCACGTTCGCACTCTGGGTATTTTGGACAAACACTCACTTCCCGTGCTCCTCAAACACTCACATTATTGACAGAGCTACTGTAGAGCACGCACCCACGTAGACACCGGCTCACTCAATCTTCACACTCACCAGCTGTTTCACCACATTTCCATTCCTGGCAGTGACCACTCACTCAGTCATTTAACCTGTTTTTTTCTTTTACCTCCTCTCCTCATCAGCTGGAGTGGCACACTGCGCACTCCATAGCCTCAAGGGAACAGAGGATGCCAGGCCCCACTGGAGGGAAACAAGTTCCCACACCTTCCAAGTGTCGTTGTGCAAGTGCAATAACCCCACCTAAACCCCCTTCAAACTGTGGCCATGTGTTTCGATGCCTTACACTGTGTGCAAACTGTGAATGTGTGAATTCTTTTGAATGACCTGTTCTGTAGCTCCACTGTGATGGTCTGAGTAAATGTGAAAATACTGTCTCGTTTATCTCACGAAAGGTCTTGAGCTCAGTGAATGAATGACTGGTAGTTAGGAGACAGCCCCAGTCTTAATCATGTACAGCTAATGTTCCAGGAGAAGGTACTAGAAGTAACAACCCATGATTTTATCCCTTAATTTAAAGGATTGATCAGTTAAATTTGTGCCTTGTCATGTTAAGTTTCCAGTCCTATTTTTTTTTGTTTTTTGTTTTTTGTTCTTACCCAGGAGAAACAACAGTGATATGATCAGTATAAAACTTTAGAAGTGAAATTAACAACAGTATGATTTAAATCAAAACCAACAGTGTGGGCATTCACTGTGCAAGTCCTGTTTTGCCCATATTTATTTATAAGCTGAATTAACAACTCTTGGCTCATGTGGCCTAGTGGAACCATGATGGTGCAGCTATTTTATTTATTTTTTTATACATATTTATTGATGTATGTGCTTTTCAAAGCTGGTGATTTAAAAAAAATGTTTGCCAGAACAGTGTGTTGTGAGAATTTGCACAGTCTGAATGAGTTGCTCCTGTAGGGTTGTACACTTTAAACAGCAATTTCTCTGCAAGATGAGTTAAACACCCTCAGAATAAAGTGACAACCTGGTGTTTGTTATAGAAGTGGAAACAAAGCTGTTTCCCTGACTAACATAAGAGATATCTTTTGGAGTTTTTCACTTATAGTAAGGAAATATTACAGGTTGAAGCCTTCAGGTAACAACTTTTTCTTCCTAAAAAACAAAAACAAACAAACAAACAAAAAAAACAAACAAGCAATATCTTAACATTTGGACCCAAGCTCCTCAGCTTCTGAGTTGATAAGGAGCCTAGAGTTATTTATGGTTTACATATATTTTCGTGCTCTCTTTTCTTCTACTCTTCCTATGAGTGGCCTTACTTTGGTGAAAAGAAAAAAAAAACAAACAATATGTTTTTAACTTTTTTTTTTTTTTTTTAATTCATGTATTTCCTTTGGCTCTCAGCAATGAGTATATTGGCCACTTTTTTTTGCCCACAATGATGTCAGATAAGTTTTCCAAGTGATCCTCCTTATAATTTTTGTACTTTTGATTATATTGCAAACATTGTAGACTTAGTTTTCTTTGCAGTCTGTTATACTTTGTGTCATGTTTTGTAAATATTTCCCTTATTCCTCTTTAATAGTTTGGGATGATGTCAATGATGCTGTATTGTAAGATTTTTATGGACAATATGCAGTGAGGTGTGTGCCAGTGAATTTGTTCATAACTGATGGAGAAATATTAAAATGTTACACTAAATGAAGGATGGATATTGCTATGATGTGAGAAGCTCAGTGTGTGCACACTGTAAAAATCAGTCACATTATGTAGAAACCACAAAAGCAGACTCCTCTTTGTTACAGTACACTAACCCCTGTGAATAATTTATGTTATTCGTTTATGTGGGCAAATCTTTCATAGCCATTCTGTAATATACACGTTCCTTTGTGCCAAGTTACAAGTGTTCACTTTTGATTTTTTATTTTTTTTTTAATTTCTGTATTTTGTAAATTTGTTCACTAAATCACTAGTTAACGAGTCCAGTATATCAGTCACAGTAACTGCATTTTTGTGGTGTTTTCTTTGTATTGTCACTGCTCTGAAATGTTGTCATCATGTAAACATTCCAATTGATGAATTTTGTATAAATTATTTGAGAAGTATCTATAAATGTCTGCCTGAGATTTATTGACCTCTCGCCACGGATTCATCTTTTAATCTAATTTCAGATTATTTTTTTCTTCTTCAGTGTTTAACACAACAAACACAATTCTAATAACTCAAATAATTCCAAATGTTCTTGTTGTAAACTTGTCCAAAAGTTTGTGAAGTTGAGGAGAAAAAGCCTCTGCAAAATAAGAAAAAGTTTTTGAACATGTACCTTGTGAGTGTGCTTGTGTATGAGCATCACGGTGTGGGGAATTTTTCTGCCAAAGTTTCCCAAAGTCTCTAAATTAAATTAGACATACCAATTATCTTCTGATGTAACTGTTATTTAATAGGCAGAGGAATTTAGTATCACCACCATGCAGAAAAGCAAGTTATTCTTTTAACATCTGTCCTGGTGTAGTGTTTCCTGTTGGATCTTCCCACACATCTGTTTTACTCCTTAGAAAACATTATATTAGTGTGTGTGTCCTCTCACATCTGTGCAAACTTTGCATTCATATCTGACTGTTAGCAGGCAGAGAGCGCACCCACCTGCGCACACACATAAACGCAATAACTAATTTAGCAAGCCGCTCCTGTAGAGGTCCCCTGGACGACACAGCGTTCCTTTGTGTTCGAGCCCAGGTATTAAATTCCATTTCTGAAAGCACCTGGATGTTGAATATCAGTCGTGAAGTCACAATATTCGGTCATAACACTGCCATAACTCAAATTTAGAAAGTCATTGCAAAAAAATAAAAAGGCTTATACTTAAATAATTAAATTAAATTAATACTTTAGTATGCCTAAATAGAGGTAAAATGTGATGTTGAAAAAGATAAGTGCACCCATCAAAAAGGTGTGTTACATACCTGACCGCCCAGATCACAACCTTTACATTGGCCCTGATTGGCTGGAGCCATTCACCTGTACTGTTGTTTTACTGCCCCTCCACTCCTGCCTGAGATCTGCAGGTCCAAAGATCGCAGCTCTGTTTGTTCAAGTCCCTAGCTGTTAGCCGCAGGGAGATCCCAGCTCTTCCTGCATGAACCTGAAACCTGTACTATAAGTGCCTCTCTCACCACTGCACCATTTCACCTGTCTTCCAATCTGGGCGTCTTTCATCCAGCCAGAGGCCACCACCCTTCCTTCCACCACCGTCTGGGACAAGGTTGGTGCCTGGACTTCCAGACAGAGCCCAGACGAGGGCTTGGATTTGCTTCATCTGAACCGGAAGCCAAAGGAAGATTGAAACTTGCAACATTTTCCCTCTCTCTTTCTGGGCCCTATGTGGGTGCAGGACTTAAAGGACACAAGAAATCACATTTTTGTTTGAGGTATGTGGCTGATTTTCTTTTGTTTTTAGACTTTGGTACTTTTGTGGACAAAGATCACAAAGTGGCTCATGTTCTGAACTCTTTGAAATGTGAGAAACACTTAATAACTAATCAAAGTTCAGGCTTAGTGACTCAGTAAAATCTGGTTCACAATAACTCAGATCGATTTCATAGTTGTGTAAGTGTGAAAGTAGAACAATAACAGAGAAAGTGAGACCAGGCCTTTTGGTTTGGAGCTGGCTGTGGTTTTCCTAAACTGTGCACCAGTGCCAAGCAGGATACTGATGAGTAGTACAGTGTAGTGTTGAAAAATGTCTCTCATTTATCTTTAACATGACTTTTTTTCTTATACGTAGGGAGTACACTCTTTATTGGTGTATTTTGAAACAAGAATCCAGGGGAATTCAGTCTCTGAATTCATATACTTCCTGTTCCATTTCTGAAGTTTTCCATTTCTCCTCTACCAAGACGAAGGAAAACACACAAACATCAGTTGTTTATTTAACTTTTAATTCTTGCCTGGTTCTGTTTTCATTTCAGGTGTTATAATATGAACGTAAAATGGTGATCAAGTCAAACGTCCTTGGTCCATATCATATCATCTTAATCTTTGTGGTTGTGCCATAAAGTTTACGCTGGTACAAAGAGTTGGGAAGGGAGTGTGTTTACAGCTCTGCAGCACCAATAAAGTCTGGAGGATTTTCTAAATGATGTTACCATGAAGAAAGTCTCCTGCATGTCTGACACGTTCTCTAACTCAAATGTCATGTTACCTTGAAATGTTTATAAAAATGCACAGAAATATACCCTCAATGTTTTGTTCATGACAATTTGAGTAACGACCTGATCAAACAGTTTGTAAAACTAGAAGAAAAAATAAGTAAAAATACTCTAGAGTTGTATCTCAAATGTCCTGATAGAAAGTTCTCTGCTCTTGCAGTAGTTTCTTTGATCACCAAAATATCAGGAAGCACATTATAACAGTATGTGCACATTGTCGTTTAGGTTCCCCCTCTCATTTGCCACAGTTTCCTCTTTCTCTTTCTGTGTCAGTAAATGGCCTAACTACAGTGAACTAAGGTTGGCCTCACCGACTCACGACGTCACTGTGTGTTAAGCATTCACATGCTCTTTCTGTAGGTGTGAAACATGGAGAATCTGAGCTGAAGATGGGATCCGTAGTGTCATACGTTCGCCAGCTGTGTGGCAAAGAGAAGAAGGAAGGTGAGATCTGACGCCTGTGCACACAAACTTTACTCTAAATGATGCGTAACTGAGTTTTTCTTGTTCTTACATTGTGTCTGTGATAAACAGTGTCGGTGGACTAATAGCACCAATCCTTAGTAATAACATCTCTTGTTCTGAATTTTTTATTCTGTCCCAGAGGAGGAGAGACACTTGCGAGCTAATGACAGACCTTTCAACTTGTCTTACCACTACGCCGTAAGTGTAGAAACTAAACTAGATATAGTTCAAAATGTGGGGTGTTGTTGTGTGCTGTGCTTAAAGAAAAAAAAAAGAATTCAATCAAATATCATAAATCATGTTGATTCATATTAGAATACAAAGCACTGTAACAGTGACATGTTACTTTCCTCTTTTTCAGAACAATGCCATCAAGACCTCCAAGTACAACATTTTCACCTTCCTGCCACTTAACCTCTTTGAGCAGTTCAGGAGGCTCGCCAATGCTTACTTCCTCTTCCTCTTTATCCTTCAGGTAGACATTTTATCTTCTTTCTAATGTCGCCATGTGACATGTCAACATTGACCATATTGGGGTTCTCCGGCTTTACAGTTTTTGTGGATTGAAGGGCACGTGTCTGCTTACCAGTGAATAAATTAAGTCTGTCTTTTTTTTTTTTTAATTTTCCACAAACTTAGCAAGTCGATCCACTTATCAAGGCTTATGGTTATTTTTTTTATATTTATTTTTATTTTTTTTTACTTTTGACCTTATTCATTCCTTCCAGGTTCCTGTTTAAACAGTGAATCACTGAATGCAACATATGCAAGATCCTGGAGCAGTTCAAATGTGTGTTTGTGTTGTCTTGACAGCTAGTCCCACAAATCTCCTCTCTTTCCTGGTTTACCACGGCTGTCCCTCTGATTCTGGTGCTGTCTATAACAGGAGTCAAGGATGCCAATGATGACCTGGTAAATTGAAATTGTAGCAATCTTTTGGGGGGGGAAATTTGAAAAACAATGATTTGTTAAATAACTAAAGTAAACAAACACTGTTTTGTTCTCATGTCAACTGAGTAGAACAGACACAAAAGCGACAACCAAGTGAATAACCGCAGGGTGGACGTCCTCATCGATGGAGAGTGAGTCATTTTAAGATAAAAATATCACATTACATTCATAGATTTGTAAATTAAATGTGATAAAAGCACAAATACACAGCAGTCAATCAGCTCTGGGCAGTAAAAAGTCCTGTTTTATATGAACTGTTGTCCAGTGTTGAGGTTTTATGGTTTGTTTAAATTTTTGTGGCAGACTGAGAAACGAAAAATGGATGAACGTTCAGGTTGGAGACATAATCAAACTGGAGAATAATCAGTTTGTCACAGTGAGTACAGAGATTTTGTGAGGAAGATTATTTATTTATTTATGTAAGTGCAAGTGAATATTAATTGTAACTTTCCATAAGTGTCTTAACATCTTCTGTACTCTCAGCTGCCTTTGATGCTTTCATCTCGTAGGCAGACCTTCTGTTGCTGTCCAGCAGCGAGCCTCTCAATCTGGTGTATGTAGAAACAGCTGAATTAGATGGGTGAGTGTGCAGAGTATTTGTATGTCTCACACATGTCTTGGATTTCCCTTCAGTCACATCCTTCTCATGTGCTCTTGGTCTCCCCCAGTGAAACCAATCTGAAGGTGAAACAGGCCCTGACCGTAACTGGAGAAATGGGGGACAGCATTAACGCGCTGGCTGGTTTCACTGGTGAGAGGCTGAAAGATAAACACACCCCCTGATTTTTAGAATTGCAGTCTGGCTTTTTTGTTGAGTAAAGAAAAAATTCTATCAGGATCTTAGGTAGATATTAGGGATATTAGGATATCATGGCATGAACACCTGAAGCAAAAGGAAAACTTCCCAACAATAATAAATCTACATACAAGATCCTGGCAAAACTTTTCAAAGATGAAGAGAGAAACCAAACAAAAACTTTTTTTTAACTCTGCATTTAAAGTTAGTAATGTATATAGTCATTACTCTTTATGCATTCAGATTATTTTACATATAAAATATTTGTGTGTGTGTGTAATATGCAGGCATAATTTACATGTTGTCAATAGAGAAATTTCAACAATTTTACAATGGTGCAGTTTAATCTATAACATTACAGCATATTTTATAAACAGATCATATGTTTTACCTGTTACATGTGAATGTAAACGCACACGGCAACAATGTAAATATTCAAGTAGTGAGTCAAAAAAGTGAGTTTCACAGATGCTGTTTTAGACTGGCCTCATGTCTAAACTTGTGAGCTGTTTCTCTGAAGGGGACGCTGACATCTCACCCCTGTCTCTCAGGTGAAGTGCGATGTGAGCCTCCCAACAACCGTCTGGACAAATTCAAAGGGACCCTGACTCTGAACGGACAGACCTACGCCTTGGACAACGACAAGGTGCTGCTCAGAGGATGTACTCTGAGGAACACCGAGTGGTGCTTCGGTCTGGTGATCTTCGGAGGTAAACTCTCTCACTACAGTAGCTGTTAGCATAGCAGTTGCAAATTGGCTCCAACCTGCCATTTATTCTGGTTACAAGGAAACAAAAGTGAAGAGTCAAGGACAGGACACTGCCCATCTCTAAATAGAGAAGAAAAAAAAGATGGTCATGAAGAAAAAAAAAAGATATAAGCAGTCAAACCTTTGCGGTAAAATGACACAATTTTGTCTTACTGTGTCAAAACTATGAAACAAAAAAGTCAGAAGGTATGTACAGAGGTATGTTTTAAGTAAGGGGCAATGCTTTAGTGAAGTATACGTGATGTTGAGACGAAATGCCAAAGAAATGTAAATCACAATACTAAAGATATACAAACCTTCACTGAACATGGGATATTAATGGATTTTAGGCAGATTTTCCCTCCAAAACATTTACAGCAAATACTGAAGACTTTCCTCTGCCTGCATGATTGTTGAATATCTCCAGGTCCCGACACCAAGCTGATGCAGAACAGTGGAAAGACAACATTCAAACGGACGAGCATCGATCACCTGATGAACGTTCTGGTTTTGTGTGTGAGTTTTGTGTGTGAGATTTATTTCAAAACAGAGATGTCTTTCTGTGTGAGATATCACACACAAAGACTTCTCTGTTTTGAAATAAATAAATAAATAATACAAAACAAAATAAATAGGAAAATAAAAAAATCTATATTATTCAAATGGCTTTATTTTGGACATCACTCTATACTCTATAGACTCTAGTCTATACATGCATTTCTGTTAGATGTCTACTTGTTGTGTCTCTGAGTTGAAAATAATACTTAAACATTTCTTCCACTTACAAGATTTAGAAATAAATCTCATTCCCTCACTCATTCCTAAACCAGCACAAGTCGCTAACAGTCATCGATTACTGCCCCATTACCTTCATAAAAGCATTCACTTTTGAAGTGCAGTTTGAGTTTTCACCTGATCAATATTATCAATAGAATATGTTTTGATTGAATTATGGAGATGTGTCATGTCTTTAATCTATCAGATCTTTGGTTTCCTGGCGGCCATGTGCTCCATTCTGGCCATCGGCAATGCAATCTGGGAGGTGAGGGAGGGCTCGGTGTTCACAGCTTTCCTCCCTCGTGAGCCGGGGACTGATGCTGCTCTCTCATCCTTCCTCTCCTTCTGGTCCTACGTCATTGTACTCAACACAGTGGTGCCCATTTCTCTCTATGTCAGGTATGTTCAAGCATGGAAAGGTGACAAAATCCCAAAGAAACTAAAGTTACCATGACAAGTATCAGATTTGTCCTTTTCTTCGTGTTCCTTCATGCCTCACGTTTTGACTTCTCTTACCCCTCCCGTGCTTGGATATCAGCGTGGAGATCATCCGCCTGGGGAACAGCTTCTACATAGACTGGGACAGGAAGATGTATTACCCAAAGAGTGACACTCCTGCCCAGGCGAGGACCACCACCCTCAACGAGGAGCTCGGACAGATCAAATACATCTTCAGCGATAAGACTGGAACCCTGACGCAGAACATCATGACTTTCAACAAGTGCTCAATCAATGGGAAAAGTTACGGTGAGCAGCTCTACAGTGTTGAATGGACACAGCAGCATAGGACAAAAGACTGATTTCAGAGCATATTTCTCTGTTGTTCAGGGGAGCTGTTTGACTTTTCCGGACAAAGAGTGGAAATAACAGAGGTGAGAGGAGAATACTGGCATATAATCATAGGCTTTTACTGAATTATGTGTAAATGCTCCAGCGCTTGTCTGCTTCTTTTTCTTTGCAGAAGACAGAGAGAGTGGACTTCTCCTGGAACCATCTGGCTGATCCAAAGTTCATCTTTCACGACTACAGTCTGGTGGAGCTGGTGAGGCAGGGAAACTCGGAGACCCAGGCCTTCTTCCGCTTGCTGGCTCTGTGCCACACCGTCATGCCAGAGGAGAAGAAAGAGGGTGAGCATCCTCTAATGGACACCTTTATTACTGCATGGCAGGTGTCTGCATGGGCTTTAAACAGGCGTATTACATCCCTTGTGACAATGAAATGGGTGTAGCACGGTTGTGTGGTTGTCCTAACAGTCCTGAATAATACAAATTCCTCCTATTCTTTATTTATTATCTTACTCACTGTGCTTCCAAGAAGTATTAAAGCCATGTTGTGTGATTAGAAAATGACAGTGATGCACCCCATCACACAAATGTCCTCATTTTAACTTGTCTGTCTCCCTTTCCTCTCATTCATTCACCCTCTCTCTTATCATCCATGTCTTCGGGCAGGGGAGCTCTTCTACCAGGCTCAGTCTCCAGATGAAGGCGCTCTGGTGACGGCAGCAAGAAACTTTGGGTTTGTGTTCCGCTCACGCACACCAGAGACCATCACGGTCATGGAGATGGGAAAACAAGTCACCTATGAACTTCTGGCTGTTCTTGACTTCAATAACGTCCGCAAGAGGATGTCAGTCATAGGTGAGAGAAAGTAGATGGTTCCCATGTTTGTGGTCTCATCAACAATATCAAAATCAAAACCAACCTTGGCCAAATTTAAGTTTTCCAAGACGTCCATTTAAATTCATGCAGTCTGTCATAGCAATGATCATGGCTACACTACCAAGTTTTTATGTGAGGCCTCATGCCTCTGTCCCCGCTAAATGGCTTTCACTATGATTTCCAGTCTGCAGCCCTGAGGGTAAGTTGACTCTGTACTGCAAAGGCGCAGACACCATCATCTATGAAAGACTGCACCCGACCTGTAGCAAACTGATGGAAGTCACCACTGGACACCTCAACGTGAGTGATGTGGTGTGCATTGCTGGTGTGTATTCTGATATACAACTGTGTATAAAGTACTGCAAATGTGCACCCAAAAGATGTCAGGATTTGTGTTACTGCTTTAAATTCTCCAGGAGTATGCAGGCGATGGCCTCCGCACGCTGGTTCTGGCCTACAAGGACTTGGATGAGGTCTACATGGCTGACTGGAGAAAGCGCCACCATGACGCCAGCACCGCCATGGAAGGACGAGAGGAGAGACTTGATGAACTTTATGAAGAGATAGAGAAAGACCTTCTGGTTAGTCCACCTGCTGAGTCCCTGAACACATAGCTAGATAGTTTATGGCTGGTTCACTTCTTGGTTGGTAGTTTGGCTGTGTGCTTATTTGAAGAAAAAAAAATATATCTTGTCACATAATACATGAAAAGAATAATGATGAAACACCAAGAAATAATGCCTCAACAGAAAGATCTACTATGCAAAATATACAGTATTGGAATAATTATCACAGAATAATAATAAAAAATCCTTGTCACATTACCACACTGTTGGTTTTTAGCTGTTGGGAGCGACAGCTGTGGAGGACAAGCTGCAGGACGGCGTGCCACAAACCATAGAGCAACTGGCTAAAGCTGACATCAAAATCTGGGTGTTAACTGGAGATAAACAAGGTTAGTGTAGTAACATATTTATACAGTGATTTAATATGAAGTATATTCTCATGTTCTCTCATTGTTAATCTCTGTGTGTCAGGAACCCAGGGTGCCCAGGGTTTCAAAAAGTTCACGACACATCGAAACACACTGCGTCATGTGTAAATGAACTCAGGGTCAGAGTCAGTGGATGTTCAGCATGTTTGACAGATGAATTGCACCACTTTGTTTGTAAATATTGTCGTTTGGAAACAGAGACGGCGGAGAATATCGGCTATTCCTGCAACATGCTGAGAGAGGAGATGAAGGAGATTTTCATTGTGGCAGCTAACACGGCTGAAGGAGTCAAAGAGGAGCTACAGTAAGTCAGACTCAACATACTTACATACTTTAAATAAGTGGGGTAAAAATGACCGGTAATGCACGACACACATTTGACACAGAAGTAAACAAAAGCAGGCTTTTCATTTCTACCCACTGACCTTGGATTACGTAGGCTAAACTGACCAGTGGCGGTTCTGCATTGAAATACTCCCTGGGCGAGACCCCCTCCGAACGTGGGGTTTAACGAATAGTGAATTGACCTTTCACGAAACACACTCATGTTTCCCTTAATAATTATTAGGATTAAAGTGGATTAAGGATTAAGGTTTTCCACATTACTGACACTCTTTCAAAAGGAGGAGGCCTTTTATAGAGCCAGTGAAGGAGACATTATGTTTACTTGCATGAAACGGTGGAACGGCTGATGAAAGTTTATAATTAAACTCAATACACTGACACTGGCATGTGATACTTAAACCCTGTTGGACTTGTGTTTTAATTATTCTTGGCAAGTCTTTTGGCAATGAGTTCATGTTAAGTTATTTGTCCCAAACATATAATTACAAAAAAAAATAAACTTCATACAAAATTTCAGAGTTTTTTATCAAGTCACCCAACTATCTGCATGGCCTGCGTTTTTCAGGAATGCAAGAAGGAAAATGTGTCCTGAGGCATCGGAGGAGCCATCCGTGATAAAGGCCCGTGCAGGCCTGTTTTGGCTTAAGACAACAGAGACTGTGCTGGATGAGAAGGTGGATGGAGATTATGGCCTAGTTATAAATGGGCACAGTCTGGTAAGAAGGTTCCTTCTTTTTTTTTTTTTTTTTGGGCACATTACTAAGATGTGTGTCCCCTTTTGTCTCTAAATATCCTTGATCCAGAAAAAATTCACGGTGGATGTCCCAGTTTTTATTTAAGTTACCTGACCGGGCACAAAAAAAAAAAATCGATAGCTGCAAAGTCGCCACATTGTTGGGGGATGGATTGTACAGTTAAAACATACATAGGCTTTTGTTGAGGGGACTTGATTCATACCTCACCATGGTAATTCCTTCTCAGGCCTTTGCTCTGGAGAAGAACCTGCAGCTGGAGCTGCTGAGGACAGCGTGCATGTGTCAGACGGTGATTTGCTGCAGGGTCACCCCTCTGCAGAAGGCCCAGGTGGTTCAGCTGGTCAAGAAATACAAGCAGGCCGTCACTCTGGCCATTGGGGACGGGGCCAATGATGTTAGCATGATCAAGGGTAAGCTCATTCCACTCAGATGGAGGTGAATGAGAGCAGAGCTGGATTTGTTGCAAAACCAAGCAGCTTGAAAATAGTTACAATTACTCGTGCAAATTCAAATTCTTATTTTCCTGTCTGTCCTTCAGCTGCTCATATCGGTGTGGGTATCAGTGGGCAGGAGGGCATGCAGGCAGTCCTCTCCAGTGACTACTCCTTTGCCCAGTTCCGTTACCTTCAGCGCCTCCTGCTGGTGCATGGTCGCTGGTCCTACCTACGCATGTGCAAGTTCCTCCGATATTTCTTTTACAAAAACTTCACCTTCACCTTCGTGCATTTCTGGTATGCCTTCTTCTGTGGCTTCTCTGCACAGGTGAGGAACACATGTTTTAATCACAGTGTGTCACATAATTTAATGAGTCACATGCAATGTGAAAAAAATAAGTGAAATCACAAATGTATTGATACTGATATTTGTTATTGTTGTTCATAGACTGTGTATGATGAGTGGTTCATCACCTTGTACAACCTGGTTTACACAGCTCTTCCCGTCCTTGGCATGAGCCTCTTTGACCAGGTATGTCACTGACATAGTCAATATTCTGACACTCAATTCTACATTCAATATTTTTTAGTTTAATATCATATAATATATGTTACTGCCATCTGTATCCTCTGTATTATGTCTTCTCTGTCCCTCTAATCCTCTGCTTCTGCAGGATGTGAATGACCGCTGGAGTTTCCAGTATCCTCAGCTCTACTCTCCAGGCCAGCAGAACCTCTACTTCAGTAAGAAAGCCTTTGTGCGCTGCATGCTGCACAGTTGCTACAGCTCCCTCGTCCTCTTCTTCGTCCCATGGGCCGCCATGCATGACATGGTCCGAGATGACGGCAAAGACATTGCTGACTATCAGTCCTTCGCTTTACTGGCGCAGACGTGTCTGCTTTTTGTGGTTAACACACAGGTGAGGAATACAACCCCTGTCACCAGACACATCACAATAAGCTATGGTTGCAGGATGTTTCTACCAATGTGATGAAGTACTACACTGTGGATGAAAATGTGCACCAGGCTTTAAACAAACTTTTTACTTACACTCTTCAGCTGTGTCTGGATACCCATTACTGGACAGCAGTGAACCAGTTTTTTGTGTGGGGCAGCCTGGCCGCCTACTTCGCCGTCACTTTCACCATGTTCAGCAACGGCATGTTCCTCATCTTCACCTCCGCTTTCCCCTTCATTGGTGAGTAGCTTCAGCTCATTTACATGTGTGGAGGCAGAGAGCTTGTTGGCGCCCACTTCTCATCTATCTGATTCTAACTATTCCTCTGATGTTTTTTGGGCATCCAGGCACCGCAAGAAACTCTCTGAACCAGCCTAACGTGTGGCTGACCATATTCCTGGCTTCCCTCCTTTGTACCCTGCCTGTGGTGGCTTTCCGCTTCATCCTCATTCAGCTTCGGCCCACCATTAACGACAAGGTGAGTGGAGACACAACAGAGACTATAAAACCATCATATCTTTTTTTGCAATCCATCATTTGACATCATTATAAAAATATCAAAAAAAAAAAAGACTTGTGGATGAGTGGATGGACCCCGAGAAAGTATGAGTTAATAGCAGTAAAGTGTTCTGACTTGATCAATGTACTCCTATTAAGAAGTTTACATGAGAGACTTGTCCCCTGTGTCTCCCCTTTAGGTGAGGCATAAGGTGCGAAAGGAGGGGTTGCCGGCTCCTGCACCTCGCCGCCCACCAACCAGGCGTGTCAGCACCCGTCGGTCGGGCTACGCTTTCTCTCACTCCCAGGGCTACGGCGACCTGGTGACATCTCGAAGGTTCCTGCTGAAAAGACCCGTGAGGAGTCGACCGGCCTTGTTCACCCAAACAGACTCTCCTCTAGCTCAGAATCAGCCACAGCACTACCGCACCATCGCAGAGGAGCCGGAGGAGTCCCAGAGCCCTTAGACAGGAGCTGTGCAGGAACTAAACCACTGCAGAGAGTGCGTGGGACCAACATAAAAAGCTTTTATTTTGGAGCTCAGCTCACAGGGTATTGTTCACTACTTGGATTGTTTTACAGTTTTAGTCTGACTTTAACTTAAGATTTTTTTTCTAATGGATGAATGTTCTTATCTCAGCACAGACAGCCTTAAAGGACTACACTGGTGGTTCTTCCACCTCAATAAGTACAACTGTCATTCACTGTACTCTAAAGTACTGTTGTCCATTTCCAGAGGGTTCAGATTCCATTCATTTTAATTCATTACAGCTGCAGTCATGGGTGAATGAGTTATGATGTTGACTGTGATGAATCTTCTATCTCAGGCATGATTTAATATTGGTAGATAAATAAACAGAAAGTAACAGCGGTCTGGGAAGTACAGTCAGAATAAAAAGCACATATTAAACTAAAATTGCTGAGATTCTTAAGAGATTGTTAACTTAAATGTTTTTAAAGGTTGCCACTGGCTGAAAACTGGATTACCACACTGCCTGCAACATGAAGTTGCATTTTGTACCTTTTGATTTTTTTTAAAATTTTTTTTCCCTCAAGTGAATTGTCAGTGCTCAGGGTGTCATTCTCAGAAAGGATAAAACACCGATTTCACTTTTCCTTGAAATCTATGACGAGCCTATCGCCACTCTGATGTTTACATAATTATTTACATAAAGATTTTTAAACATTGTCTTATTACAGTTATGCTCTGTGTTGATAATCTGTTTGTTGTTTTAATATTCGGTCGTTCATGAAGGTAAAAACCTCACCAGCTACCACTTCATCACAGTGTTTTTGAAGTACAGCCAGGGGTCAGTGTTGTCTTTGGAACTTTCAACTTTCCAGAACCAGTATAATGAAGATCGAACAGTGGTTAAAGCAGAGGTGTCCAAACTGTCCCACAAAGGGCCGTGTGGCTGCAGGTTTTTGTTCCAACCAATCAAGAGCACACAGTTTGACCAATCCACTGCCTGAAGACTGAGATCAGTTGATTAAATGAGTCAAGTCTGGTGTGCTGCTGCTTGGTTGGAACAAAAACCTGCAGCCACACGGCCCTTTGTGGAACAGTTTGGACACCTCTGGGTTAAAGTGTCATACTAGAGACGAAGCATGGACCAGCAGATGGTGCATATCAGCACATAAAATACTTTATTTTTTCAGTCCTAGCACATATTTTGCTGTTGTGAACTTCATTTTATCATGATAATGAAGGTCAACATGAGATTTGTTTGTTGCCTGATAGAAGTTTTGACGGAATTGTTCAAATTTCTTCACAGGTGATCGTGAATAAAACAAATAACTTGGTTGACTTGTGTAGTCATTTCTTTAGTTACTTTGGAAATTCAATTCTTTTCTTTAAATATCATATTTGAAAAAAGGGAGGGCTCTTTCATTCACAAGACCAATATCCTTATAATATCAAGTAGGACATGACTGTGTTTTTCCATGCAAGCACACATGGGAAGTGCAGTTCACAATTGTGGTTTCCAAGGTCCACGTTCATGGTAAGTTTCAAAGGTACAACATATCACAAAAACTGGAGATAAATTAGAACAGGATGTAAAGAAACAGAAATACACATTGTATGTAGACTCCCTTGTGTGTCTCATTTGTCCCCATTTTGCACTCTTGGCCTGTTTGTTCTGTGTGTGTGTTCCAGCCTGAGTGTGGTGACCTAGATTCTTCCCCTCCAACTCACCTACACACCTGACAGTCATCACATCATCAACCCCACCTCCAAACTGCTGTACTTAAGGAACAGCTCTTCGCTCCATTCTCTGCCGGTTTGTCAGTTCATCCACAGTGGTGGTAACATTTGGCCGACTCTCTTTAGAAACCCTCTCTGTGTTAAACTTACCTTGTCTGCTCACTGGAGTTACTGAGTTATTTCTTCCCTGTGAGATCAGTGTCTCACCTGTTTCCCATTCACCTGGAGGATATTCCCAAATTCTGCATTTTGGAACCTGACTAAACCTAATGGGAATGTCATCACAAAGGATTCTAGAAATTATTAACATGTGCTGGTTTTTGGTTTGTTGTTAGCTCTGTTTCAAGCTCCAAACAACCTTTGTCATTTCACCACAGGTAAAACAAGGCAGATTGATAGGCAGAAAAACGACAGGTTGATAGAAATATCCATATAGTACAAACCTGTATATATACACATTGTGTCATGGTGCACAGAGTTGTCAGAATAAAAAAAAATCAGTGGTCAAAAAATATGTGAGACTTTAAATATTTCATAACCTGCCCTCTTTTAAGATGCTTCAACCCAAACCTCTTCCAGATATGTTTGCATTATGTATGCAGCTGTGTGCACTTTCACTCTCTTCTTGCCTGTGTTCCTCACACTCACACTCCCCATACATGCAGACTGTACATCAGCAGACACACACACACACACGCATATACCGCATTCAGCCCACAACTGCAGTGTCCTCTGGGATGGCAAGTGATGACATCACTGGCGGGGTTGTCCCTGTATGGCGTGAGAAGAGCTTTCAGTTTATGGCAGTATTGCAGTATATATATATATATATATATATATATATATATATAAATAATATTCAGAAAAAAGGTCTGTAACAGGTTTGCAGAAAAGCCAGTGGCTGAAGAGATGAAGCAGAAGAATAAATTTCTTCTAAAAATACATCGAAACTGATATGAAATCTAAAAACTTAGATTTTGCTGATCTAATCTCTAATCTCAATCTTGCAGATTGACAGATATTCATGTACATCTAACATTATGTACCTGAATTAGGTTCATCTAAATAGGTTCATCATGAGCGTTCAAAAAAATTAAATAAAATAATAGTAATAATAAAACCTAGCTAATATAGCTTCTTTGCCGTCCAGTTAAACCCTTGTAGTCCACTGCTCCTCCCCTTATGGCCATGCAGCACAGTCAACAAGCTCCACAGTGAAGGTCACTGCATGATCCCACAGTATGGAACAGGAATGAGGACTGGCATGCTGTATAAATAGCCTGCCTGTGTGGCACACCCTAACCACAATCATGACACAGTATACCGATACTGTTACCATCAGGATTTCATGAAACAACGTAAAATTGTATTTCAGATTAATAACCAAAGTCCATTATAACTGAAAAAGATCAACTACAAGGAGCAGTGGAAAAAAAACCACTGTGAAATCCTTTATGCTATTAAAACACACTTTTACATTTATTGTGCCAAGAACAAACAGCAGTTTGATTCAGAATGAATTTTTTTTTTTTCTGCTCATATAAGACACATTAACTAGAATGAATCAGGTACAAAGAAAAGGAGAAGATGGTTGGGACTCAAAGCACAGTGAGTACTTGTAAGCATTGTGGCAAAGACGCACTAAAGCAAATATGAATAGACACATGCCTACATCCTCTGATATCATCATACAGTCCTCTTAGGTCAAAGTTCAGCAGTAGCCTGGTTTGACACTGTCGGCTTCTGTAAGAGGAGACAGCAGACTGAACTTCAAGAGAAAGAGAATTTCACACTTGGCAGTCCTGCTTGGACTGAGGATCACTATGTTTCAATTTACCAGGCAACAGTCTGCTGCTCTGTGGAGCAAGAGTCTGAACACAATTTCAAATGAAACAAACAGGTGTAATATACATTTTCATAGTAATAGAGTGCATTTCTGAAGAAAACGCCAAGCTCCAGATAAAACTTCTTAGCTGCCCCCTGGATAGCTCTTCATGATTTACTCTCTGACTTTTTGTCTATTGCTGCCATCATGTCAGAATTTCCCCACAACTAGAATTTTGATCCATGACAAGAGATCCTGACACCTAATGATCATATTTTCAATTAACTCTGGAACATTAACAGTTTCTGTGGATGACTCAATATTTCTTTTGTTTGCTCAAATTCTACAATTAAAGACAAATTTGTTTTCTTTTATACAACAAATCAAAATCTAATGGGCAGATTGTTCTGAAATGAGCACGAAACAGTGAGTGGACATTTTTCTATAAGCCCTGTAAAGCTGAGTGGAGCCAATGATCTGACCCCAACTACAAGTAACCACATCCATATTTACTACCAATAGCACATGATTAGCTGTCACAGATCATTTTAGGGTGTTGATGTGAAGGCTCTGTTCACTCTAAACAAGCAGTGTTTGTGAAGAGCCAGACAGAGGGCTGTTTCCAAATTAGACCATGAACTCAGTGTTAAGACCTTTGCCTTAACAGAGATCAAACTTTGCCCCAACTGTGGCTTAACTGTTTAGATGTTTGACAAATGGTGTGTGTGTATGTGTGTGAGAGAGAGTGACATACAAAGAAAGAGAGATAGATGTGTAAGTGGAATGTAAGTGGTGTCAGTTGTAAGCCTTGTGTCTAAATAAAGGATTACCTTCAACCTTAGAAAGTGCACACACTCCCAGCTTCCACATTAGCAGTGCAGGAGTGAGGGAGAGTGCTGCACTTACACTCCCCAAAACCAACACGCATGACCCAGAAGGGCATGTGAGTTAGTCAGTCAGTTAGTTAGTGTGCTTTCAGTGTAAACAGAGCCTCTACATAACATCATGTTTTGTTATATTTGGCTCTCTGCACTGGGGCAAACAAGCAAAAGATCCCTGAACTTGTGTTTTGAAATAGAAAAGACACTAGAAATCACGTGCCTTACAGATGGGGCCGAGTTCTACTGACCCCATTTAAAGTGGGTCAGATGAGTCCACCAAAGGACTTGTTTGGCTAAGAGGTGCATGGAGTAAGGTTCAGGGTTCGATATCCAAGGGGAGGCTCCTGCAAGTATTAGTCACTTTGGATGGAAGGGTCTTCCAAATATGGAGCAGGGATCACATTTCACAGACAGTCACATTAACATGTAGATGCCACACAGTGGCTAGTCAACATGGGAAACTTCTTAGTAGTACTATTAAGCCGGCAAAATGTGTGTCTTTTACTACTTTTTAAAAATTGTATCTATATTTTTTATTTATAGACTGTTGCTGTGGTGTTCACCTGTTTTATTCTTCTAAAGCCTTCTTGCTCATTCACATTGGATAATTTATTTGATTGATAGTTGTCCTTTGTAACTCATTACTGTGCATGACTTAGTCTGAACTCTTCTATTCGCTGAACTGCCAATGAACCATTAACATCTAATTTACAGATGAAAACAAATCCCTCTTTCTTTCTATGGCACATCTTCCCTCCCTCTTCCATTACTGCTTATGTTTGGTTTTATCGTCTGATGGTTAAAATTGGATTTGTGCATGTACACTATTCACCATCCACAAAGACCCTGGACTGGAGGAGGACGAGCACTTCTATTCAGATACAGCAGAGTCACCTTCAGCACTGAGCTGAGTGGAGCTGACAAGCTGGCATGAAAATATGCCTGCTAATGACGCTTTGCCTGCATGAGCCACCTCTGAGCCAGCTGGCCTCAAAACAAGGTCTTGGTTTCTGGTTTGAGTCGCAGAAATTTCTAGATAAAATTTCTAAATAAAGAAGATCTAGATATCAGTTCAAAAAGCTTTTTGTTTTTTCTTTTCAGTGCATTACCTCACAAGACTGAGTCTGTCAGTGTTAAGCTTATTTGTTTGTTGCAACAGCAGTAAATGATTCACAGAAATTTAGACAGCAACAGCACAACATTTGTACATGTTGGCGCTTGGTTGAAAAATGATTACATCTGCCATACTGAGTTGTGAATATATTCATTTTCAAAAATAATAAGTAAAGCAATGGAGTTAAACCCCCCTCGTCCAAACATGTTGTACATATTAAATAATATCTTTAGAATTTAATCATATCTTTATGTATGTTACACTTCTTTCAGTGAATTACCCTCTATAGGAAAACACATTCTCAACTATGACAGACTTGGAAGATTTATTTATTTTGTAGCCAACTCCATCTTCGTGACATTCAAGAACAGTATTATCTTCAGAATATTGCATATTAAGATACTCGGACATGATCTGAGATATTGAGGCTATAGTCTACACTGATAAAGAACTTAAACTGACAGTATAAGTTTGAGAAATAATGAACGGACTGTAATTAATTCAATAAACGTTGTAGTGAAACAAAGAAAACAGTGGCCGTCAAAGATTCACTTTTTGATGCATTGAGACACGTTAATAGAAAAACCATGTTTAAAAGGCACATTCAAAGGACAACAATGGGACAATCTTGCATGCACAGAGTCCCACAGAATAAAAGCAGCATCAAAGTTACAACTATATCACAGTTTAGTGGTAAACACATTAGAATACCTGGTGTAACACCAGCAATACAGTATACAGAACAATTATTGCTTTGATTATTGCTGTAGTGAAAGTGAACTATGTGCATTTAGTATCATAGATTGATGGGGAGTATTCAAGCAGCATATGGACAGTATAATAAATTTTCCATTTATACAAATCAACACTTGCATTAAATCACCCACCTTTTAAACAGGTGCAATTTGCATAATCAAAGATATTGCCCCAGAAAAAAAAAACATTTTATGCAATGCTTCTGTCTTTCGATGGCAATTCTTTCAGTTCACTGAAAGATCTATAGCTGTTGTTTCAGCAAACTCTTTCAGTGTGAAACTAGCTACGTTCACGTTCAAATGCTGGAGGGTAGCAAAAATTGATTTTAGTATTGATTAACGTGTACATTTATTTATTTTTTGGGGATTTGCATCTAAAACCTAGCCCAATTTTAACACAGACCTATAGACATCTTTTAATGTATTGATACAGTACATCATATTTCACTGTATCATATTTGAATCTACTGCACCATCATTCGGGTCTTGTGATGGGATGTACAATTTAAATTTGAACTTTATCTGGTCCAGTATTCAGTACCAAAGCTTACTATACATGTCACTATCATTCTTCCTCTCACCTCTGCAGCTCCTCTCAAACTCATCCTACAAGAATCCCCACCATTTGTGCACAATTAGGTCATCTCCAAAGCCTGTGTCAAGGAGTCGGTTGCCACATTCCTCCCAGCGACACACCTCACCTTTATCCACCAGCACAAACTTCCACTCCACATGGCTCTCTGCGGGCAGGCTGACCACCGTGGCCCAGTGCCCATCCTTGGTCCTCTCTAGCGGGATGAATTCCTTCCAGTTCCCCAGCTCCCGCTGGTTCCCTGTGACAGCTACCATCTGGTATGGTGAGTGGGTGAGATAGTGGATGCGGAAGGTCACATTGACATTCTGGGGCATGGGCTGGACAGCCACAACCTTTTTGTTATTCTCAGTGTTTTCATCAACAAGGGAGAGATTGCTGGTTTGTTTGACTTCAGTGGAAGGTGGGGTGTCTGTATCTGTACAGGTAGCATCTGTGAGAGGAAAGATGTGCTGGCAATCTTCAGTGGGAAACTGCTCGGTGTTTGTGTCGTCTTGGGCCAGAGATTGGACAGAAAGGTTCATCCAGGGAAGGACTTGGTAGTTACTATCCGTGATCCATTCGTTATTGTCCATTGTCGCCTCCATGATACTGATTTCAGTCTTTTCAAAGTCCTCTTCTTTCTCCTTCTCTTCTTCTGTTTCCACTTTCTTTGCAACACTTACTTCTTCCTTGTTCACCTTTATCTCTGCAACCTCAACAACATATCTCACATCTGTTTGCTTTTTCAGCTCATCAGTTAAGCTAACTGAGCTTGCTGCAATCTGTGCCATAAACTGCTCCATTGCTCTGTGGTAACTGTCCTCAATCTCGTGGCCAAACATGTCCTCATTGGCTGCGAATGACTCATGCTTAGCCCCATCTGTGTGCTCACTGTGGGGTTGCTGGGAGAGAAGTGATGGGTAAGCCCCAAACACCATACCTGCTGTGTCTTCATTGATGACAGGTATAGCTACATCATCAGCAAAGAGGCTGTTTTGAGCCTCTGTCCTTTCTTCATACCATGGATCGCTGTCCATGACCGGAAGCCCCATATTTTCAAAGGTCATGCCAAACTCATTACCAGCATCATGCAAATCAGGGCTCATCGTCATGCTTGAAATCCCGCTCTCTTCTCCTGCACCAGGAGATGACATGCTGTCCTTGTCAATATCCTTCAGGCCACTTTGCTCAAAAGATGTAAAGTGAATTTGACACATGGGAGGGTTAAGGTCCTCAGTCATGACAGCCGCAGTGATAAATTCAGAAAAATCTTCATTATTTCGCATTTGGTCACTCAGTTGGTCTTGGGAGAAAGACAACATGTCAGGATGAGATATTTCTTCAGACATTACAGGTGTAGTGATGCTAGCATTATCACAAACAGCTGAATCAGAAGCAGAAATAACCCCCGTCTCCTCAAAAGTTTCATTGATTTCCACATGGTCACGTGTTTTGTTCTGACAGATGGATGGTAAGTGAGAACAAGACATTTCTGCTCCTGTTACAGAAGCGGTTACATTTTCAATAGTATCAGGAACAGCATCAACACTAACTTTGTAAAAAGCTTCATTGTTTATCATTTGTTGGTCTTTGTTGAGAGACAACACATGAGGATGAGATATTTCTTCATCCATTCTAGGGGCAATACTGTTCTGAGCACCACATGTAATCATATCAGGAGCAGCAGCAACACCAGCCTTATCATAAGCTTCAGTATTTATCATTTGTTGGTCTTTGTAGTCAAGCGGCTCATGATAGTCAACACTTCCTTCTACCAACACAACAACTGCACTAGTTTCATTCTTTTCACACTGAATTTCTTCCTCAAGAGATGGCAAGTGAGAGCCAAAAATAGTAAGATCTGTCTTTTTTGTGTCTTTTTCCAAAGGTGGGAGGATTTCTTCATCTTTCACTTCACTTTGTGGCTCTTGACCATTAAACGACAAGTCCGCAAAATCTACAATGCCTGCGATTTGAGCGTTTGCATCAGCGGTGACACCGGACAGATCGTCATTTACAGGCTCATTCAAACAATGCAGATTAGGGCTGAGTTCCACACTTGAACTGATACATTCCTCACCACAAGCAACAGTATCATCACTAGTCAGCACTGCTTGATCAGCCACAGTAGGGACAACACCATCCTCTTGATAGCATGTAAGACCATTTTCTTCTTTTTGTTCAGTCTGAAGTTGTTGCTTATCAGACTGTAGTGGGTGGGTATCAAATTTGGCAGCTGTAAGAACGTGGTCTTCATCTATAATTTCTTTGACCATGTCATCGGCTTGACCACCACGATCATCATCCCTATCACTATCCTGAACTGTTGACTTCACCTTGTCTGTCACGTAATCACACTGTTCCTGCTGTGAAGACTGCAGGTTTGGTTCTTGTTCAGATGTTGAGGACCAGGTCTCATCTTGTTGAGGAATTAGCTGTTGGTCTACACACTCTTCTTCTGCCTCTTCACCTTCATTTTTCTCTTCTTCTTCTGGAGATAAGTGATTGCTGGGGTAATTACTGTGGTCAGTACCATCTGGTTGGTGAGTCTCTTCCTTAAACTCCTCATCTTTGCCATTACTGATGCAAGTGACAGGTGCATCTTCGCGGATTGTCTCTGGTGTGGTTTTGTTATCTTGTCGTCTGTCATCATCATTTTCACTCATAACAGAGATCTGGTTGAAGCACACCTGAGAGTTTGAAGCAGACTGAAAGTTCTCCTTCTCTTGTCTGGTTTTCTCATCTGAAATATCCTTCTCTACGGTCACATCTCCCCGATCTTCTGCTTTAAACACCTGAAAAGACACATGAAAAGAAAGTTTATTTAATTTAAAATTGTAAAGCACACAAAGTTTGTACTTGACAAAATGGCTGTAGTTGAAACTCCAGTGAGAATGTGGTCTGAGAGAAATGGATATGTAGGTGAGAGAGAAATATCCCCACTGGGTTGGTGCTCCAAATCGTTAAAGAAATAATTCAGTCAAATTGGGAAATACACTGAGCGTTAGATGGGAAAAGCATTACCATGCTCATATCAGTCCTCTAAATATGCAGCTACAACCAGCATCTGCTTACATTAGAGTAATGCAGCAGGAAACAGCTTAGAGAAACGACACATAGCATGATAATTAGTGAGCTTTAGAGGTGCTGCTTATCTTCTCCTCCTCCTCCTCCTCGTGGATCTGATTATTAATCAGCCCAGGCCCCTTCAAGCAGCTATCGTTACCACTGACCTCTTCAATCACATCCTTAACAGTGTCATCTGTCGCACCTGGGTGGAAATCACCAGCACCCTTCACCTCCATTCCAGCCACGGTGTGAGAATCAGATTGCAGGTTGTGACTGGCCTCCTCTGTACACCTCTCTGCTGCTTTGTAAGAGTCCTGCTCATATGTCATGTCCTCTGTGTCATCTGAAGTGGTGTGTTTGTTGTCTGGTATTTGGATGTGACTCTTAGGAGGAGAATGAGGTGGAGGTTTCTTCTCAGCTGCAGCAGCGACACGGCGATGCTTGATTTTTAGATCTGTGTGAAGTAGATCAGCATCCTCCTTCATACCTGATAAGCCTTCATCACTCGCATCTATAAAAGAAAAATGTTCCAACTTAATAAGAACTTTAAATTTCACACTAACACTATAAACTAATATTCTTCACAATATAATAATGTGAGTTTCCTGTTTGATTATTTTCTTGGTTGTATTCCTTTTAATTTATTGTTAACTTACCTACAGACATTCAATTAAAATTCTAAATTAATATTTGATAGGATGAGTATCGTCACTGGTTTACAAAGAACAGACATAAAAATCAGTTAACACTTTTTCAAAGCTTTATCTTATCTATTTTCACACCTTTGCAAAACCACAGAACAGTAGAAGGTTTGATCAGAGGAAAAGTCATCAGTACAATCAGCTGTGATTTGCTGGTTGCATGCTTCCTCCATTTAAAGCTTTATTTGATCTGGCCACAATCTGCCTAGTGTGCCTTTATCAGTCAGTTTTACCTCACTGTGTCTATAGCTGAATCTAGACGATGTCAGTGTTGCCACATGCCAAAGTTAAATTTATCTTATATTTTCAATATAAAGGGAAAGTTCTGCATTTAAAATTTTACTTATGTAGTTTTTTATGAACTGGAAAGTGTACTTGGGTATATTGCTTTATTATAGATACATTAATAGGTGAGCAGCATTTTTTCTGTTGTAGTTGGATAGTTTGACCCAATTTTAACTAACAACATTTTTAGTACTGTGGTAATCTCTATTCTTTGAAATGCCTATTTGGATCAGAAGCAGGTCAGCTTTCACTAATGGCCCAGAGTTAATAATGGCTTTACAGCACATTATGATAGTGTATTCATATCATCAACAGTATCGCAGTAACCAGCCTAAATATTAATACTAGCATTATTTCCAGTATCCTGTAATTCATGTAGTCTTTATGGTATTTCCTACCATATCATCTTTCTGTGATCTTCCTCTGCACTTAACTGGGGTTCTCTGTTTTCGTATTAGATCAAGGCAAACACCTATAGGTTAATATTACTATAATGACTTGTGAATTTCCACACCTGTAACCCGCAGCAGCCTTCAGCCCGTGAAAACGTTACCTGTTGACTCCACGGATCTGTTCGATTCCTCCGGGCTCCTGGGCTCCAGTTCCGGCTGGGACACCGATGCGTCTCTCTTCGCTCCGGGGCTTTTGCTGTCACTGTCGGCGGCAGCGGCGGCGGCGGCTGTGGCGGCGGCCTTCCTCCGCTTTCCCCTCACGGTCCGGTAGATGATGAAACCCACTAGCACTGATACCATCGCTATTACAGCCAGAGCCACGGCGGGTCCGTGCCGTCCGATCATGCAGAAGAGCGAAGCCAGATCCATGCGTCTCTCCAGAGCCACGGTGTTGCTATTTTTCAGCGACATTGTCATATGTTGTATAAATAGCAAAGCCTCTCTATAATGTCCGTTTATAAGTGCGCATGTAGGCCTGACTGATGCGACTGAGGCTGCTGCAGGATGCCGCTGCTGTGAACTCCTCCACGCTGTGAAGCGTAGTGACCTCTTGTTGTTGCTGCAGAGCTGCAAACGGCTGCAGGTGCGAGCTGCTCATTGGCTGACTGGATCACGGGGGACTCAACATTCATTCATAAAATAGGGAGAGGAGGTTGGTTTTTGCAGCCTATTTCACACAGACAGCGCAGTTGTTGGTAATGGATCAGGTATCAAGGATTCAGATCCGCATGAAACCAGTGAAACCCAGTCTGATAAGATTCAGTCCCAAAAGAAACTCTAGCGTGATGGGATTTATCCCAAGATGTATGTTTATAACCTCAGTTTGTGTTCCTATAAATGAGATCTGTGTAAATGATGGGGAAAAAAAGTGTGAGGGTATAGTGGTTTTCTGTCTTTACCCATAGTGATTTGTAGTGCATGTTTGTAGGTTCTAGTGCAGGTCATAACATAACATGGATAAAAACACAGCATGTCTTACATGCATTGATATTAGTGTAAATAATCCTTGAGGAGTGAGAGAACAGAAAACTAAACTCTCCTACAGCTCCAACTTCCAATGTGAGAAAGCCTCAGGAACAAATAGGAACGATCCAGTGACATCCATAGTTCTGAGTCAGTCCTGAGTAACAGCTCCTCCCAGTGGAGAGCTGCGGTAATAACAGGAAAGTTCCTGAAGACTCTGGACCTCTTCCAGTTAGAGTATAAAAGCTGGGACAGTCCCAGTGCTGAGACACAAAGCAACACAGAGGAGAACAGACACTTGAACAGTGTTTTATCTAACAAAAAGAAGACTCAACACTAAACACACACTGAAGATGCTGTGCTCTCATGGATTGCAGTCTGCCCTCAGTCCATTCATGGACTTC
>JBBMJY010000008.1:5681270-5701259 GCA_037833715.1 Toxotes lorentzi
GACCCTGGACACTCAGGGCTTTTCCCCAGAGGAGCTGTCTGTCAGACAGATGGGCAGGAAGCTGAGAGTCAGTGGCACAGCAGAGAAGAAGCAGGAGGACGGGAAAGGCTCCTACTCTTACAGACTGCAGGAGTTCAGACAGGAGCTTGATCTGCCTGAAGGACTGAACCCTGAAGCCGTCACCTGCTGCCTGGCTCCAGACGGGAAGCTCCACATCAAGGCAGCCAAAGGTCCAAGTCCGAGTTTTTGTGAGTGTTAAATGATGATGATGATGATGTCTGCTTTTGTAGCCTGTTTTTATGATTGAAGACAATAAAAAAATGTGTCCACATTTTCTAGTGTGTCATAAAATATCACTGTATTCTTTTTTTGAAATTGTTTTTAGTATTAATGTGATTAGATTATTTTCTCTTCTCAGTCAGATTTAAGAAAGAGCTCATTCATTCATCTGATACTTTGCACTAAACAGAGAAAAATGGAATTTCAAGGGCAAGACGTAATGAAATGAAAATAGATAAAGGTGAAATGTTATTGAAACATATGGTTTAAACATTACGGACATTAAAGTGTACCAGCATAATCTTATTTAGATCTGTTCATGTAATCTATTCTGTCTTGTACCTAAAAGTGATAACAGTGGTTGTCTAAGTGGACAACAGCTGACAACAAATGACATATCATTAAAAATTTCCTCAAAACAGCAAAACATCCAAAGACACTGCAGTAAAATATAAGAGGTGGAAAATGTTACTTACTTGTAAATATGACGCACAATCTCAAAATTAGAGGCAATGAACCCTGAAACATCATGACATTAGTTATGAGAATTTTTTTTGCGAGAGAAACTTTTAATTCACTGTCAAATGGAAGTAAAAGAGACATTTTGAAATTTTCTTTTTCTTGTCATTTACATAAGCATAAGCATTGAGGAGATCAAACAAAGAGTGCAGTAGCCAACGAACATCCACTAGATGTCGCATGTAGCATGTAGCATATAGCATAGTCAGTATGCCTCTGTGATGAATGAACGTCTTTTCCTGGGGCAGCTACTTTATGATTACTGTCAGAACCCTCAAAGTATGGGTAAACAAAAGTCTTGCTCTCTTTGATAATGAGTAAGACCACGGTTTGCAGTGATGACAGGGCTCTCAAAAGTCCATCACTTGCAATAAGATACAGCTTTTTACAGAACATGCAAGACAGAACCATTTGTGATGATTTTGATTATATGGAGAGAGTGTATTACCTGCATATTTCAGATAAACATGAGAACATAATAATAATAATAATAATAATAATAACAATAATCATTATAAGGATTTCATTGGGGTATAACAAAAAACTTATCACCTGGTTAGCAGGTGTGTGACAGTACAAAACTCTCCTGCAAAGAGAAGATGTTGCATGAAAAGCTGTTTTACTTTTTCAAGCTTCTAAAATCACAACTCAAATTAAACTTTAAATATAAGTCACCTCTCCTGGGACTCCACTCACAGTCTTCACCAAGTTAAAAAATAAAACATTATTAGCCTAACATTGTACAATGAAGCTGCATTAGTGACCTTGCCCACCCATGTTTTTCTTTTTCTTCGCCTATGTTGTTTACAAGTTAATGTCAGCTATTACCATGGGTACTTGGTTTCCCCCAGGCTCCTGTCTGGCTGTCAGGCCTTTTCTTTCCCAAGAAAAGACGGATTGTTCCATAAACGTGGCAGAACAGGGGCGGAGGAGGAGAGAAACCTACTTTGGGGACTCACTCCACTTTTGTTTTATGTCTATTTGTGGAGCTGCCCTTTGTTTTTCAGGGCAGGGCTGACAGAACGCTTATTTGCTGGCTCTTTAAAAACTGTATGTATTTAAATATTGTAGGTGTTGTTCGCTTCTCCACCTCATTCCTCCATCTCTCCCTGTCTGCCTTTGGAGTCTTCCTTTCAGAGGAAACAATGTGATTTGAAGGGAGATGATAGGAGATCTCCCTTCAAATCACACTGTTTCCTCTTTTCTTCCTCTTGTCTTCTTCGCCTCTTCTCATCTCCTTGCTACTGCCATTCCATTAACTCTCCTTCTTTCCTCTCCTCTCCATCCTCTACACTCCCTCAGTGACCGTTAGGTTGGGCATTGCCGTGACATCCCCTTTACTCAGTATCCTTTGCTTTCATCTCCTCGCTTCTCTTGCAAGATGTGGAGTTTCATTTTGACGCCAGCAACACATGGGAACATTTACTGACTCTTTTATTTCTTCTTTCCTCCAGGCCCATTTCCCTCCCATCCCATCCCCCTATCATCCTTCTCTTTCTTTACCAAAATCTTCCCTATTTACTTTTTCTCTTCATTCCCCGCCCTTCCTCACATTCACTCAAGCCACATTTTCTCCCCCTCCCAACCCTTCCACTCGTTTCCTCATCGTCTCAGACACTTTAACTGACTCTTAATCAACAGGGTGTGTTTGAAGAAGACAGCTTTTATAGCCATTACAAAAGCTCATGAGTCAGTCTTGTGTGTGAATGTGTGGCTGTCTGCATCTGTTTATGGTGAAAAGATGCCATGTAGGATAAAGGCAATGTGGAGCCTTATTAAAAGTCAAAAGAGTGGGAACTGATTCAACAAATAAAATCAGCATTCCACTATTAAAAGTTTCAGTTCCTCGAACACTCCTTTTTTTTAAGGCTCTGCTCAGGAATTTTATAATTTTGTTAAATCTTAATAAAGTTGTGTTTTTCTGACGCATATACAAAGGTCGGATTCTACCTAAACCTACAGGAGCCACAGAGGAAAACACACAGAACACACAGTTTCTGACGCCAGTCCTTTCCCTTTTAACGACCAACCTAACACCTAATAAAAATGTCAGTATGTATGTGCTGCAGACAATGCTATATGAACAATATATAATATAAAGCTTTCCGGGTGTACCAGTGTTTATTGTGTTAAGTTTTATTTATTTATTTAATTCTGTAATCAGCAAAGCTGTAACCAATCAAGCATTTACATGGATATCAAATCTTTACATTTTTTTTTTTTTTTTTTGGATTGTTGAAATCTCCTGATTTAGCATCAAAGACTGCTGTTTGTACCTTTTTTCCAACCAAGAGTTGATGTCGTTTTCTTTTAAAAATGACCTCAATCTGTCCATAAACTTATCCAGTTTAACCTTAACCAACAGCAAATCAGAAGACAGTTGTGTGAGTGATTGCAGTGAAGAAATGTTGCAACAAATGTTGCTCGGTTTAGCAGACAAGCCACAAAATAACAATTTTCATAAAAAATATTCTACACATAGAGTCCCAAAACACTGTAATATAAAGGAGATGGCGTGAAAGTTGCAATTCCACTGTACAAGGCCTGCAATATTAATGGCTCTGTCATGCATCAGAAATAAATAATAATAATAAAGCTCCACTGTATTATTTCTGACTCCCAGCGTCACTTCACTGTACATGTGCAAAGAAAAACTTTGGAATTGTGTAACTAATATGTTTATTCAGCGTCTGTGCCCTTTTGGAGCAGGTACATGACAAATTTCCCTTTGTTACTTATTGTGGGAATGTGTTATATCAAGCGAAAGGTCAAATATTTTTATAAATTGTGCTCACAAAGAGAGGCTTCTGTAGCACTCACGCACACACACAGGCACATACTCACACACATTTCCTGTATGACTTTGAGGGTCTCCGGTATTTTAACAGATGTGGGTAGACTGAGCGTGCCTAGATCCCCCCCTGACCTGAACGTGCACTTCCTGCTCCGAAAGCTAACACCCAGAGAGAACAATCGCTGTCTGTACCCTCTGAACACATGCACACACACACACACTGTGCACAAACACAAACGATCACAGTCGCGTATAAGGTCAGCATGCAAGCCATAAACATAAAAAACACACAAGCTTGCAAAGGGGTTAGTGTGTGTTGTTTTCAGATGAGGTGGAAGTGAGAGTGACCCAGTATTACTCTCCGTGCGTACATACACATTTAGTTAAATCCTTTCACGTAAATAATAGTTTTGCACATATTTTCATAGGTTGAAAGTGTATTCATAATTTTGTGTGTGTGTGTGTGTGTGTGCACCAAGTCAGCTGAAATATGGCAATGCGATCCTGTTCTCAGCTGGGAGATGCCGAGTGTAATAATAAAGTATGAATGTAATAAACTCAGTCAGCAACACTGCAGAGTTCACATTCTTTACTTTCCCGTGTGTGTGTGTGTGTGTGTGTGTGTGTGTGTGTGTGTGTGTGCGCTTTGGGAACAGTGAGACATCAAGAAAATAAAAGCTGAGATGGATAGCTGAGGTCAAAGCGTGAAGAGAGAGATGGACCAGATCAAGAGATGAAATACAAAAACATTAAAGAAGAAATTTGAGAATTACAAAAAGGAAAAACAGAGGAAGAAAAGTGTTAAGAGATCTCCTGAATTAAGATAAAACACTGCCACTCCCTCTGCTCCTGGCCCCCTGACCTCCTAGCCAGGAGCTTCTCTCTCTCCATCAGTGTTGTGCTCTGATTATAGGAGTGGAATCAGGTGGGCAGGTGTAGGCTGCTGATCGTCTCCTATCCTCTCTGCTTAACCAGACTTCAACACCTCCACTCTGTGAGATCTTCCAGGCTTCCTTCATCCAATTCTCCTGTCTTACCCTGTAGTTGCCGTAGCTTGGGGGAAAAAGGAAAGGAATACACATAAACAGTGTTCAGAGGGGGAAAAAAAAGATGGAGTGGTCAGGAAGTATAAGCTGAATTTGTGCCAGAGAGGCAGGATGGAAAATGAGATTCAGTTGGGGTGCCTACTACAAGGGGAGGAACAGATTAACATCACACACTAAAATCAAAATGTCAAAAATGTTTTTCTTTTTTTTTTCAAAGCAGAACTGAATAACTACCTGTCAGGCATAAATAAATGATGTGAGATTTAAAAAAAAATAGTAATGTGGTTTCACTGGTGAAAGGTCAGCAAAGGGAAACCACAAAACAGATTGCAATAAAATGTGGAATTATTACTCTGAAGTTCAAGTGAAATTCAAACACACAAATCAGTTTAAATTTGAAATCAGTCAGCTCAGGATTTGAAACAGGATATCAATAAACTAATTTTAACTTTGTAACAGAGGGATCACACAAAAGTGTAAAATATTTGCAGCATTTAGAACTGGGGTTATTCTGCAAAAACCTTTACAATTACATGCAAAGGAAGAATGAGAACAGTAGAAGCTTTTAGCCATGCTGGCATCATGGCTCTAGTTTGGCAGTGTTGGTCAGTTCATCACTTTGGTCCGGTCTGAAATATCTTAACAATAGTTGGACCAGATCAAAACATTTTAATTTGCTCTACTTGCAGAACTACAGTATTTCCATCACATTCAGGTGTTTGTGTTTAGCGCTAATTTGTAAATGTTAGCACGCTAACTCAGTAAAGTTAGATTGTGAACATGCACGGCTCCTGCAAAATTCACTCCTACACCAAGCATGTATTCATCCACGACTGAAAATAGTCCTCAATTAAAGCATTAAAAAAAAAAAAAAGTAATGTTTGCTAATACCTACAGTGCCCCATGATTTGGAAAAATAAACCCATTTTTACAGTGCATTGGTGTATATGACGAAAAGACTTGGTGAGGGTCAGTGACAGGTTAGAGAGGCTGTATTCAGAGATGGCACAGTAAAATAAAGTACGCTAGCTTTATTCTTTTTATGCACCGTCTAGCCCTCCTGTTCTGATGCAATGATCTAACATGTGAATATGTGTATCTGCACTCTCCTACTTAGTTTTCACTACATAAGCAGCTGTGGCGCTTTTATGGAAAAATGTCACCACCCGCCCCAGGAGGCAGGATACCTGGTTGAGTGAGACTGCCTTCCTGACTGAGAACATGCACAAAGAATCCAGACTGTGGCTGCAATCCAGTTACGTCTTTAATAGCACTCACAATGTTTTTTTATGTACATTGTCTGGATCACAGCATTGGGCTGCTATTGCATTTATCCCCACACAACTGTGTGGCTCTCATAGGGTCTGCATTTGTAATATTGAGCTTGTCCATTGCTAAAATGTAGTGGGCAGACACACAGACAGATTTCAGTGGTCTTAGGAATTACTGAGGTAAATATGAGAAGAGAAGCTCAAAGTTTGGTTGCTGTTCTGTGTCTCTCTGAACCAGCACTGAGATGCTGCATAAACACAACAGAGAGAGCGAGTTATTTATTTCCCCATCAGCTGTCCTCTACTTTAACAAACCAGGAGAGCACCTGTGTGATGTCAGTGTAGGTGCTTAGCATAGCTGTTGATTCTACTGATAGTTCCCACAGTGTTTTTCTTTAAATAATCACTGCTGTGTAAGCTTGATGATTTTCTGTGACATTTTTGTAGTTTCCTATGGTAATCTTTGTCCCATCCAGCTGCATGGTCTAGGTCATGTTTGTTGTTTTCAGCCTTTTTTTCAGCGATTTCCTGTTTTGTTTTGAAATACCTACCTCTTGACTCGTTTCAGTCATCTTGACTTCCTGCCCTCATGTGTCCGCCCACCTGTGTAATTACCTGTCCCGCTCAAATGAGATTCACCTGTGTCTCATTGTCTGTCCCTCCATATAGTCTCTGTGTTCCCGTTCCACTGTGCCAGTTCCTTGAGTCCTGCTCTCCTGCTATTTCTCTTAGTGTGTGTTTTCCTTGATATTTGACCAGTCTTGGTGTTTTTTGGACCCTGCCTTTGCCTTGTGATTTTGATACTGGCCTGAGGTACCAAACCCTTTTCTGAAACAAAACATTTGCTATTTTTTCTGTGCATACTTTAGATTACTCTGAATCTGTGTAACCAAGCAGACTTGGGTGCATTTTGTGCACCCAATGTCATGTTTACAACATGACATTTCAGCTTTAAAAAAAATCTGTTCATCTTCAGACAATAGTTGCAGTCAGTGGATTTGTTCCATTGATCATTACAATCCATACTGATAGTGCTGACCTTTGAATAGAATGGAGAAAAAGAATAAAGCTATCATGTTAGCAGTGCTAGAAATACAACATTTTGAGATATAACATGGTTTGCTGGGGAGTTGTGAGACAACTGAACTGCACTACGGTGAGGACAGACAAATAAATTTTGCTGTGTCCACTTAAGATCATCAGCATCATCATTTAAACAGCAATCAATCAGAATAGCACCAGAAGAAATCAAATGAATTAAATAAAAAAAGGAGTTTTGCTGCTGTGATTTAACAGCTCAGATGAACTGCACTGACAAATTTTGTTCCACAACCGCTGTCGTGAAAAACACTATAAAATGATTCAGTACACAGCACGGTTGACACAGACAGCTTTAATGACATTAACAGTGACTGCAAGAGAAAGTGATTTACTCAGACAATGTTTCTGTGTGTGTGTGTGTGTGTGCGCACATGAGACTGTGAAAGACAGACCATCATGACATCACTGTTTCCATAGGAAATCATGTTTCCAAAACCTTGGTTTTCCACTCCGTGGCCTACCTCATACACAACTCAATTCTTTCACTTAGTTTCTCTACATCTCGCTGTCCAACACATGATACTGCATAGTAACAGCAGTGAACTAAATCACTTTAATTATGTCTCTCGGTGTTGTAAAACCCAGCAGCAGAAAGGGTGACATCGTTTTGTTTTTATGTGTATGGTTGATGATTTAAAGGAAAATCATGGTTTATTACAAGTTGGGTCTCATTTTCATGGTTTTGGCCATCGTTCTGATCAGTTATGATAACACTGTAGTCTCCAAGTACGCGCTGGGATCTGGCAAAATGGAGACAACAGCGAGTGTGACTGCAAAAACAATCATGTTGTATGAAACTGGAATTTCCGGTATGATGTAATAATTAAGCCACTCATGCACTACCACCGAAATCCAGACAGAGCAGAAAACAAATTCATACTGGGTCTAATTCATAGGTAGTCATTATTTAAAGTGATCTGTGTTGCGACTGGGTCAGTTCAGGGAAAGAGAAGAGAAAAAGATGAAGACGGGAAGGTAAGATGTGAAGGGAAAGTGGAGAAAAAGAAGGAGAGAGATTGAAGAAAGAGGGAAGACAGAACGGCCTACACAAAAAACACACACCTTCACACACCCTTCATGCACTCTTCTAGTTGTACACTTGCACATATGCAAACCTCCATCTTCCACAGTGTTGCAGTTACTTCATGTCATGCATACGCACACTGCAGGCACAATCAGACATACAATCACTCAGAAGTGATAGAAGATGTGTAAACATTCAGATTCAAACATTTGCAGATGGAGAAAGAAAAAAAAAATCCCAGATCTCTGTAATGTGTGAGCAAAGTCGATATGCAAAATCAAAGCAGAGCCTAGCCAGACCTGCAATCACTGCACTGTGTAATGGGTGGTTAGTGTATCATGGTGGTACTTGGGTAATATGTGGTTACTGTGAGAGAGAGAGAGAGGGCAGGTGACAGTGGAAAATAAAAGACAGGAGAGCAAAGGATTGAACGAGGGAACAGTGGCTGCTTTAAATTCAGCTAATTACGCTTCCTCCCGTCCTTGCTCCTCCGTCCTCCAGCCCATGACCTGGAAATCGATAGAGGTACACCCTCATCGAGAATGTTCCAATCCTTAAAACACATCTGTCAGAGAGGAGTGAGGAGGTTCTCAGAGAAGCCTGGAGCGAGGAACCACAGGTGTATCCTATGTGGATATTTTTTTAATGGACAGCAACACCCTAACACCCTGTTTAATGATTTGTCAGCTGATCTAAAAGGAACACCTAGGCTGCTGTGGAAATTGTACATTTTGACTTTATTGCATGACTACAGAGCTCTAGATTTAGGAATAACAGCTCTAACAACGATTCATGTTTATTTATACAGTCCAAATTCAAATCATGAATGAATCATAAAAACATAACTTTGTCTTGTTTTTCATCATCTGACCAAAGAATGTTTTCTCCTCCCGTACTTCTTTTCCATTCCCAATTCATCTTGGCTCATTCAGGGAAAATGTGGTCAAAATATTTGTGCTATACTGCCACAAAGTTGCAGTTATTATTAGAAACATCAGCCTGAGCCTGAAAAGGACAGGTTGACATATATTAGATTTTATTTAGGGCATTTATAGTTATAGTTCTAACCTTCTGAATGTCTCCTTTCTGGATAAAATCCAGATTTCCATGCTTTCATTAATGCTTAGCCACATTTATGAAGTCTATCTCTGTTGATCAGATCAAGGGACCAACCCGGTGTTTATCATTGTTACCATGATGATTAAGGTCCAGCATGCCTGCCACAGGTATGCTCCTAAGGGTCATGTCTGAGAGCAGAGACAAGCGACCTATATGGTTTCTTAGGTTGAAGGACTTGTTGAAGAGAAAATTGTGCCCACGTGTGTTTCTTTTGTCTCAGAAGAATATAAAATGGAATTCGCTTTGACAGGATAGAAACCTTTAGCAGGTACGTGAGGAAAGATTCAGAACCTTTTTTACAACAGAGATCTTTTGGGTAGATAACAGTCAGACACAGAAGGAGAGACAAGCTCAGAGACAGGGAGAGAAAAACAGTGAGAGATGACTTTGACAGAAGGGAACACAGTGTGTTTTCCCCCTGACCTCAGACTGAACTGGTGATGAAAGCGATGAAGGCCTGACTGCCAAAACATTGCACATGACTATGACTTTACTTCTGCATCAAAATAATGATTTCAGGAAATAAAGATGTGATCTTTAAGGACTTTTTTTGAAGCACAGATCAGCCTTCATTTTATGTCATAACTCCAAATAGAAAATACAGGTAAAATACAGGTAAAAATAAACAAGCTGTTCGGTATTTTATTTTCACTTTGTCCATTATTTGCTTTTCCAATTCCAACAGCGAAGAAAATGTGTTGAGAGTGTGAGAGGGATGGTGATCACGTGAACATTTCCTTTTTCCTTTTTTTTTACTCTCAAGCACTAGCTGTTACATTTATAAGCATAGCTCAACAAAGCCTTTAAGTCAGCTGTGTTAGCTCCCAGCTAGTTTACTGTTCCTGCTAGTGGCTCAAGATGGTTCAACTGTGGACTGTCTTAGGACCCCAGGTCTGAGTTGGTACTGTCAAGGGTCCTCAGATGTGAATCAATGTGTTGGTCCTTTCTCGCTGTGTCAGGCTTTAATATCATTTGTGTTGTGGTTATATAAGGAGGTAGCCTAATAACCTGGCAGGTTTACTGCATGTCTTACTGCTGGCCTGCAGCTCATCTGCAGATTAGCCTTTGTGATCCCTGATTTTGACTAATAGCCTAATGCCCTGATACTAATAATCTGTTTTCGGTGCGTTCCTTTTTAGCTTCAGGGTATTCTATTTCTGCAATTAATCTGAAATAAAAATCTGTGCAAGGACTTTCCAGATGAGCAAAGCAGGTCATAAAACATCTGGAAAAACTAAACTGAACTGAAGATATGCACTCTCATATCTTTCTCCATTTTATCTCTTGACCACCCTTGTTTTTGTATCTCCTCTCAGCATGTCTGCAGCAGTCTGTTTTGTTGGATGGGTTGTTTTTTTTTATTTGTTTGTTTTACTTATATAGCCCAAGGAGTGCCAACATGAATTAGATATCATTAATTTGTGGTTCATACGTAAAAATTTAGTGAGAAATTGCATGACATAACGGGAACATCCAAAGGGGATTGAAAGGACAGTGTGGTGTTGTGGTTGTAGTGAGTCAGTGTTTTTAAAGAGGGAAAAATCAGAGACACGTTACTCTCTCTTCCTCCCTGATCAGTTCCTCTGTGTTTGCCTTGGCCAAAATACATGTTTTTATAGGATCTCTTAGCTTGACTCAGCTTTCTTCCTGTGCGTACATGTGCATCTCTGTCCCATTTTTAATCTTTGTCACAGTGCTTTCATTTTGATTCACGTTTTCTCCACTTTTAAAACCCCCTTCACAGGGGATACTGATTTTAGACAGTGTAATGTATACTACTTATACACACTCATCAACTAACATGTACGTACAGCACACACACATTAGGACAGACAGACAGTAAGACACAAACATTCATAATCCAAATAAACACATGTGCATGCAGAAACTAAAATAAGGCACTGACAATGGTTTTCCTCTGTAAATAATTACATTAGTAATACATAAATCTATTGTTGTAGACAACAGGAACTCTTTGGGTCAAACAGACATCCAGGCCTGATACTCTTCCCAAACACTGAGTTTTGCTGACCTAGAAATACTTCACTTCTAATTAAACAAACTCCTGTGACAGTTAGGATTGAGTATCCCTTTCCAGATGTGCAACAAGTGGAGCTAGATTGCAAGGTTCAAGGCCTGGGCTGTTTTGATTGTGATTGTTCTGTTTTCTTCATCTGTCTCTCGCAAGTCCCCCAACGTCCAAGAAGTATAAACCAAAATCGCCAGAGTAACCCCCTTTAAAAGGGGTTTAAAAACAGTTGTATTAGTTTCCCCTTTGAGGTTTTTAGTACACTGATTTGAAACAGGGCTTTTCTCTCAGAACAAGATACCTGACAGATTAATAGAGACAACCTCTGCAAGTGATCTAAAAGTTATTCCTGTGATTCAGTGCATATAAAAGCAGGGTTTGTTTAAGCCCATGTTTGGCTTTAACTATATCATTTGGGTCGTTTCAGTTGCACCTTGGATTCGTTTTAGGACAAAGTAGCCTTTACAAAAAGACATGACATCACAACAAGTGACTTGCCAATTCACGATGATTCATTTCCAGTGAAGGACTCTGTTAGTGTTGCATAATTTCCATGATGCATTCCACTGTGATTACCTTTTCTCTGTTTTACTTTCACTTATGTGATGACTTTAAACAAATGCAATTTTGCAACCTCTGTCTTGAGGTTAAGGTTAGGTTGTTTCAGTACATCGGAAGTTCCACAAAAACGTTTCTTCTGCATTTTCATTTCATTATGTTTGACCAATACTTTGTCAATGGGTTTTTGGCCACAGTCAGTGCCACTAGAACGTACAACAAAAGGCTTAAGTTATACAGATAAGAATAAAATTACTCAGAAAATCTGATTAACCTTTTTGAAATGATCTCCCTTGTGTTTTGTTTACAGAATGACTCAAACCTGAATACGACCTTATTAAAACACCTGTTATCATGAACGGTGATCAGGCAAATGTGCCCGTTCTCTGGAGCTAAAGCTTTCTCTGTATACTTGAACTGCACAGTGGTCCAGGTGATGTTAGGATTAAGGTTGGCTATTTTCGCAGATGTAAGGTAATGAATCGAAGTATTGTGTTTCTGGTCTGCCAACCCCAGTACTGTATAAATATCCCTTGGAGCATTGTTAATAACCAGGAGATCTGTGTCCTCTATGCTTCTGGAATTTGAAAGAAATTTGACCTTCTGGAAATGCTCTTGATGGGGTCCCAAGGCTCATCTGGTCATCTACTTAATTTTGCTCTAACCATTAAGTTCCTGAGGTTTTTTTTTTTTTTTCTCAAAGCCGATATATTTCTCTTGGAGTCTAGAAGCAAGCATTATTTGTTGTTGCTGCCATGTCTAAAAAAATATTTACTGTAAATAAAGTTTAAAGTCTCTGAACTCGCCCTGTCGCTTCTCCTGAGTCTGTACGTGTGAATGGGGATCAGGCAGCAGGTATGCTCGTTGACTCATCTCAAAGAGCGACGGAAAAACCACTGACAGAAAGAGCTAACGGACTCACTTGACCTCGTGACACACAAACATTGAGACATATGCCCTCTCTGTTTCTCTTTCATTCTCTCCACCACTCAAGCTCTCCCTTTCCCTCTCTCTCTCTCTGCCTCACACACGCTCACACAAGAATGAGGTTGACCCCTTATTGAAGTCTGGTGCTAAATGTCACCACTTTGATGTAAAAGCATAGCAGCTCCTGTGTGTGTGTGTGTGTGTGTGTGTGTGTGTGTGTGTGTGTGTGTGTGAGAGAGAGAGAGAGAATCTGTGAGATGTGTGTACACATTCTTAACATGCCACTGAGTTACATACATGCGCCCTCCCTTGTAAACCACATATTGAGGCAGCCACCAAACCTCCACTACCAGAACACACATACACACACACACACACACACACACACACACACACACACACACACACACACACACCTATCTGTCTAGATATTTTCTTCTGATATGACCAGTCTTCCCATATTGCACCACTCATGCTTGCAGACAATTCCACTAAACAGATTACTTTAATGAAGGCATCGCGTCAGACTTCCATTTAATTTACACAAGAAAATTCCCTTAAATGTTGGCTTGGCTTGGGACTAGACTTTGACAGATGACAAAGAGAGGAAAGAAAATGCTTCGTCACTGAAACGAATGATGATTAAAGGTCCAAGAAGTGATGTTGTTGGCTCTCTAAATCATCAGTACAGTACATTCACGTGTGTTATTGGAGAGTTTATCTCCATGTTTCTTCTCATATTCCTCACATTCGATTGCATCCCTCCTCTCTCTACATATACAATAATATTTCATATGCTGTATATAATTTCATCTAATTTGCTTTTCATCTCATATATCTTACCTATGAAACTCACCCCCACATCATTTTATATTTCCCATATGTCGTCTCATGTTTTTAATCATCACATCTCATGCCCAGTTAATTTAATATATATTAGCTCTCATTTCATACCCATATTATTTCACATTTCTTCCATATAATCTAATTTCATGTTTCTTATCGTCTCATCTCTCATCTAATCTTCATGTCATGTCACTTTATCTTTTCTCTCATGAAGTCTCATATTTCTTGTACTTAATCTCAGTCTCATCACATCATTTCATGTGTCACGTCATATATGTATGTGTGCCATTTAATTTGTCATATTTTAATTTTCAAATGTATAAAAAAAGCTCATCTAAGGGAATACTAACTGTTAACCCAGGGAATATATACTCAAGGAATAACACTCACTGGAGTTTTTGCAGATATGGAAGGTCTGGGAACCTGTAATAAGTGACAAGCTGGACTGAACTAAAGAGCCTGAATTAAAGAGAGCTGAAATGTGTCTTTGTTGAAACAGACAAGGGCTTCTTTTACCTCTACGGGCAGGGACCATTTCCTCTTCCCCCACCCTCCTTCTTTCCCCTCTCCCTCCTTTCCTCCATTTCTCTTTTTTAAGGTCTTTATATCTTTTTTCTCCTTCCTTCATCACTTCTCTTCACCCTTCTCTTACTCGCTCTCTTTCTCTCTGTCGCCCATGCTGACTCCCTCTTTTGGGATTCTGGCATAGGAACTGAGAGTGCGTATTTAATCCACAGGTCCTCTGTGTGTGTATGTGTGTGTTAGCCAGAGGTCCTGTGGTCGCTGGAACTTCAAAGCTGAAACCAGAGTCTCTCCACAGTCTGCAGCTTCCCTATAAATCACACTAATCATACTGCAGGGGAACACACATATGTATACACAGCCACAACAGAGAGAGAAGGAGATAGAAGTGAGAGTGAAACATTAATGAAAAAGGAATATCAGATAAAATATTAGTAGGTACAAAGCAAAGGAAAGAAAGAAAGATGACTTAATGTGACAGTGCAAGAGAGGGTCGAAGCGGATTTTGGCAGAGATGGGGGTCAAAAGAATTGAGTAACAGCAGAAAAAGGCCAGTCTTACATTAAATTTGACATAGAATAAACAGGGTGTTGCCCTTAGCAAATTTATTTTTGTAACTGGATTCTTGCTCCTGTTATATATATATATATATAGATCTGTGCAGTTGAATGAAATAATTTCCCTTGTGAACTTCAACCAAAGATTCAATCACTATGTCCATAGCGGGAGAAATAGAAAGCAAAGTGGTTTTTACATTGTTTTGTTTTTGCTTCATTTTTGTTTTGTTTGAATTTTTGTCTGTGAAAAGTGATTCATCTGCTTGTCTTTCACAGTAACGCCCTGCTTCTCTTTTCGGTTCATGCTCCACGTGTCATGCTGTGCATTAAAACAGTGTGGAAGTTGAACAGGAAAGAAAATTCACCAAACCCACAAATTTCAAATTTGTCTTTTGCCTTTCGCAAAAATAATTTTGAAATGATAAGTAGGTGTTTGGGACAGAAGTTCAGACAGCAGATATTAAATTCTTACATAGGTGAAATTCTTACATAGGTGAAATTCTTCATACCGAAACTTTTGTAAAAATGCCTGTACAAAATCCTGCCAAATCCTGGTGGGTCTCTGTCAGGAGGTCAAAACTCTCCAGTTGTAAAGTCTTTGATACTTACAAGATAACCTCAGTGACCTTTGCTCCAAGTGCCTACTCTGACATGCAGCAGCCCAGTCCTGTCGAATAAAAATTGTTGAACTAGACTTGCTCTGACATACTGTTGTAGCAACAATTAAATATGTTTTCAAAAAAAAAAGGGGGGGCTATTAAACAAGTCATATGTCCTGCCTGAGGACACATGGTGACAATGTAACATCTGTTTTTTGAGTCTTTTCCCAATAAATTTGAAAATATATGAGTTCATACTTGTTTTTAAGTTTGGAGGAGAGAAAAAGTTTAACACTTACAAGATTTTTGTAATAGTATACCTGTATATCTTTAGGAATTATTTGTAAAACCATGATGAAATATATGAATGTAGCAGAGCTGTGGAGGAGAAGCAGGCACGGGTTTATGTATAAGGTATGTGGCCATGGATGCAAAAGGCAAAATGAAATGAGAGAGTAGAAGCTGCAGTGGGTTGAACAGCATATTATCACGGGGATTTGGCTTGGCTGTTAATATTATATAGAGTAATAAATTAAATAATACAAGAATTAGCTTTTTTAACAAGGTCGCTCCATGTGGTCTCGATCTAAAGAAAATGAATTTTGTTGATTATCTTAATCCAGATAAGACATACATTTGGACACAGTCAACACCCTGGAACGTGCCTCTGATGGAGCCTGTTGCATATTCTAGCCTTTCTGTTGGTCTGTCCAATAACCACAAAAGGGGTTTTGACAGAAAAATGAACAAGTAATCTGAAAACTTGTCCATATTCACTTCTGACCCGCACGTTTGCTTAACTTGAGCTATTTTAGTTGGACTAGTATTCAGTGCATTTTGAATAATATAATAGTATAATAATATGAAGCCAGCCTAAGTTGCTGACAGCAACATGACTGAAATTACTATGAACAACTTGACCTGGAATTTTGTTTGGGCAATTTTATCTTGGTCTTGTGCAGACTGACAGATGTCCAGCTGCTGCTGTGGCTCCAACGTGGAGTTTTTAGAGCCGACTGCCTTTAACTTGGAGTTTTAGGGGCTGATTTTCTTCTCACAATGCCTGAGAACCGCAGCGGTCAGCACAGCAGCACAATGGGTGGTAGATCGACAACCTCCCTTCAGCCATTTAAACAAATAGCTCTTCATCCAAGAATGTGTGTGTGTGTATGTGTGTGTGTGTGTGTGTCTACAGGAGAGACTGTGTGCATATGAGAAAGAGCAAACAAGCATGTGTTTACCTTTGTATACATTTGTATGTAATTCTGGAGTTCATTGAAACCATGCCAACTGACAAGAAATCCCTTTTTTTTTTTAAATTTCTACTTACTGGGTGATACACCCACTAGTAACCCATCAATATATAAAGACATTATAATATGTCAAAATAAGATTAAGAAACACATTTAACAAATCATTGAAGCTGCTACAATTAATATTTATATATTAAGAAGGGATAAAAAGGTAACGCGTAATGTGAAAATGGTTGATTTCAGTTAGAAATGCACAGATTATTATGTCCTTGTTCTCTTCATCATTGTTTCAAGCAACAGCAAGCTGTTTTTCACAAAAAAAGTTCTGGAAATTGACTCTGCGCTACTTGCCAAGCACTGAAGAGTAAGCAGACAAAGTCAGCAACGAGCTGGTGAACACAGTGGTTCGTTTAGCTGCTATTGAACCTGATATTTTCCTCTGTAGTTAATTCAATTTCAATTCAATTCAATTCAATTTTATTTATATAGCGCCTTCCACAATCAAATTGTCTCAAAGCGCAAAGTTAGTGGAGAGCAAAACAGAGCCAGAGGGGTAATAAATATTGGACTGGCATTCCACAGGTTGACACAAACATGACTCTAAATAATGACTTTATATTTAATGATCATTATTATTGCTTGTGATATATCAGTTGCTGTAAATATACTAAATTGTGGTAAACTGTATTAAAATATTCATACAAATGCAGGCATGAAACAAAGAAACGAATGCATTGCATTGACAAGTACAGTGCAGACAACAAACTGAACACAGCTCTGTCTAGGATATTGATAGACATCTGCAAAATCCAATTGAAACATGCAGATAAAATCAACTGTAGGGAAGAACTGGATGAACAGAACAGGAAACAGAAGATGAAAGCATGAGATAGATAGAAAGAGAGGAACAGGAAAAACAAGGTGGGAAAGAGGAAAAAAAAAACAAAACAGAAAGAGAGAAAGAAAAATAAGACCAAGACAGAGAGACCATGTTAGGGTTACCACAACCATGCCACTGAGTGGTGTGTTTACATGGTACCACACCACTAGGTTTTCAACCACAGACAGGGCATGTGTGCACATATGTGTGTGTGTGCATGCAGCTGTGTGCATGTGTATCCTCCGTTACTGAAACGCAGACCACATGCATGCCTGCGGGTAGAGATTCAATAGTTTTTAATATGAAACCTGTGATTTTAAACTGCAAACATAGTTTTAATGAAATCCTCAACTAATTTAGATTTACAGACAGGTGAAATTCAAACCAAAATCTCTTGTACCTCTGTGTCAGTACCCACTGGATTACACAATCCCCTCACTGCTTTCAACTTTTAATTCTGTTATTTCTACAACATTCAATTTTAGGTTGAAATTTCCACTGCCTGAACACAAAACCAATGTTTTTATACACCACACAGCTGGACAGTTGTGATTATGTTTCAAAACTGTACATGTCAGAATAACTTGTTTAGAACAGAGGAACAAATCATATTATAACAGAGAGGAATGAATCACAAAAGACCCTGCCAGTCTGAGACACTACAAGGGAAAACGCTATTTTTATTTGTGTTTATTTCATCTTTTCATTGTTTCTGGATGAAATCCTGGACATTTGAGACTAGTTTCAGGTCACAATGGGCCTCGTGTGTGAGGCGAGCTGGATTCACCACGCTGTCTGAACTGCACAAGTGTTTCATAAAATGATCTTTTCAACTTGATGAATGCCATCTGTTCAAGTTAAGTTCACAAAAAAATATTACCAAAGAGGAAAAAGATGAGTTTCGAATCCTGCTGTAGGAAATCCGCTGATGAAAAAGTAGAAAACACAGCAGTGTTACTAATGGTATGAGGGGACCTGAAACATGTATTATTAATACAGCTGCCAAAAACATGTCATCACAGCTGAAGTGAACATTGATTGATAACAGTATCATATCTAAACTCATCAAATTCATTCAAGTAAAGGCACTGTGATCAATGTAAAATGAGTTTTGTTGAACAGGTTTTATTTGTACCTGACTCATACGCCAGGTCTGAACCACTCAGCAATTTCTCTTGTATCCATGAGAGAATTATTAGTAAATTCTAATCCCTCTTTTTCTTGCTTTGAGAAGAGGGTAAAGAGACAGAGGGAACTTTATGAGCGCTATAGGGATGATAACATGGTGACTGACTGGAAAGAGAAACAGAAGTGGAGTGCAGGAAGGGCTGGACAAGGGGGCAAGGGGGCAAGGGGGCAAGGAAAGGTTATGAGAGGAATGAGGTAGTGAGAAATTTTGGAAAAATTAGAAAATTAGGGGGGAAATATTCAAAAGCAAGCTAAGCTGGCAGGAATGAGTGGAGGAGAAAAGAGTGAAAGCAGAGAGAGAAAGACAGAGACAGGAAGGAAAAGGAGGGTTAGCTGAAGAATGAGGTGCCAGCAAGGGAGGAGAAAGAGAGAGGGAAGAATAAAGGAAGGAAAGGGAGGGATCAAGCCAAAGAGAAAGGTAGGTACTGGCCAGGGAGGGCATGGAGGGAGAAAGAAGGGGGGAGAAAAGTGTGGGGGATGGACAGGGAAGAAGGTAGAGGTGGTGTTGGTGGTGGTAGGGGGGGGGGGTTCTTCAGCTGCTTTCTGAGGAGAGCAGTTGAAGGTAATTGGTTCCTGATGTGAACCTGAGCTTAGTTCTTCAAATAAAAGGCCTTTCTGTCAGCTGTAATGGCTTTTCCATGCTGCACTGCTTTGGTGGGGGCTATGTTAGCATCCTAGCATAGCTCATGACCTGCTTTGAATTAGAAGGTATGCAAGAATACAAGTGTACCAACTGTGATGGCCTGATTAGCATCATAGATCAGGGCTTTGAAAGCTTTCAAAGAGGGTTTCTGCGACAAAGCAATCTAATCTATGGGAGGCCAGATAAGAATCCTGGCATAAAACTGCAGACTGTGAGCTGTGCCACAATATACAACACAGTGTGGATGACGGTTCAGGCACTGCACTTATGCTGTTTGGAATTATAGTGGCATCCAAGCATAATCAGGGCATTAGTAAATGGATGAATGATACCTGCTAAATAAATGGCAAGTCTTGTCTGACAGCATGTTGCCACATTACTTCACTTTTCATCCCAGGTTTGGATGGTTAGCTTAGCATTATTTAAGTTGCAAGACAACCAGCCGAGACTCCAGGAAGTCACTTGTCTTGGGCAAGAAATAGTCCAGGACATAAGCCCTCTAAAATCACAACTTGTGTCTGTTTTAGGTTTTGTTTTTTGTATGGATTGATGATTGAAATCGGCTTTCAAGAATATAAACTGCTGGCTTTGTGCTGATGTGGGTCCAAGGAAGAGGAAAAAGAAGTATCAAATTCATCTACATTAGTGGGGACATGTTCTTAGTGAGAGTCTGAGCCACTACAAACACCAGACCTCACTGACCTCACCGACTCAATAACAAACAGCTGTCACATAACAGCCCGGTGTGTGTGCATTTGAGAGAGAGAGAGAGAGAGAGAGAGAGAGAGAGTGTGTGTGTGTGTGTGTGTGTGTGTGTGTGTGTGTGTGTGTGTG
>JBBMJY010000008.1:5709821-5742767 GCA_037833715.1 Toxotes lorentzi
GTGTGTGTGTGTGTGTGTGTGTGTGTGTGTGTGTGTGTGTGTGTGTGTGTGTGTGTGTGTGTGTGCGTGCGTGTGCGCATGTGTGTGTTTATAGATGTCTAAACCATAAGTGGTGCCAGTGTGAGAGTGTACTGGCCACCGAATGTCAACGAATGATTAATGGCCAGGGTTAGGTGAGGTGAAAAATTGCAACACACAGACACATGCACCAACCCACACACACACAAACGCACACGCACACATATACACACAGACTTACCTTGCGCAGGTGTCCTGCTAATATCTTGTCTGGACAGACTGTAGAGCAAGGTTGTGTCTCTCTCACTGGACTGTTTCACAGAGGGAAGTGAAATGAGGATGTGATGAAAATGAAGTGGAAGCGATATGCTTTAAAAGGAGCTGTGGATCGTTAAAGAGGAATATAACTGTGAAACTACAACTGCTGACTTTAGCTGCGTAAAACGATGTGGAAACTACTTTAACAAACAAGTGTAACACTTGAAAGAAAACTCTATCAAACAACTATACTAAATACGAGTAGTACAGTTTCTGCTTGCACACCACTTTTGTTTTCTCTGTTTGTGATACCCCTCTGGTTTAATACATGTACGTTTATGCTTGTGTGTGTGTGTGTGTGTGTGTGTGTGTGTGTGTGTGTGTGTGTGTGTGTGTGTGTGTGTGTGTGTGTGTGTCTGTGTGTCTGTGAGTGTGTTTATTTGTGTATTCACAACAAAGAGTGAGAACACTGTTTACCTACCACCCACAGCCACAAACCATAGGGGGTTTTTGATGCTATAGGGGAGTGTGAGGAGCATTTACACTTCTGTAGATAGATTAGGTCTGTGACTTTCACACAGTTTGAATTATGGACTCCACAGTCTTAAAAGAATGTTTCTTTACAGACTTACTTTAAATGTGTTTTTCCCCTAAATGAGTCTCATTTGCTAACTTTTTTTCTGGTGTAAACCTTTGAACGATTTAAATTTTAGGGCCTATTTTCATCTGACCACATGACCTCCTATGGAATCAAATGTATATTGGCTATAAAATAGGCTGAGACACACCTCCGGACACAACAGATACAGCTGGAGGTGGGGTGGGGTAACTAGAATATAGGGTCTTCTGGAAATAAGACATTTAACCTTTCCAATTTGGACTTCGAAGAAATGTTATTACTCTTGGTTGGGAAATTCCTCAGAAATGGGGCTGAACCAAGGCCAGTTTTGTGGCTTATAGATATTTCTTAATTTAGTCCTTCTTACTAATAGTGGGCAATAAGACGGTTTTGATATAAGTGAGAGAGAGATGACAAGAGACGATAGCCAGAGATAGACACAATGAAGAAAATCAGTCATAGCAAAGATTAACAAAAAAATGTTGGTTACCACCACCTTTGCATACAAAGCACATTCACACAAGAGATTGGCTTAAAGTGTCAAAGGTTGCACCACTCTTAGATTTAATGGACAGTATTCTACTTCACCTGCAGTGTGATTTAAGTTTCCACAGCTTCTCTCAACTGACTTTTTCCTTTGCTAATTCTTCTTTATCAATCACAGTCTCCTTTATCTTTAAATTCAGCCATGGGATTTCTCAGTAGATAATCAAACTCTGTCACCATGGATATGACACAGCAGCGCTCCAATTATGAGAACAGGATTGTTCTCAAGAGCCTAGTGGTTTCCTTAGTAACCAGGGGATCAACGCATACTATCAGTCCATAAAGTTCTGATTGATAGATTTTATCCAGAAACTAATCCACAACTTGTGAGAAGCTAAAAAGAAAATTTGAAGGGATAAGTTAATGCGTCTGACTTGTGGCCTTCCTGTTCAAACTAAACAGAGCTCCCGCAGCAAAGTCTCTTCGTCTCCCATGAAGACGCTTGTTTTATGTTTCCCTACGTGAGCTCTGACAACCATCAAAAGAGAGAGTCTTGAAACATCTGTGTTGTGATTACTGAAAGCACAATTTCTCCTCCCACTTGTCTAAGGACTCGCATTCCATCCATTCCTCCTCCCAACTTCCAGATCGCTTCCACATTCATGCAGGTAACTGAGTCACATTTTCTAAGCTGTTATGGCAGAAATTAAATTCCTTTCAAGTCCATGTGAACAGGGAAATGATTCAAGTTAGAGTTCTACCTGTTCAAACAGCTTTAAGAATATCACAGAACAAATGTTACAAATACTTGTGTAATCACCAACATTATCTCTCTCTTTACATTAATACACATGCTTGTTTTGTGGGGCTTCTCAGGACAACCATTGCCTTCTGTGGGACTATTACATTTCCTTTTCAGTTTCTGTGCCAGCTCATGTGGGTCTGTGGACCACAGACCACTACCTCTTCTTCAAGTACAGATCATGAGTTGATAATCACGCTGATGCCCTCAAATTGTCATGCACTGCAATGCAGCGTCTCCACGCATCTCTGCTGATCATACTTGCGGTTTGCAATGAGAAGCGTCTTGCTGGCGTTAGGTCACAGTCAAAACCAGTAATGGACAGAGCTAAAGAACCCCCAAACCAACTTATCTGTAACTGTCCCACTAATGTGTGACATTTTTTGCTTATATCATAGTAAAGACATCATGTTCTGTGAAATCAGATACCTCTGGGTGGTCGGCAGCAACTATTGTGAGGCTGTCCTCATTTTTGTTTTCAGTAATTCTGCTTGGAAGGTTCACCCTTGCACTCTTTAGACTGAACATAGGAGGAAAAGATGAAGCGATTCACTTAGAACTGGACTTCTTTCAACTTAAGCTGCTTTGAACACTATAAAAAACAGGTGGATAAAACATTAGGTTCCCAGAGTGAAACACACAGTCCACAAATGCTTCACAAACCCATTGGAATCAATTAGAAAATAGAGACCTCCTCTGCTAAAGTGCATCTTGTGCGATCACAGCTTAAAGAGACCAGAGCAGATCACACATTGTTGTACCACGAGATTGAAAGGTTAAATACGTGCTTAAATAGTTATTGTGCATAATGCTGAGACATTATACACAAGTACCTATTAAAATGGCTCAGTGGGTGGGAATAGTGGCCATTTCCATTTTGTTATTTTGTTGTTTTTTCAAGATACAAACAGGTACTCAAGTACAAAAATAAAGTGTATGCAAATAACACAGTACAGTAAAGTAGTTTAATTTCTGCCACTTAGTCTATTATTTCTCTGTCAGGACCAGCTTGGAGTGTATTATCACATGTATATCGTGGCCATTTGCCACCAAACGGTTTGAGGTTTCCTGCTGTATGATTTCATTGGTGGCCCTGACATATCTCATTATAAAGTACTGCAGTTCCTTCTGGCTGACAGTTAAATGTTGGTTGACTGATTTTAATGGATGGTTTTGGCAGACAGCTTCTAAACCTATCTGTTCTAGCATTTGCGTTCACCAGCTATGACAGTGGGGTTGTATTGTTTTCACCTTGTGTGTGTGTTTGTGTGTGATCATGGCAAAATGAGGTCCCGGAGACACCATGTAGTGGGAAAGTTTTGAGTACTTTGGCAGGTGTTTATAAGTCTGTCTGTCTGTGGACTGATTTTGTCATCATGATAGTGTCACAACCGTGCAACAGACACGTGTGTATTTTACAGGTGTATAGTTGATAAAATGAAGGCCGAGTTCCAAGATGGTTGTATGCTCTGCAAGGAGGAATGCAAATGGGGAAATAATTCTCTTCAACCCCCCTATCTGTCATTTTACAGTCAGCTAATCTATAAATAAACAGTGGTTTTGACAGGAAGCTGTCTTTGCTAGTATGACCGCGCTACTGCCAGTGTAGAGAATGTGCAGGAGAGTTGTTGGCAGCCAGTCATGGCAGCTTGGAATGCCCTGCAGGAACCGTATCTCACATCCCATGCAAATGCATTTAACATATCCAGATGGCTCAGAGAAACAGAGGAAGACACTGAGACAAAAGAAGAAGATGAGAAGGGAATAAAGAGGAGAAAGAAAAAGAAAAGCAGGCGTGCACATGCTGTTTCTGCAGTTGAGCACCATACTGTACTGTACACAGCACTTGTAGCACTGTAGACACATACAGAGCAAGCATGCTAGAAAGCCACCCAGAACGTTCCTGTAAAAGTAGGTGAATCCATGAATCACTTTCTGAAGAATTCTGACAGTTCAGGTGTTTTTGTTCTGTTAAAATGACCAAACCAGGGTTTACTATAGAATGTCTTTACTGTGTAAGATCCCAGAGATTCTCTTAACAAATATGTCCAGCTGTGGACTTTCAAATTTCCTCCTATTGAAGAAGCAGATAAAAAAATGTAGACACGACAGTTAGACAAAAGGACATTGGTCATAGTGACCTAGTGTTCTAATCAGCTGATGGTCACACTGTGAGCTAGACGTCTCTGAGGCACATGCAGTCAGACCGCGATGTTTAAAATTTCGAGAGCACAAGCCACGCGCAGCCTCAACGGTGCAATACCAGACACTTGTGCTGGCGAGCATTGGACCACATCAGCCGGTGAGAAAACCCTCTTGCCTCCATGCTCCCGAACCCTTTGTTCCTCAAGTTTTAATTCTGTTTTGTGTGTTTGTGTGGGTGGTGAGTTAAGTAAAGGATGTCTCAAGTCAGTCAAGGGAAAGACAAAAAGAGGAACCAAAATCTGCAAGAATGGAAAGAAAAACTATTTTTGTACCCAGAAAAAAGTATTTCTGGATGCTGTATCTCACACTTTAATTCATGTTCTAAATGATGTTCTCATCTCAATAAGATCAGAGAAAAATCAGTGTGATGTATTTATATTGGCTTCTAAAATCTTTAAACTCTTTTGGCAGAGGCTTTTCTTAACATATATTTAACTAGTTTCTTCAGTCATATAATCTCTTGAGTCATCAAAAGCAAGAAAAGTATGTCTTCAAACAGAAACAGAAAGAAAACAGAAAGGTAAAATGGTGTCAAAAATAACAGGCTGTTGCTTCTCCTGCGTTATACCGGTCTTGGATGGAGAGATAGTGTGAATGACCTGTTATCTTGAAATATGCTGCAATATTCTTTACTGCTGACTGAACTTTTGTCACTGAAGACGCCTGTGCTCCAGTAGTTGTAAATAGAAACACGTTGAATTACATAATGCATGAAGACAAGCACTGAATTAAAGCACTGTGTACTGCATACTGTAAATCAGAGATGTATGTTTTTGATTGCAGATCAAATGTGCAAAACTAGTTTTCACTCTTATTATAGGTTATTGTCATAAACGTGAATTGAATTTTAAATCGATTCTACGGCACAGTTAAGTGTTTCTCTGTAACTACGGTCCTCCAAAGTGCAATGCCAGTAAAGCTTGCTTGCTTGCTTTTTGTCTTCAGTCTCCAGCAAGTGAAACATGCTCAGTTGGACTGAGGTCAGGTGACTGGGTTGGCCGGTTAAGAACATTCCAGTGCTTGGCCATAAAAGCTCCTTGGTTGTCTTGTCTGTGTGGGGGCCACAGGTACATTATGAAGACCTTCGACCTAAAATTAAAGCTAAAATTCAGAACTTAATCTCAGGTTAATTTCAAATGCAATGAGCTGAAATAGAGTCAAAACAGCAGAAATGTGCCACTTTCCAGACTACCTAGCTGTGTCCTTGGGTTTGCTGTTTGCTTACTCAGGGATTTTAGATTATGTGTGATGAGGCAAATGAAACACTGATTTTATTTTATTTTATGTATTTTGCTGGAAGAGGTCTTATGCATATTGTACACAAACCTTGCAGAACGCGTACGTCCGTGCTACATGCTAGCATTTTTTTTTCATTCAGAGCTCAGCATTAGCATTAGCGATTTTGATGAGTGACATTCCAGAGCGTTCAGTGACGGATTCGAAGAAGGCTTTTGAGTCAGACCCTGAAATCTCTGCAGACCACACTGACGCAACTCCATATTGCATCTGAGCTCCAGTGATGTAATCTGTGGAATCTGTCTCCAATAGTGTGATTTCATTAGAGCACGGCCGAACACACCCAACAATAAACTGCAGAGAGACCTGACACATATGGCAGAGGCTGTTTATCCAGTTTGTTAAATAGTTGGTTCTCGTTACCAAACTGTAAATGCACCAATGTAGCTGTCATCTACTGCATCTTTCTGTCAGAAAAGCATCAAGTTCCCCCAATTCCTTTTGTCTTGCGTCACACTGCGGTTGGGGAAGATTTTCTTTCTAAAAACCCCTGAACAACAGCCACATTTCAAGCTGGTACAGTTCAAGATATGACTCTCAGTTCCTTGATTTCAGGTATTTCCCTTACTTTCTATATGCTCGCATGTTCACGTGTGAAAGTAAAAGAGTCTCATATTTCAGAAAGTAATTTTGTGAAACACAGTCCTTTTTGACTGTTTTTATTCCATATCCAACAGCTGATGCATTTCTAAAATTCCCAGGAAACTCTTCAAAAACCACTTCGCCCCGAAATTACAGTGAATGAAGAGGTGAAAACCAGTCACAATGATCTCTCCCTTTTTATAGGAGACAAGCGTATACCCTGGTTTGACTGACCATGTGTTTACAAGTGCAAATAGAGCACAAGATGCAAACACAACCAGTGAGATGCTCATTAAAATATTCCTCTATGCCACTGCTAGCTGAGAAAAAAGCTGCACAATGCTGCAAAGTTGAGTTGTGACTTGTTTTTGTCATAAAGCTTATACTGGTCTAAACTGCATTTCTTAGGGCTTTTCAAGGATTAATTTCATGGTTATATATATTTTTTTCTTGTTCCTGACATTCAGCCTGAAAACCTGCTGTACCAAAACATGTGGAACAGATCATAGCAGAAAGACCTTAAAGCAAAGAACCTTATTAGGTGGACATTTGCAAAATGAAAGAATGTTGTACACTGCTCCGCAGATAATAACCCCTGAGTTGGATTTCGGTTGTCACTAGGCTTTCCAAGCTATGATCCCTGGAAGAATTTATAGTCAAATTAAAATGGTTTTTATATGTTATTTATGATTCTGGCTGTTATTTTGAAATAAAACATTGCTTTCAGTGGCTTTGGACTAACCAGAAGCCACTGTGAAAGCCACTCAGCCTGTCTCTACAGAGCTGTGTGTAATTTAGCAGCAACAAGTTAACTCCTTCTCCCTGGGAAATAAAACATTATTTTGTCAGCGTACGTCCAAGAGTAAATGCTGTGGAAGGGCTTCTATTGGTGGTGTGATGGTGTGTGTGTGAAGTGCACAAATCTTTTTTGTTTACAGTCACCATCAAGTTCAGGTCATTTGATGGCGACTGTGTCTTTTGGCTTTTCTACAATAATATTCCAGACAGATTCCTTATTTTACCCTAATCTGTTCCATTCTGTTCTTAGCCATCAGATTTAATGACTGAACATGTGTCAGTTTGGGACTTCATGTGCTGCGATGGGATATCATCCACTGACGAGCCGTGAATCATCCTGTCACGGCTGCAGTCCCACATGACTCAATCCAGCCCTTGTCCTGAGCTCTGGCGGTCCACAGTAACTGTTTGAGAGTATGTGTCAGTGTGAGGGTGTGTGGGGTTTGTGTGCACTTGCCCATGATGTTAAAGAGAAAGTTAGAGAATGAAAGCCTATATGTGTGTGTGTGTGTTTGTGTGTACTCTGGGTTGTAGAAGTCCTGTTTCTCTGCTTTCTGGGGTGGGAGAATGGAAACAATGGGCACATTGTGCAGCAAGTTGGCAAAGAGGAGACGGGAGAATTGGTGGAGAAGGAGGAGGTGGAGTGAGGTGGGGAAGAGAGGAGGAGACAGGAGGGGAAAGCTGAGGAAAAGAGAGATGATAGAAGATGAAAAGGGAGAGCACATGTGGAGTAAAGTTGGGGTGAGAGGAGTAACAAAGCAGGAGAAATGGAGGCAAGAGAATGATGGGTCAGTGTGGAAAGGAGTTAAGGAAGGGAGAGGAAAGCATGGGAAGAAGGAGAGAAGAGGAAAAATGGATGGAAGACAGCAAAAGGTGAGGTAGAGAGGAGCAACACCAGAAAGAGAAAAGTAAGGAGGAGTGGTAATAGAGCAGAGAAGAGAAATCAGATGAAAAGATGAAAGAAATCAGAAAAAAGTTAGAAATCACCAGCGTGGAAAGGTGTGAGAGGAGCTTAGGATGCAAGGAGATGAGAAGAGAGAGAAGAGAAAGACATCAGGAGGAACTGGGCAAATATGTAGAGAAGGGTATGGGTTGGAAAGGAGGACATGAAGGGAGATTATATGAAAAAAGGAGGGAAGAAGTGGAAGAAGTATGGAAAGTTAAGTCTTCTTAGTCACTTGTCATACATGAGGTATCCTTCTTGCCATAGCAGTGACAAGTAGGAATTTGTGGATCAAATGTGAACTCTTATAATACTGTGTCTGCAACAGAACCGATGCAAAGAAAGTCAGTCCTTTTAAGAGTTTTAAGAGTTAATAGCCCTGACACCTCCAAACAAATGGCAAACCTTGATCCAGGACTGTCATAGTATGGATCTCGGTCCAACCTGGCCACCTCAAAAACCCTGGACATTTCAGTCACTCCATTTTATGGGATGAAAGTTAAAAATATAAACTCAGTGCATAGTAACCAAGCTGAGGTTGAAACATGGGCAGGACAAGTTTCAGCGTCTACAGACAGTTTGTAAGTATTGAATGAAGAGACTTTTTTTTCACTGTCAGATGTTTCCTCCATTAATGTTAACTCATTCATCAAAGTCTGCACAGCAGAACTCAGTTTTACACCTTTTTAAATCATGATCATGGCCCAGATGTGTACAGTGGAATTGTTATGCAATATGAAAATGTATGCATGACGTTATAACTGTAAGCACTCTTTGATGTTTTGTGACTTTTTATGATAATGAATAATTCTCTCAAAGCTATAAACTACAGAGCCAGTAATACAGTCTGTGATACCATGCTGATGAACTGTAGTTCAGCTCCATTTCCTGCATAATAAAACATTTTTCATCAGAACATTAACATCCAGCTGAGCTTCATATGGTAATTATTTTTCAAAGAGTTCAAAGTTCCAAAGCCAGGAGATATATCATTTTCTCCATAAAAAGAAAATCATAGATTCATCATGATAATATCCTGTGAAACTACACACTGACACACTAATACTGTTCGCTGATGCAGACTAAACACTCTCTGGTTGTAGGAGTAACTTGTCAAACCTGAAGTTCCTCGTAAAGCTTTGTTCCTCTCAAGACTGTACAAGCAAAAGCAACCAGGGGAAGACTGGATGATGAATTGTTTAGAGACTGGGAACAGACTTGGCTTTGTTAAAGTTTATCTACCTAGACCGGACTAAGTCAGTTTATCTCAGTAGGTGTTAGAGCAAGGATAAGAAAATACAGAGGGTGCGCAGACCCTACATTCACTCCTAAACATATTTTCCTAAAACAAGTCACATTTATTTTTATTTAAATTTAAAGCGACAGTGACTATAAACAAAATATCAAAAATGCTTACAATAATGTTTGCAACAATCATAAAAACCATGTTGTGATAGTTGGAGTGATAGGACGTGGTATGCTGCTGATCTTAGAGTGAGACTGTAAATACCCTTATGAGAGACACAAGGAAGTTAAGGTGAGGGAAACAGGGGACATTTGTCGTCATGGTTACAGCAATAACCGTATGATTACCTGCAGGAAATGACTGGAGGTCATGGGTAGTAAATAGGAAGCGAATATGGGTTTCCTCTGCACTACCCATTGACCTTCTACAATAAAATCACACCGTTTCCTCCTTTGCTCCCGTCATAATTACTACGGATGCTTAAAGTCTTTGTAGCTTGAATATATTGTATGTTGTTTAGGGGTGTTAACTGAAACAAGTGTCTCTGCTGTCTAACCATCTTTTGCCATCTTTCAACAAATCTTCAGATCAGGGTCAAAGCTTCATATTGACATTTCTGTAGCCTCTTTTGCACCGCTGTTAAAATCTAAAAGATGGATTGTCACCACATGAATCCATTCCATTTAGGGTACTCCAGCTTTCAAGTCTAAACTGCATTCAAGCAGCTGCAAGTGGAGCTTGGACTTTTGGTCTTGTTGAATCTCTGCAGCTTCCAACATCTGAGGGCCTGTAGAAATATTTCATCCTGCATGTATCATTCAATGTCTATTTCATAGTATATTGAGGTTTGCGTGTTTGCTCATTAACTCATAAAGCGTGTATGAGTGAAAAAGTGAAGCAGAGAATACAAAAACTGCTGAGTGTGTGTGTGTGGTAATTAGCTGTGTGTAATGAATATACTGACGCGGCCCTGGTGCTGATGTGTCTGAGTTATGACCTCATTTGTGTGGATTCCAGGGTGGTCCTTTCATAGCCTGTTAGACACACACACACACACACACACACACAGAAAACACACTTTCTTCTCTCTTCACACAGCCTGACTTTGTCACACATTAATACCAAGCATGAAGAGAGCGCGTCAACACACACTCAGGCACAGCAAGCGTTTTGTTCTCAATCTTTAACACCCAGGGTTCAAGACATTGTACACACACACACACACCCAAACTTCCCTCTTTCACTCACACACACACACACACACACCCACACACATTAAAATGCTTTAACAACATAGTAATATGTTCTTTTATATAAACACCCAGGTGCAGGAACACAGAAATCTAAAATCCCCTCTTTCTGTGTCCTCTTTTTTGCTCAATCTTTCCCTTTTACAAGACCCACCCACCGGCTGTTGCAAGCAAACACACACACTAGCACACACAATGACAGGATCTCCCTCTGCAGGCTCCAAGGGTCTGATGAAAGTGTTGGGAATGTGTACTGAGAGGCCACTGACACTTCCTCCACTTTCTAGTACTGACGACTCGCCTCAGGCATCTAATGCCCCGGTGACTGCTCCCTCCAGACGTTTAATGGCCATAAACCGCAGATGACATGCAGAATAAATGGGCTTTCATCTGCTGTGGTAGTTGTCCTAGTGGCTGCCTCACCGTGGATTTATCCTGCATTAGTGTTGCTGCTGTCACTCGGCTGCTCCCTTTACGGCTTCTAATGGCTGAATTATTGCTTTTTTCTGGATATGAGTCACAATTAAAAAAAAAAAAAAAAACCCTAGAAATTACACGTGGGTTGGATAATGTGCTTTCTAAATTGATTTTTAAGATCACCACAGACACCAAAAATTAGAAATGGAAATAAAATTAGAAATGGAAAAGGCTGCTTCTAGTGCATAATCACAAGTTTTGCTGATTGTTTCCGGATAATGTGCTACTTTCAGTTTCCTGTCACATTTTATGCAAAAGAAGCCACGCACAATACAGATCAACTCTGACGATTTCATATTAGAGAATAGTAGTTTGAGTGGTCTTTAAAGATAGTTGTTTAAAAAAAAAAAAGATGGACTCTGAAACTCTGCTCATAAATCAAAGATAAACACACACTAAAACATGTAATGAAAAAACAGGGCCCTATTAAAATGATTGCTGACCAGTGTTTATTTTGTGACGTGTCTTACAGACATCGATGTGCAGAAATGAAGCAGATGCATCCGGCTTGTCTGAAGCAGTGCAGTATTAGCAGTGATTCAATATAGCTAATAGAATGTACCATTGCTGTTTCAGTGAATTAAATAACATTTAGAGTCACTCCAAGCACACAAGGCTGCAGATGGAGTTCCTTATCGGCCCACCTCAGGAAATTTGAGATATAAACAGAGTCCAGAAAACCGTTTATTTAATTGATAAGGACTTCCTTTTTACTTATTGACCTAATGCCGTTTTGGCTAAGGAGTATAAGGATGTGGTACACTGCCAAAATTCTGAGCCAGCCTACTGTATACTTGATGGGCAGTGTTGCTTTTGGTTGGATTAATATTCAAAATGGGCTAAATATAGAGTTTACAATACGGTGTGCTGTGGAACACAAGCACAGTGAGGAACTGAATTATGGGTTATAGCTATTCACAAAACTAACCGTCTACATTATGTAACATGTCTTGTAAATTACAGCTATCAAAACAGTATATTTTACCAAAGAGATTTAGTACTCCTTTGCTGTTAAGGTGCAGGGGTTGAAAAATATTTCTGGCAATCTTCAGCTTTCATACAGTAGCTTTCAACACTGCCTCATTTCCCCTGGAGTATCCCTTATTTTTCATGTGAATTTTTGAGGGGTGAAGGTTGTGATCGTTTTCCCAACACTGCAGATTAGTCCAAGAGGAAGAAAAAAGAAAAAAAAAGAAAGAAAATATCCTTCATGTTTGCAGTTCAGTTTTGGCAGAGTGGGGATTGTATCTGTGTCACTGCAGAGCTAACAGAAGGTTTAAGGGATTGGAACAGTCAAATTAGAAGGTAAATCAAAAGAGAAGGATTTCCACAAAAACACTGGCCTTTGACCCAGAACTTCTAATACCCGTTCTTTCATTCCTCGTCCCCTCTTGTTTCTTCAGTTGCTTCCCCCCTTCTCTCTCTTTGTCTCTGGATCACTTAGACACACACACACACACACAATATACTCTAGCCCCGAGGTCCTGTTTCCGGTCTGTGGTGTATGAGAGAGACCAGCCAGCAACCATCTGTGTGGGACTGGAGCTTATTACACACACACAGTTTTCCTGTGAGCATTGTTTGTGTGCATGAGTTGAGTCTTCAGCGTCATGTTGCTGCTTAGTTTTCTCAGTTTCCTCTGATGGATTTTGTTTTTTTTTTTTAAAGCAGGAACCCTTGTAAAACTTGGCCAGATGGAAAAAACATGTTTTTAGGTTCATGTCACATGACGCACAGATACATAAACACACACAGACACACTGCTGCTCACACATAGCAAGAAAGCTTGCAGGCACTCAAAACACACCACCTTTGTGTAGGGTTGCTGTAAACTGACTTGTACATAATACAGGTTTTGTTTCTAACAATTGTTTTTAGACCTTTTGCTCTTATAAAGCTGCCGTTCCTGTCTTAATGATTGCTGCTCAGAGCACCACACACACACACACACACACACACACACACACACACACAAATGACTAATGAACAAATTGAGTCTAAATCCAAAGCGGATTTTTGTTTTTCCATGTTTCAGAAACAGGTTTAAGTCCACATGTTTCCTAAAGAACTGCTTTGTGTTGAACATTATGAAAGAAGAGTATATGTGTTTTCCTGAAGCAGAGATTAACTCATTATTGAGTAAACAGAGCATGTGCTCCAACAGGTAACACAGAGGCCATACTGTTTAGGATAGCAAGGTTTTGTTTTGAGTTTCCTAAATACTACGCATACACACACACACACACAGAGAGAGAGAGAGAGAGAGAGAGAGAGAGAGAGGGAGAGAGAGCGAGAGAGAGAGTAATGATCACCGTCACTGATTTTGGTAAAATTCCTAAGAAAATTGAAATTCCCATGTATGGCTGTATGTCAAGCTCTTTGACTGAACTACCTGGTATTTCATTCCAGTCAGATCTTGTAAACCTAACAAGTTTGACTCATACCCTATGATTCAGTTTAGGAAAACAAGAAGGTGGGATCGATGGAATCTGGATTTTCCTTTGTATTTTTATGTGGGTATAATTTGAGACAATAAGCAGTGATACAGATCAGTGCACTTACATAATAAACCCTGTTTTTTATTTAAAAACTCCAGTATCCCCCCATTTACCAACAGATTACAGGACGAACACTGCTTATGTGAGAGCATCACCTTTTTTAATGAAAATGCAAAAACCCGCATATAAATCTTTTTTTTTAATGTCGTATATTTTCTCCTTTCAGAAAGCACCACTACCACCATGGATGAGGAACAGTGCTACTACAATGAGACCATCGCCTTCTTCTATAACCGCAGTGGCAAGTACCTTGCTACTGACTGGAACACCGTCAGCAGGCTGGTGATGGGACTGGGCATCACCGTGTGCATCTTCATCATGCTCGCCAACCTTCTGGTGATGATCGCCATATACGTCAACAGGAGATTCCACTTCCCCATCTACTACCTGATGGCCAACCTGGCAGCTGCTGACTTCTTTGCTGGACTGGCCTACTTCTACTTGATGTTCAACACGGGACCGAACACGAGGCGACTGACTGTTTCAACATGGCTGCTACGCCAAGGCCTGATTGATACCAGCCTGACGGCGTCTGTGGCCAACTTGCTAGCCATCGCCATCGAGCGCCACATCACCGTGTTCCGTATGCAGCTACACACTCGTATGAGCAACCGCCGTGTGGTAGTGGTGATTGTCATAATCTGGACCATGTCCATAGTCATGGGGGCCATCCCGAGCGTGGGCTGGAACTGTATCTGTAGTATTAAAACTTGTTCCAATATGGCACCGCTGTACAGCAACTCCTACCTGATCTTCTGGGCAGTGTTTAACCTGGTGACTTTTGTTGTCATGGTGACACTGTATGCCCACATCTTTGTGTATGTGCGGCAGCGGACCATGAGGATGTCACGGCACAGTTCTGGACCACGACGCAACCGAGATACCATGATGTCTCTGCTGAAAACTGTGGTGATTGTGTTGGGTAAGGAAGAGATGTAATGTGTTCTACCTATCTATCTTGCAATCTTGCTATCAAGCTATCTATATCTATCTAGCTTTTGACTGCTGTCTAGTTATCTATCTTAGAGTTATCTATCTAGTCATCTTCTACATTTATACTGCATATGTCTCTATCTAGAAAGCTAAAAGTTGAGTGTTTGAGCAACAGCAACTGCGAAACGTGCATTATCTGAAAGGGGTGTCTTTGCCTTTGCTTCTGGTTGATGTTTCACACTCACTGTTCATTGAGAGAGTTTTAGAAATGTCAGGAGGAGCATTTCAGACATATTTTCCTCCCAATTAATATAAAGTAGTTATACTGGTTTCCAGCATAACAGAACGGGACATAAGCTATCTTTACATTGTAGTTATGAGTTTTCTACCCAACTGCTGCAAACGCGTCTTTGATTGTTTCTAAATGGATAACCCATCTATCTGTGTAGCAGTGAGTGCGATGTGTGTGCTGAAGTCATCAGCATCAACAGAACAATGAATCTGTTGATGGGTCCGAGCGCTGTGTCTGCCTAGCACGACTGCAAGCCTTATATACATCACCTCAGCCAACCCTGTTTCCTAGAAACTACATTTTTCCTTGCCTTTGCCAAGAAGTATGAAATATTCACATCCAATCCACAAGTTTAAATAATCCATACTTATCCTTGAATTGTAATATTGTTTTTTCTTTTGTTTTGTTCTTTAAAATATTAATGTAGTGTAGTGTGGATCTCCTCTTATAAAACCGTGCCTGCATGTGCTTTTAGCTGAGCTGTGTGTGCAGTCTGACAGTTTTACATCTGAGCATTCAGTGGAGGTATGTTTCCCATTTTGCAAGTCTCCAGGCCTCTTCAGTGGTATGTAATGAATTGCTGCTTTTTTTTTTTTTTTTTTCTTTTATGGACTGAGTAAAGCACAGTAGCAGACTAACTTGAGAGTGTGAATTGTGGGAAAAGGGCTTCTTAGTGTTTGGAAGCAGGATGTATTGGTCCTAGACAAAACATACCAAAGCATTCCATGTGATTTGTCTCCTATGTGCTGTGTTATCTCATCCTGTTGCTTCTGTTGTCTTTACTCCACACTTAATTCAAAGCAGTGGTCAGCAGAATGTGCTCTGTAAAAGTGAAAAAACATATATTTTCTTCTGCTTAGAGACACTTTGTTATTTCTACATATTTAACCTGTTTTGCAGTCCAGCAGTTTTGTGGAAAAGAGTCAAGCTGTTCTGAGTCTCATCTGCAGGCTTTGCAGGCTTGCAGAGAAAAGTCTTATACCAAAACAGCAGACGGTTCCTCAGAAATTAAACCATACACATCACACTCTATCTCAAGCAGTAAAAGGTCTGGCTCGGGGTCAGTGACATGACAATCAAAGCTTATAAATAATTTACAAAAGTTTTACCGAAAGAGTTTAGCTCACTACTGTGATTAGAGGAAAGCGTAGAGTTTATGATTAGGCTGAGCTGTAAAGGCTAGTTAAGGCATAGTTTGCCTTCGGTAAGAAGGGCTTTACTATACTTATGTCAGTCCAACAAATCTCACTTAACTCACATTAATTCTAATCATTATTGCTTCAAATTCCTGAACAAATCACATTTGTTTCTTTTTATTAATGCCAGGCCCACACTGGGAAAGTTAAGTCTTTTGAGTGAGGGTGTGATGTGTTTTGGTTCAGTCTGGAATCCACTGCTGTTTCTGAATGAGGTCATTTTTAGGGACTAAGGAGGATATTAAATACCACATTTTTTTGTTGAACTGATGGAAGGGAGGTACTGGCCTATTTCAATTGGATATGCAGTACAATCACTTACTCACATCTCTTGGACACTTCGTTCCCAATGTGTGTAGACAAATCCCTCTTTGCCTGTTCCCATGTCCCCTCTGACCAATGTAAAACAAATAAGGTCAAAAGACATTCAGTTTCGAGCGGAGTTAGCGTTGCCATTGAGTTCTGGGTTTTGATTATGTTCGTCTGCTTAGGGGAAGGTTATGATGAGTTCAGCCTTTGCTGTTTGACCAGAAAGTAAATCCCACAGCAAAACTCCTTCCAGATTTTCCCATCTGCTGACCAGATGATACTAATTGTTCCCCTGCTGCCTACTGTCCTTTCCACTTGTCCCTCTCAGGATGCTGTTAAACCAGCCATGGGTGATTTCTTCTCAGAAGGACAGGGTTAGGTGTGGGAAGAAAAAAATACAAAGTTGGTTACGCAAACTTGCACATATGCACCCATTCACAAGCACGTATACGTACACAAATAGTCTGTCTCATATTCACATGAATCCCAAGGCTTAGGCTTATAAAGAGCAGTGGGACACAAGGTTAGCTCCATTCAGATAAGCTCGGATGGGAAAATGAAACCAGAATCTGGCTTTATATGCTTTGCCAAAGATAATTGAGATAGGGGGGAAACACATACACACACACACACACACACACACACACACGTGGAAATAGCATTATAACACACATACAAATAGATATATAAAACATCCTTCCTGTGCTTTAAAGACACCCTATAGAGTTTTTGACCACTTGTAACAGTATATTTCAGTTCTACAAGGAAAAAGGGTTCAACGATGAGGGCAAGCTCATTATGTTAACAGAAACATCCAATATGTGAGGAAAACGTTTGCACTACAGCAAGCAGGACGTTATGTGTTTATGTTTAAGAAATTATTATTGGGCAATTTCAAACATTTAAAATATCAATATTGGCAAAAATTGAGATCAGGCTACTTTTCTGACTTCCAAAAAAGAACAGCACACAGCCATTTTCTTAAACTGGTCAGTGGGAAGCATCCAGAACTGTCTCTCATGCAGTGAATGTAATAGACAAGATAGGCTCTCAGGCGACAGCTAGTTTGAACTGTGCTACTCCTTGTAATTTAATAATGCATAAAAATCTCCATTTAGTAAAACACTTGCATTAGAACTAGGCTGCATTATAACTTGCTAATAGCGGACACAGCATCCTGCAGGTGTGGCATTTTTTGGTTTGTTCTGTACTGATTCTGACTTAAAGTAAATACTGTTGCATGTAGGTACCTGAAAAAAAAGGTGAAAAAAGTGGAGAGAGGTGTGTAGAAACCTGACACAATGGCCAAATCTAGTGAAATGACTCTGATGATCGGATGCAGAGAGATCTGTTATCTATGATGTCAGGTCACAGACAGCCTTGCTAGCTTTCGGCCACTTGTGCCTCTCTGCTGAAAAAAAAAAGTTTGAATGACACCAACAGAGATTCTCTTCACTCTTTAATGAGTCAACGGTTCTGTCAAATTAACCATGAACCCTGTGTGAGTGCCTGTGTGTCAGGTGGTGACCCATGTAGGGGATTCTGTGAATGATTTGATTATCTTAAAGCTCATGGCGTTGTATGTGGTTGCATCGTCAGACAGTGCGGAGCGCCAAGACATACCATCGCCCAAACACATGCAAACAGATGGCCTAAAGCTGACTTACACTTGTTTCTAGATCACTATGGTATAACCATTTAGTGTTAAACCCACCCAGTCACTGATGTTCATATCTAGATATCAGAGTGAGAACAGTGAGTAACGGTTACACGCCCCCTCGCACACCCACATTTCTGTCTCTCTGCTGCTACAATTCATGTGCGTCTTCTGGATGACTGGTAGCAGAACTGATCAGAGCTAACTACGAGCCAAACCCTCCAATCTAATGTCAGCATGGAAACATGACTGGTATGCAGCTTGCAATATCACCTGTTTTCTGTGTGTTTGAGTGTGTGTGTGTATGTGCAAAGCACTTAATGCCAGAAATTACTGTTCACAGAGCAGCTTTTCTAATCAATCACAGTGGCAGCATCTGTCCAAACGAATCCTGTTTCCGCAGCATCAGTTGTTACTTTCTGGCAAACTCTTCAGTGTCCTTAAACATGTATCAATGGATGCTTCCAGGGTGTGGACCAAAACATACAGTATTTTACTTACTATTGCAGCCTTTCTTGTTTCTTAGAAACTTGGTAAGCTTGCATATGTAAGCCCATGTTAAAGGTCTTAAATGTAATCTAGTATTATCCAAATCAACTCTGGATCAAACTGGATGCTTGGCATGGATCAACAACAGCTCAGGAATTTGATTTTGAGAGTGAAAATTCATACAGTACCTATAATACCTATAATCTGTTACAGTTTTGCTTGCTATGCTGTAAACATTTTAACTCATAGTGCTGACATTACTGGCAAGTTTCAGCTTATCAAATAAGTAGCCATATTGTCAAAAACTGGTTTGAACTTCTAATCCTTAAGATTTGTGCCCATGTTGATTTTATGACACCTGTAGTTACCATGGTTACAGCAAGCTCAGCTTAATATTACAGCAAACACTCATTGAACTGTTTGGTTAGAAATACAACAGAGGAGCAGTGCAGCCAAGTTATGTTGTTTTAATAAAGATATCACTCAAATATCATTGCAAACACCATCTGATTTCATGCTGGTCACAGGGCATGGTTGGAGGGGAGCAGCCCGTCACTTGCAGCTCTTCATCTAACGCCTCACTGTGGCTGCTCCTTCTTGTTTCATTACTCGCTGCAAAAAATGAAAAATGATCTGCTGGGTTTGGTTCTAATGCATTCTCATACAGAATGATGTTTCTAATCAGAAAATATCTGCATTTGTAGCCTGAAGCAACAATTTGGTGGCATCAAATTAATTTATCAACAGAACAGAATAGGAGCAGACTGGTGCTATTTTAGAGCTGAATCAAATAAAACAGAGGGACCTAAGCGCCGCTTTAAATCAGATGCGCTTTTGGGAAATTGTCGTTTTTTTTTTTTTGTTTGTTTGTTTTTTTTCTTTCAAAGTAAGGTTTGAAAAACTAGAAATCTCAGCACCTGGAAGTGAGTCGCTGTAGATATATTATAGTGTATTATAGTATAGTATTATAGTACAGCAAGACAAAAAAAAAAAGAAAGAAAGAAACACAAACCCATTAGTGCCATTTCAAAGAATTTACTGTACTTCCAGTCAAACGCGTGTTTCTCTAACCATTAGCTCACTGTGTACACTATAAGCCTATTTAACAATAACTGTAAACACTCAGCTACTGAATGCCAACTTTTATCTGCTCTTCAGTGTGTGTGTGTGTATGAGATGTGCTGATGTGGAAACAGGAGAAGAGGACAAAGAAATCCCTCAGTGGACTACTGGGAAGCTATTGGACCATTTGAGAAATGTACATAATGGTTTCTGCCTGCTAACTTATATTACTGGGATCATGGTCATGACCACAGATGATGGTTGGGTTAGAAAAATAATAGAGATAAACGGAGGGAGAGATACAGGAGAAGGGTAAAACTGAGAAATGGGCATGGGAGTAGAGAGGAAGACAGGTTGCAGAAAAAAGGCATGACCACATGGAGACAAAGAAAAGAGAGATGAGTGAAGGGACGGAAGTGGAAAAAGTGGAGAGACTGAGACAAGACACACAAGAGGGACATGAAAAAAATGAAAGGATGTAGGAAGGGAAAGGGGGAGAGAGACAGGAAACCAGCAAGAGAAAAACAGACAGAGAGATGCAGCTAGAGAGATTAATGGGAAGAAAGGCAGTGAGACACACAGAAGAATGAGAACAGTAATTTAATATTGGGTGTTTATTCATTTTTGAGGCCCTGACAGAATTGCACTTTAGTGGAAACCTAAGCCGATATGAAGACGTGAGAAATAATAGTAAGACATGAAAATCAGAGATAGCAGAATGTGAAGCTCCATAATGAGTTAAGCATGTTACTACAGGTGGAATACATCAGCACAATGCAGAGACTCTCAGAGGTGTGAGACACAGCTTTATATCAGAGACTCAAAGGAGCATCCCAGAGGTTTTGAAGTTTTATATATATATATATTAGAGATAGACCGATATGGTTTTTTCAGGGCCGATACCGATTATTAGTAGTCAAGGGGGCCGATAACCGATATTTGGAGCCGATATTCATTTGCGGTAAAAGTGAAAATATTGGTGTCGAAATTTTGAATAGTACAAACTCAAACACTTAACTTAGTTTAAATGCCTCTAAGCATATGTTTAACAGCTTTTCAGATTTGCAACACGATAGAAGACTTAAGTCCATCTGCAATAATGATTTGAAAAAATAGAGAGAGTTAAAAGTGGGGCCACATGTTTACATATGCTCAACTCGCTTGCATGCTTAATTTATTACAGCATTTGGGAAGCTGATTTTAGTTAGTTCTGTTATATTTTAACATGTGATAGCAGGGACCCTGTCATTCAAAACTAGGCTGCCAAGAAACTACTAAAGATTAATGTTACTATAGATGAAAAAATAGTACAATAGCAATAGGAGAGACTGTTCATCCCTGAACACCATGCAGTTTATGTTGGCTTTGTGATGCAGTTACATTGTATTATTATGACGTATTAAGCAACATCCTGCTCCTCTCTACAAGAAACTATCAAAGGAACTATCAAAGACAGCTTCAGAACACACTTCATCAAACAATATGTCATTTTCTGCTGCCTGGGATCAATTAACAGAAAAAGGCAAAGTACAATAACTTGGTAGTTAAACAGCCATTATTGCTCTACAGTTTTTTCTCAGACGGTGCTTTACTGTCAGTTTCTGCTGTGGCCCACACACACACACACACACACACTATTCTCTAACCATCCCCTCAATGTGCTTCCCTGCAATAAAACTAACTGATTTCACTCTCTCTCTCTCACACACATACATACTTCTACTATCGCAGACTATTTCCATATCAATATAATCAGCAGCCTTGTTTCCAGTAATTAACAGACACGTCTGGAGGGACTGCTAGCGAGCAGAGCTGCTGCTCTGTTTATATAACGTTATTGGACTCACAGTAACCTTACTAGTAGTTGTGAGTTGTAGAGGACTGGGACGTTTATTACAATATCGGGAGAGTCTGCAGCTTTAACTTGCCTTCGAAACACACATCTGCTCTCCGGAGCTTCTCCACACGACAAAACTTGTTCTCCTCTCTGCCGTGTGTGTGAGCACTGTGCATGCACAGATTTCACTGCTGATTGGCTGTTACCCAATCAGCCAATCAGCTCTGTTTGTAACCAATCAGATGGTGCTGTGGGTGGGACAATGCTGTAGACAGAGTAGTGACTGCAGACAGAGAGGCTGATACAACTCAACAACACAACAATGTAAAAGTTATCAGTATACTGTGGGAAACAAATTACAGATTTTATTTGTGTGTCTGTGAAATATTTTTCCTGACAAGTGAAGTCTTCCGGTCATTCAGTAACGATTGTTCTCTCTCAGAAGTAGCGTGACCTTCTCGATGCACTGTAAAGGAGTATAGGTCAAAGCTTGGGGTGCAGAGTTTTATAGGGGCACACTGTGGCTCAGGAAAATAAATAGATCATAAATTAGATTTACAAAATGTGGCTACCTGCTGCAGAAGAGGCAGCAGTTTACATCCCATCTCCACTTAACAACCGTGGATTCCTGTCAACCAGGACGATGACCTTTCCCTAACCTTCACAAATAAGTTTTATGCCTAATTTCTTTTTTATAAATTTCGTATGTCATAGTGAAAAACAAAAAGTCAGAAGACCAGAAAAAAATAATACTTGCAACTGATTAACCACTAATGTACAGTAAGTTTGACAATATAAGAACAGATGCCATAAATTTTACAGTGATGGATTACCTTTCTTCAGCATTTGTCATCTCTCTCTGCAAGTTATTTTTCCAAGCAGAGCCAAATATGTGGAAACTGACGGCGGCATAAAATGTGGTCATTCAAGAGAAAATGTCATTTCTAGTTAAAGGGCCAAACACACAGAACCACCAGCATGATCCTCTGAGTCCTAACCTTGTGGTTATGTAATTCTGTGCTGTGCTGCATGCAGCTAGAGTGTCAGTAACAATGAAAAACAATGTCACAGACATCTTAATGATGAAGACTGGAAGAAACACACCACGTTAGCCAGTAGAGCAATGTCTTTCCTGACAGATACAAAGTTAAATTTGGAAAGAAATCCATGTTTGCTAATCTGAAGGAGGGGGTGGTGTGCAGAGACAGAAAAAGACTGGAAAAAACTTTGCTCATAGTCACAATTATAAATCTGATTGCAAGGCTAAGCATGCTGGGATGGAACAGACACTTTATGTGAGTGCTTTCTCAACACCACTAAATGTTTTAGTGTTCATGAGTGCTCCTCCATCTGTCTTTGTGCCGTGTATAATTATGTAAGTGAGTGTTTGCGTGTGTTTGCGTCTGCACATGTGAGTGTTTATCTGTGTCAACCCTCAGTTTTGCATGTGTGTGTTTGTGGGACTGTGGGGTTCATTGCCATAGTCTGGTCTCCATTATTCCCTTATTTTTGTTCCCAGAGCCTTCTGTTCCAATTCTTATGGAAACCCATTTCCACCAGGAACAGAAAAAAAGAAGAAAATGACCATAAACATATGGAATGGAATGTCCAAATAATATTACAAGTAAAAGTGATCATTATGAAATATTATATTTTTATAATGAGATAAACTTTTTGACATCAAGCTTGTCTTTTTTGGATAGTCCTTCACCTATAGGTAATAAGAGATTGGTCATATATTGGATTCTTGTTTTGATTTGCTGAAATGTGTTGCAGAGCGTCTTGGCTCTCAAAAAGGTCAAATCACTGTGTAGCTGAAGATTATCCTTTAAAACTTCCATATATGTCTCATGCTCCTGTGTAATTCCGAACTGTATCAAGGCCTGGAAAGCTTCGAAGTAGTTTTCCATACATTTCCAAAGTTTCCAGTCCTGCTCCGGAGTCTTGTTTATTTACTTTCCTCTACTGATTTTCCATTTCTTCTGTCCTGTCCTTTTCCTTCTATGTGGCGTTTTCAAGTAGTGACTAAGCAGAAGGTTTCACTTAGGTCTGCAAAAAACAACACATTTGTTTCTTCCGTAAACAAAAACACTGGTTTACCCTCTGTGAACCTGGTGTGGCAGTAATGCTGCTCCCTGTGGTCATTGTAAACCAGTTTCATTTTTGGGGGGCAATGTAAAGAGGTAATTTCGAGACAAAGGGTGTAACGCAAGCAACTACATACCCCTGGATTCAGAGAGGAAATGACAGAATCCAAGAGTGAAACCTCTCAGGTCATAGCTTCACACAAAGACTGTTTTCTTCCTCATTCTGTGGGAAAATTGTATGAAAGAAAAAATATAAAAAGCCTTGTATGGATAAGAATATACTTATGTGTTTAGGGTAAATTTCATAACCATATTTTGTTTCCTGTCTTGCTGAAGGAAAGAAACATGGTCACAGAACACAGTCATGTTTTTTTTTTCTTTTGTGCTGAGTCTTGTTGTTTCCATAGTAAGATGTTTCACTGAGAGACAAATAGTTAAGATAGTTTCTCTGCTGGGCTGCGAACCGTTTCAGAAATTTATCTAACTCTGGAGAGTCTGCCTGCATAGCTGGGAAGTGAGGTCAAGCCTTTCGCAGCAGCTGCCGCCTGCAAACACTAACAGATAACAGGCCTGCCTGTCAGTATTGTCTCTCCCTCTCTGGTCTCTGCTTGCCCAATTTCTATAGTTTAACATCTCTTTAGTCCGAAGTGAAATAAAATATCCATGTAACAGAGCAAAGTCAAATAATTTACACATTTTTTTTTCATCAGATGATAAAAAATGTTTAATACATGAAATATTTCCCTGTTTCTCCATAAAACATTCTCCCTAGAAAAAAGCATCTAGAAAAAATGTTGGAATGATGTTATACAAGATCCATTTAAATTAATTTTATGGCTGTTCTATGCATGAATTTGAGTATAGTTTTGACTTACAAGACAGTGTTTTTTTTTTTTGTTTTGTTTTGTTTTTTTTATACTTCTGGGGCTCCCTAACTGGTAACCTAATGCAGCCGCAATGATAAGCTTCTTGAAAACACTGTAAAACTAAAATACATTGTGCTCACAATATGTCATTTTAAAAGTTTTACATGTGGTTTTAAAGTGGCATGGTTGTTTTTGTTCTGGAGATGGATGATGGTGTGGTTTTGAAGTGATGGAAATGTGGTTGTAGAGTGATTTTTTTTTGTGTCAAAACAGACCAAAAAGAACCAACTCTGGCTCCAATGTGGCTTCACCTGTAGTATTTGTTCAGTCTTTCTGGCCCTACATTTTCAGGGCCCGAGTCTAAGGCCCATTTTGTTTTGTAATTTTGTGTTGTTTTTTTAATCTTTGCTGTTGTATAGTTTAACAGAGTGAGGACACACAAGGAGACATCTCACAGATTCAGACGTAGTGTGAGCCAGCAAAATTCAAAATGAAGTTCATGTTCAAATATTGAATCATGATCTTTCCAGATCTTTGATGAAATGTATTATGTTAACTAGGTGAAATTCAAGAGACAGGATCACATGAGATTATTGTTACAGTTGTGGAACTGCACAATCAACCCAAGCCTTTCATAAGGTTGATGAAGAGGCACATGAAACTATGACTATGAGAGTATGTGCAAACATGAGCTTGTTTCACTAATAACAAATAGCAACTACATGTGCAATGACAGGAAAAAATGAAAGTTGTCACAAAGGCAACTAGCAACTATTCAGTACCTTTACAGGTTCTTTACAGTCTCTTTGTCCACCAAGGAGATTTGGTCACCACATTTTTGCTCAGATTTTTAGTCTTTTAGTCTTTTTTGTCCTTTTTGATATATCTGGAAAAAGAGCCCCAGTTTAAACTCTTTGTTTTGCTGTCTTCGTAGGTGCCTTTATTGTCTGTTGGACCCCCGGCCTCGTCATTCTCCTTCTTGACGTCTTCTGCTCCAGCTGCAATGTCCTAACCTACGAAAAGTTCTTCCTGCTTCTCGCTGAGTTCAACTCAGCCATGAACCCCATCATCTACTCCTACCGGGACAAGGAGATGAGCGCCACCTTCAGGCAGATCCTGTGCTGCCAGCGGCAGGAGAACATCAACGGAACAGCGGCGGAGGGATCTGACCGGTCGGCATCGTCCATCAACCACACGGTGCTCAGTGGCAGCGGTATGCACCATCACCACCACCACCACCACAACGAACACTCAGTAGTATAAAGGAAGGCTGGATATCATGTAGATTAATCTAGCAGCTTGAAGGGGTTAATCTCTTTTGGAAATGATGACTGAAAAAGTTTAAATGGAGGTATGGAAAGGTCAAGAGGGACTGTGAACATGATATGAACCAAAGACAGTAACGTGATGAATGTGAGAATGAAGATTAGGCAGACGGAGAGGATTTGATGATGTGCTGGGTGAGATTACAGTGAAGACAAGAATGGCAACTATGAAGATGAAACGACTTCATCTCTGCGTGGAGAAAGAACACAGGAGTAGCATGACCTTCAAGGACTCTGATAGGCTGTTAGTATTTTTGTTTAGTTGTTTATTATTTTCTGTTTGTGTTAAATATGTTGTTATGGGCAATGCTGATATGAACTATTTAAAAGTAATCTGTGAAATGAAGGTAATGCCAGTATAATGCATCCTCTTTCTCCAGTCTTCTCTAACTTTGTATCCTGTAGTCATGGGTTTCATCATAGGTTACATCCACCTGAGGTGAAAATCATATCAGTTTCACAACCCATACACATTTTTTTTTCTTTTTCAATTATGTTTAGGAGAAAAGACTCCTGTGGAAATTCAAACCAACACACGCCATTTCATGCTTTTGACATGTAACTGAATGTTAACACAAGCTAACTCCAGCAGCTTTAACTTTAAAATGACCTTGTGCAGATTCAAGGTCAGTTGTCATGATAGTGTTTGGGCTGACTTCCAGAGTTTAAAAATGTTCACACTCTAGACACCAAAGTGACACATTAATACATTTTCCAGCCAGTCCTGGAAAATGTCAAACATGTCAAATATTGAGGTGTTTGACATGTTTAGTGACTTACCTGAACACTGCAGTGCTGTTCTACCTAGTATGGATTCAGCCCTGTGTTAAAGAAACCAGGGCCACTATCCTTTTCCACATTAGGTTCATCACTCGTCTTTAAATGGCAAGTGATTTTATAAACTAAAGACTTATCATTCGACTGACCACCCTCTCTTACTAAAAAACCTTTGTGAATCCATCCCATCAGTTTCTTTTTAAATACCTGTGGTTTCCAAGATCTGCGACAAGCCCTGAGTTGTTTATTCTCTCTAAGGAATTAAAGACAAGTTGATCCAGGGATCTCACCGAAAAGAGGAGGAGGATGTTTGCAGTTTCAGTGTAGGCTCTGCGTCACAGTGTTGTGTGGAGACAAAGTGAAGGTCATATCTGGTGAGCGTTAACAGACTTTCAGATTATGACATGAAATGTGCTGAGTTGTCTGCCTCTCTTGGCTTTATCAAGTGCCCCTGTGTCCATGAAGCTGACAGAGAAAAGGGGGGAGGAGAAGCTGAATGTGGAACAATTGTCAGTGTTTATGTGAAATTACTGCAAACTACAAAAAAGTAGAATAAAGATATATTTAGAAGATAAAATGTTTGTTCATAAACGCCTGCCATGAAACTGTAGTTTGCAAAGTCCATTTTGCCACGAACAGCTGACGTAAACAATTTTGGCTGCGAACACTGACCTGCTCGATTCACAGCCGGCTGTCCTGAATGGAAGACACTGACGACGTGGATGCATTAATCTGTGTCTCTACATGAATTTAAACCCAGTGGGCCGAGCCAAAGAAAAGACTAAAATGGCTTTATTTGAATTCGGTTTGCAATTGATCAAATCCTCTCATTGCTTTTATCTTTTCTGACAGAATTTGGGAAAATTTCCCATTTTAGAATATCCTCAAGCGCTACTGACAACAATGATGTCTTACAGTTTACTCTTATGATAGTACTCAAAGCCTTTAGGGTGTTTTTCTTTATGAATGAACATAGTGAGACGTGAGCCGCAGCTGAGCCAATGCAGTGTTGAATGGTGTTATGTTATTTCCACAAGTGAACTCCCTGACTTCTGCCATTGACTTGTGATTCCTCGCCAGCTGAAAGTCAGCGTGGTGATTCTATGACGTGCTTTGTTAAAAACGGCCAGCTGAACATTTTGTCATGACTTAAATCAAAACACTTTTTGGCCAGAATACAGAGACAGAGCTCCCAACATCTGACAGCAAAGTGAGGATCGTGGTCAAGCATACAGTCAAAGGTTTTCCAGGAAGCAAGCTGTTTGTCAGGGATTTAAACAGCAGTGCTAACGTGAAGTCAGCTGGTATTCTTAACTGTCAGCATTACCCAAACAGAAGTGTTTTTTTAAGACAGGAATCTTTTCCAAAAGTTTGGTTTTCTTATGTTTGCCCTTTGCGAGTTTGTCCACCTTTCATTTCTGTTATCTTCACAAGAGGCCTCACGCGAAAAGTGGCAGTAGGAGAGCCACTCATTTTACTGACCAACTTTGTCGATCTAGGACTCTGGACCCAGCCCTTGTTTTGTATTGATTCAGGTTATATAGCAAACCAACTAAGCTTTCTGTCTTTGTATGTGTTTGTTTACCAGTGAGTCGCTCTTTGTATACCATTGTAAGTATATGTGTACAGTATGTATGTATATAAAATATATTATTCAAAGTTAATCACCAAAGGGAAAGTGTTTTTGTGTCTGTAAATTTAACTGTTATACTTTGTCCAAATGTACTGTAGGATGTTGTTTTTTTTTATGTCATGAGCTCTTTGTATTATGACCCTAATTAATGAACCTCTTGAAACTTCTTGTAGACACAATTACAGCTATTAACTTGTTTGTGAGCCAGAACTTGATATCTGATGTGTGCGGTGCCTTCCAGTTCTCCTCCATAAGGAGTAACTTAACACCAGGCTGTTGTTCTTACTGCCCTCTCTGGTTGAAAGTTTTCAGCCTGTTTCACCTCTGACCACACCCAGCAGTGATTTCACTGTGTCCTGGAGTACACTTGTACATCACTGCAGCAAGGTGAGAAGTGAAACCACTGACGGTCAGCAAAGCCAAGATTTTCACATGGTGTTAACCTACTCTTTAAGTTTGTGTGTTACTAACGCAATAGTCTTACATTTGCCTCAGTGTTGGAGCGATATTTCACTTTTGTAGAGAGTTTTCAGTAGAAAGCTTGATTTTCTAAAGAATAACGATTTAGAAAAGCCGCAAAAAATGCACATGTACAAACTCATGAACAAATTAGTATTATGATAAATTATGGGTCAAAACTGTTTTAAATGTGGAGGACAAAAATGGAGATGCAATTGTTGATCTTTTTAAATTAGTATTTTCTTTTGTTTTTGTTTTTTCATCAATGATACATGTTTGGAGTCAACACAAAACAAAGAACACTATGACAAACCATTTTATATATAATATGTAAATCCACGCAATCCGCTGCCAGTGTCTTGACGTGTGCTAATCCATGATTCTCCCAGATTGGTATCTGATGTTTGCTGCTTGCTTCAAGTTATGCGATGTTACTTGACGCAGGTGGTTTGAGTTGCATTTTCATCACGTCACATTATTTTATACCAAACATTACTGTTGATCCCAAAGAGTAAACATAGAATGATAATATTTACATTATTAGGGCCAATGAGTGGTCTTCCAAGCTGTATGGCTGAAACACTTTGTTCTTCCAGAGCTTTAAAATGCTGTAAAAAAATTAAAAAAAAAAAAAAAAATTCAACCTCAGATTTAAAACACCATGTACCAGTAGTTTGTAGAAAGTAATTGTGACACATACTATCTATACTGTAGGGGCCAATATCAATGAATGTCCAGCCAGAGTCATAGTGTTGATATCCCAGCAACAATAAAAACGTGAGAAAAGTCTGAATTGTTGGGTTTTTTTCTAATGTGAAATTTGGCTTTGGTGAAATTAAAGCAGTTAAAATTGTTTCAAAGATATTAAAACTCCAACTTTACTGTATTGACAGTATCAAGGTCTCATTTTATCCAACATGCTTAGCCTTGCTGTGGTTGATCTTTTCTGTTATCCCACAGTGTTTTTGTTTCCATGACATCCAAAAAGTCAGTAAGAGGAAAACAGCGGAACACACAGGGTCACAGACAGACACAGACCGATAATGCATGCTTCATGACATTATCGGTCATGAAGCTAGACCTAATAATAATCCATTGACCTTGGGGCTCTTGACACATTTTGGACTGATGTCTGTGTGTACCATGTGTTTATATCTCATAACAGGAATATATTTTTTCACAGTCTGATTTGGATGACTGTTTTGTGTGGTTGTGTAGATTTAGAGGTGAGAAAATATTCAGTGAATTAGTCCTCAACACTTGTCTAGTCTGGGCTTGGCTCACTTGATACAGTTACCAGAGAACATTCATTGAATTTGCGGCCCCTTTGGAATGAAGACCTGCCCACCTCTGAGTGCAACTGGTCCAGCACCAAATGGCAGACAGTTAAAGGTGGCAGCTAGCTGGTCAACATAGTGCAGCATTGGAGTTGGAGGAGACAAGGCCAGGAAATGATGAATATTACATTAAAGTTTGTTCTGCTGCAACTGAGCAGCCAAATGATTCAGATATCATCAAAGTAATTGTGTAAGCATGTGCATCAGATTTGTGTGTGTCAAAATAAAAGAAAATCATTTGTTGAGAGGTTCAGGATTCATCTTATCTAGATTAGGCTGCTTTATTATATCTTGACCTGCAATAACTGTTGTTTTTTTTGTTTGTTTGTTTTATTTTTATGTCTACTTGAGGGCAATGGAAAAACACAACACTGACAAGTCGTCCCTTTTTAAGTTGATTTAGCAAACAGTTAAACAATACCTGAATGAATTAAGTAGCAGTCTCTGCAACAGCAGCGACAATGTTTTTATAGGAAAGAATACTCTGTGTATGCATGTGTGTGTGTGTTCACGAACACACACTATTGTATTTATTGTTCCACAGGTTTTGAGTGCTAGCCTCCAGTTGACTGATATATATCTCCCTGTATCCTGTTACTCCCTGAATGGGCCAATCAGAGCCAGTGCAGCCACATAGGAAATTCCGCTGTTGCGTCGCAGAGTGAAGGGGATGTCACATTTTCATCCCACCATGGTTTGCCGTCTGACAAATACGTCCCTGTGGTCAAATGTCCTACTGCGTGTGTGGCAAATAGGTTAACGCCAATGAATGGACAGAATCAGCAGTCCTGTTGCTAGCAAAATGTATAACACATGGTAAAGTCAACAAGACATTAAAAGCTGATCTGCAAACATGCCAAGATATCCAGGAATCACAGCACTTCTGGTGTTGCAAAAATTTCAACACATGAAACACATCCAACTTCCTCTGAAGCATTATCAAATTTCTGTGGAGCGAAGATGTACTGAACCCAAGGAGATTATCATGACAAAACAGGAAGGGTTTTTTCATGGCAATAATAATCTCTGGCCATCAAACATTGAGAGCAGGAAGGTTAGAGAGTCCATTCAGATACGGCTTTTGTTTGGAGTAGGGACAATCTGCTAATTCACTGTGAATGAGTGTTGCTTACCCAGTATCTGCAGCTGGCTGTGTGATACATCTGAACTAAAACATTTCTAAAGACAGCGCAAATGGAGACAGGGAGTAGGAACTGAATGCAAATACAGATAGGACAGGAAACAGTGGCGATGGACAGTGAGGAAAGAATGGACAGAACAACAAGAGCAAGGAGAGAAGGTGATGAGAAAAAGAAAGGGAGGAAACAGTGAAGATTGTGTGACAAGACTGAAGGGATTGTTGTTGTTGAGGTGTTTGGCAGATCTTTTGCTGGTATTACTTGGAATTTCAGAAGAGCTCCTTGATGATGTATGTACACATGACACATTAGTTGCTTGGAATAATAAAAAGTGAGTCCTGGTATTACTGATAGAAAAGAAACATGTGGTATTGCTCACTCCTAAACGCTCCACTTTAAATAGCAACAAAAAATTCAGTTCCATCCTTCTCATGAAACTAGGGAATAAAGACACAGTACAAATTAATCACAAAATACAGCGAGCCCTTCACTTTGTTCACATTCTGTTGTGTTGCAGCCTTATGATAAAATTGTTTAAATTCTTTTTTCCATCATCGAGCAACTCTTAATACTCCACAATGACAAAGCAAAAACAGAATTTCAGAAAAGTTTTTAAATTTATTAAAAAGGAAAAACTGAAATATCACATTCACATAAGTATTCAGACCCTTTGCTGCGACACTTGAAATTCCGCTCAGGTGCCTCCACCATTTCTCCTGATTAGCACTGAGAGGTTTCTACTCCTCAATGTGAGTCCACCTGCGGTAAATTCAGCTGATTGGACATGATTTGGAAAGACACACACCTGTCTATATAAGGTCTCCCAGAAACAATGCACGTCAGAGAAAAAAAAACAAAACAAAACAACACAACCCATGAGGTTAAAGGACCTGCCAAACTCAGAGATAGGGTTGTGTTAAGGCACAGGTCTGTGGAAAAAAAAGAAGGTTCCCAAGAGCACAGGGGCCTTCATAGCTTAAAGTGTAGAGATATTCTTAATGAGAACCTGGTCTAAAGCACTCAAGACCTTGGACTGGGCCAAAGGTCATTTACTGGATTTCTGGTTTTACTCCATCAGATTTTCCCTTTCAACATTTTTCTGAGCATTTTTCAGCAGGAACTTCACTTTGATTTTTTTTTAATCTTATATAGAACAATGACCCTATGCACACAGCCAAGACAATGCAGTAGACAACTGAATGTGAATGTCCTAGAGTGTCCCAGTCAGAACCCTGACTACTCGAACAGAGAGAGAGACTTAAAATGGTTATCCACAAAAAACAAAAAATGAATTCAATCAATCTGTGCTTCCTGTTTTAAATAGTTTCCTTTAGGCATCTTAAAGATCAGTCTGGAAGCTCTGTATGGGAAACCTCTCTTTCTGCTACAGCCCCACCCCCACCCCCACCCCTCTGATCCCTCTTGTGGTGTGTAAGAACACTGCAGCATCCACATGGTAAAACACTCGGTGTGCTTTTTTTAGTAGGTGGATGAGGCAGGGTGGGAGTGAGGGCCTGTTATGGAACATGTATTAGGGGAGGCCTGTGATTAAATAAACAGAGAGAAACAGGCATTAAAACAGATAACAGTTTAGGGTCAAAGAAACACAGATGCATGATGCACAGTAGCTGAGTCAAAGCTCTTGTCCCCTGTGTCTTTCCAGCTGCAATAACCCAAATTTTCCATAGTGAAATCGATATATAAACACAGTTAATGCTCTGTGATGTGCTTCATGTCTCTGTCTGTCTCTGTTCCTTCCACAGTCCCACTGTTTGGTCAGAACTGGCCTCCAAATAATACTGAGAAAGTTTTAGGCTACGTGTCATTTGCTGTGGGTATGTCTGTGGATGTGGTTTTGTTTTACTGCTGTTCCACACTCTTACATGAAGCCACACTGGACACAGCAGCCTAGGTGAAGCCACTGCTTCCCATTTATGTGTTTTGAGATGTGGTCAATCACTTGCATGACAGGTCTGGCTCAATGCAACCAGGGCCTGATATATATATATA
>JBBMJY010000008.1:5744971-5759701 GCA_037833715.1 Toxotes lorentzi
GTGTGTTTGTGTGTGTGTGTGTGTGTGTGTGTGTGTGTGTGTGTGTGTGTGTGTGTGTGTGTGTGTGTGTGTGTGAAAATCTCCCAGGTTAGCAGTCAGCCTCAGGCTCAGCATTCGTGCTTAGTGTGTTTTGATGCATACGCTCCAGTATCCGATGTATACTACTGAAGCTGGGCCTGTCTGATGGGTGTGTGCTCCAACAAAGCCTCATCAGATTGTACAGCTCCAGAGGACAGTTCTCAGGACAAGAGAGGATGTGACCATCCCTCACGTAGTAAATAACCTCTTCATGACCCATCCCGTAGTACGGCTGCATCCCATGGGAGAAAATCTCCCATAGCACCACACCATAGGCCCACACGTCTGATTCGGTGGTGTAGCGGTTGTAGAAAATAGACTCTGGGGGCATCCAGCGAATGGGGATGGCATCATTCTCATTGGCTTTGTAGTAATCAGCCGAGTAGATGTTCCTGGAGAGGCCGAAGTCTGCGATCTTCACCACCATCTCCTCCCCTACCAAGCAGTTACGGGTTGCGAGGTCACGATGGACGAACTTGCGCTCTGATAGATACGCCATTCCTGCTGCAATCTGCTTGGAAATTGACAACTGCTCGGTGCAGGAGAGAGGTCCTGCCTCCATCTCAGAGGAGAAGCTGCGACCAGATAGGCTGGCACGGCTTAGGGTGCGCACCGATTGGGTTGGAGATCGACGACGCAGGAACTCATTGAGATCCCCATGGGCCATGTACTCGAACATCAGACACATTGGTTTGCCCACTGCACAGACACCTGGTGAAGAGGGGATGCAGATGATTTTATTTTATGATCTTGGACACACAGAATGTATAGGTAGGTGTGTGAGTTGTGCGTTTTCCCACCACAGAGGTTTGAGAGAACAAGCACAAATAGCCAACCACATAAACACTTTGGTGACATCATTAAATCAGGCTGGAACAAATGTACTTTTTCTCCTACATTATATAATACAATGAATTCATTCACTGTTAAAGGTAAATATATATTCAGCCTAGACATAAACACAGACCAAACCACCTGTGATGTGTACATGCTCACAAATATACTCACACATAGTGGGTGTACAGTCTTACATTAGTAGCCCTGTGATGTAAACATAGTATATTTCTAAATTAGCCTCGTGTTCTTCAGAGGTTGTCTGTGCAGAGGGGAAATACGGGCAATTTATAGTTGGGAGTATTAATGAATGTGGCTTCGCTTCTTGTGACTCTTGGTTGTTAAGGGAACTCACAAATAACGTTCTTTAGGTTTCTGAAAACCTGAAATGCTTTATTTGTATTTGGCAGTGAGGCATCTTCCACAACTGAAGTTGTTTGCATTCTTGATGTAGAAAGAAAGTGTTTTGCTGTATTATTTAAAAAAAAAAAAAAAATCCATTTATTAATCTGTTTCTCACCTCTGCAAATGTTTACACTCACCAAATTCATTCTACTTTCCATTTTTTCCACTTTTCCATTTCCTACTTATTTACTTTACCACTATAAAAGAGTGGCTGTCTGCTTGTTTATTCATGCATTCCTGTAAATGCTTTTTTGCGATGTGCACTGCTTAGAGGAATTAGAGCACACACTGTTAAGACTGTGCACAGCGCCAGCAGCCCTGCACAAGCTGTAGATGTGCCATTCATGTAACCTGGCATTCACAGGCGTTACACAGACTTCAAAATTTGGGGTCTTTACAGCTCTGTGGGAAAAAAAATTATAACAAATAACCAGGTCTGCCAACAAGAGAAGAAATACCCCACTGGAGTCAGACAGTACTTTCAGCCAGCAGTTTAAAGCGCTGCAGATTGCGTCTGTGTTCTTTCCAATTCAGTGCATGACTAGTACATTTTATGTGGTTAGTGCACTGAAATGCACTGAGTCATAGTTTTGACTGACTGCATTTCATTGCTTCTGTTTCTGTGTGTAACATGAATTGGAACCTCACTGACCCACCGGTAGCCCAGTCACTACAAACTCTGAAAGTCAACTCAAATGCACAGAACTTTATTTAAATTTCTTGTGGAAATCTCAGAGTTTCCAAAAATACCAAATACGCGGAAATGGAAATGGAAATTTGGGGCAATGGGAATAAAATGAGATATCAAGAATATTTCCAACTAATGGAAATGAGCAGACTTTAAAAAAAATATGGATTGTTTGGTTTGAATGTGACTGTGTAAATACCATTAAGGTTCAGCGAACAGCTTGAACAAATAAATGAAATGTATCGCGCCTTATTGTGGCACCATAGAATTCAAACAAGCATCAGTCAACATGAAGCTGCACATTCACATTTGGCACTACTACTGCAGTCTGGGAGTTTTTTCAGCTGTAATGTTTTTTAACTGTCTTCTAACTGTGATGTCCAGATGTCCAATTCAACATAAGAACTGCAACAACAACTTGCAATCATGGCAAGAGGGGGAGGCTCAGAGGTCATGCTCAGTCAGTTCATGTCCTGTGTGTCAAGAACAAGCTCTGATTACTGCTCCATGGGTTGTGTGTGCATGTGTGTGTGGCCTTGTTTTACAATATTCGTCGGGTCCAAAAACCAAGAGCCCACTATACTTGCCGGGGGGGGTGACAGCTTTGTGGGGCTTAAAAGGCTGGACCCCACAAGTTTAAATGGCTGCTTGAGGGTTAAGACTTGACGGTCAGTTGTGATGGACAGAGTAAGGGGCTAGGAAATGTCCCCCCCCCCTCGTTTTTGGGGGGACCAAAAAACAGGGCTGTACTGGAACAGTAGTAATGTTTCAATCCGTTACTAAACACAGAGGCCCCATACTGCACATGCAACAAAGTAATGACATGCAGACATATGGTCACTCTACTTTTGACACACGTTGGTAATGATACATGATACACATGACTTGCAGTGTATTATTAGTCCAGAGGGTAATTAAATTATCTAATCATCTCTAGTTTCATGCCCATCTGAGACTTTGGCATTAGTGAGTCAGTCTCCAGTCATTCAAAATGAATGTCATTCAAAACTGTACTAAATTATATGATACGGTGTCTGATAAACCTAAAAAAAGAAAAAATCTGCTGTTGTGAATGTTGATTTTTAAAATATTTCTCAGCCTCACGAGATGTAAAATGGACCAAAGTAAACAAACTCTTTCCAACACAGCCATTGACCAATGGATTTGTTGACTCACTGACAGCAACAGATCGTGTTTTGTATCTCTAAATGTCTCCCTGGAAATATATTTGGATGCGAGCTGTTTGCATTAGATTAGATGGGCTGTAATAGTGCCGATAAACCTTAATAGAGGACATTTGTTTTACTCAGGGCAACAAAGACATATTAGTTGTCAAGCAACACTTGTTTACTGGCAAACAGATCTGGATCTTTATTGTTTTATAGTACTACTGAGAGAAAGATCTGAGGGGAAAGACTTCGTTCAGGAGAATTACGACGTGTGTGGGAAGTGGGACCTGAATTTACAAAAACGAATTCCCCCTTATTTACACATGATTTGTTCACTCTCTTACAAACATTTTGGCTTCTCTTGTACAACCCACTCCTCATTCAGGTTAAATCTTTGTCTCTTTTAAGGTTATTTAAATGCTTCAATACATCAATTTTTCTGTTATGTGACTTTGGTCATCTTATTTTAATGTGTGTACTAGAGACTGATTTAGTGTCTATCCCCTTGGCTGTTGTGGATAACGCGATAGTGCTAAAACAAAAGATGGTGATGCATATAATTCCTGAAGGATGCAGTTATCTAAAGGGACGCCTTGTACAATCTGTTTTTTCACTTTCCTTCTCCCCTGAACAAACAAACTGATCCAGAAGTTGTACAATGTAAAATCCACCTGTGAGTGCAGCCTCTTTGGGGATCTTGTTTTTGGCTTGGACACCCTGTTTCTCTTACGAGTATACACACAGCACACGAACCTAGGAGTCGCACAATGTTCGGATGGTCAAATTCGGCCATGAGTGCTGCCTCTCTCTGGAAGTCGTTCTGCATGTCGGCTGAGGCTTCCTCCTTCAGCATCTTCACAGCCACCATCGTGAAAGACTCCATCGGCAGCAGGCCTGGTGCTCTGCAACAATCGTACACAGGAATGTTCAAGCACAGATAATGCACATGGACTCACATGCAACTCAGTGTGTCCTCAAGCACAAGAAAAGAGAGAATTTAAGGATTGTAAATATGTAAATGCAGAATTCTACATATTTTAGGATTGTGGAGGTTTTGAAAATGCATTCTCCACATTTCTGGGGCCATGTGTTTTGAATGTGTCTTTTAAATCTACCAACAAGCAGCCCAACATATAACATGGCACAATGGCACAGCTGCATAATTACAGGATTCTTTAAATGTGAAACACTTGAAGGAAAACACATACAAACATTCATACACACACTTCCTGTGTTGCTCACAACAGGGACAACCTAAAGTCAGTGTAGATTTTTATACATAGTTTGTACACACACACACACACACGCATGGGTGAAAATGCACAACAAAACATATGTGTTGCCTGTGTGTGTACTCATGTAATTTTGGCCAGTCCTCACTCCCTACAGGAGCAGTTCGATTGCTAAGACTTAGTTTAATGATTAGGTTTTTACTTTCACATTTGACATGTATTAGATATTGCCAAAGGAATACCTTCCATGAATGCCCTTATATGTATAGTCAACCCAGTGTGTGTGTGTATATTATGTTCCCAGGGGTGTCCGTATACCACAACATTCCACTTTTCACCGAGGGATTACCAGCAGGCCAGAAGGACATCTCACAAACCTCGTTGGCTACACACCACCGGTGCTACTGTTAAAATGCCACAAACTATTATAGTACCGTGCTGTATGTTCTGTACTCTGTTTTATCTGTCATGCTCCACATACCGGCACTGGCTCTATGCAGTGTCTGTGTAACATCATGGACAGAAGGTCTGAATTCTCAACTGCAGTCTAATGCATGATGGGCAATTGTTTAATTTGAAAACAAGTCATCACAATGATCTTTAAGGTCTATGTTAAAAATCCCAAACATTTTTACATAAATCTACTTTGCCGCTCTTTGTAGGACACTTCTCTTGGAGGCACTTTATTCGTTCTCTGTGTGAAAACGTATGTTTCTTGTTTGTTACAGGCCAGACCCTCCTGATTTTAATAATTTCCAGTCTTTTTACCCCTGCTTGGATGCAGGCATGAAGCCCACTAGCTGTCAGCTTGATATAATTCGGCACCTAAAGCCGTCGTTTGAAGCAGTTGGTCCTAGCGCACTGACAAGTTTTAACAGTCCTCGAAATGAGACCATATCCTTGTGTCTGTACTCTGGCTCCCTCGTTCATTTCTGGATAAACTTCAAAATCCTTTTAATTGTCTACAAATCTCTCTATTGTCTCACCCATACATCTATCTCAGAACCCCTTATAGCACCACCCCTCAGATTGGAAGGATTTTCTGATTCCTGGGGTTTTAAATTGGTTTGGATCTTGTTTCTATTTCAGTCTTCTTTTATTTCCACAATATCTGAACATATATGTATTCATGCTTGTATAGTATCTGAGTAAATACATTGTATTTGTTAAGAAAAGTGTTCTATAGATTAACTAAACTTCAAACTTCAGCCTTTTTGAACTACTATGAAAAAAAAATAAAACATTCTAATTGGCTGCAGTGGTTATTAGTGATGGATGTATTGGCTCTCTTACAAACATGCAGCCCAAAGTGCTTCACAGAACAAGCCCAAAATATATATTTTGAAATGATTTTGTACAAGAGATTTATTGCTTTTTAGAAATCCAACTACTATTTGACCCAGGTCTGGAATTTAGTCAGATCCTAGAGATTAGTTTAAGACATCTGTGTCTTGCTGTGAATGGGGTCAGTGTGCAGTGTAAGTGACACCAGTAGCAGCTTTCCTTGTGACTTTGTCAGTGACGCAGCAGCTCTCATTATGACCGCTGGCCTTATTAAGCCACTCAGTCCCCCTCTCTCTGAATCCTGTCTCACCACTCTGTCTCCACATCATCACGTTAGCCCCTGGCAGCAGTTATAATGATGTCAAGGCAATGTCCTCTACTAAGTATTAGCCTGAGTAATGTAATATTGCAAGCAAACGTCCCTCTTTCGAAAATCTCTTTCCGATTTGCGGTGGAGGACTCTTTCAGTTTTGAACCTCAGCTTCTGTCTTTATCCTTGTCTAACTCCAATCACTTCATCTCTCCTTTTACTACCCAGTTGTATAGTTACCTTCTCCCTCTGTTTTCTATATCCATTTCTCCTCTCCTCCCCTTTTCCCTCTCCCTCATCTCCTCCTCTCACCTGGCTTGGAAAACCCGTCCGAAGGCTCCCTCTCCAATGTCTCGAACATACTGGATATTATTTCTTGGGTACTCGAGAGCCAGTAGCTTTGAGTTCAGCAGCAAGGGAACCCTCTGATACATGGGGTTGGGGTGGAGTCGGTCCAGCAGGAGCTCTGATGGAAGAGCACTCAGCGTTGGGGTCTCCATGACTCTGTGGACGGAAAGTGGATGAACGAAGAACTAAAATGTAGAAAAAAAGAGATGTGCATCTTATGTTTCTATTACCTCTTTCGGTTCCTCCACTGCCTCCTCCGTCTGCGGCAGGCGAGGATGATGATGAGGAGGAAGACTGCACCTACAAGTGAGGTGAGGATGATAACAATGACAGACATGGAGTAAGCCGGAGATGACACGGTGGTCGTGGGAGTGAGACGAGGAGTCTGACGGGGGCCTGGTGACTCTGGCTTCATCACTGAAAAACACAAAGTCGACACCAAGGTGTTATGCTGTGCATGGGCTTCTCTAAAGTTGATACATTCAACATGTTAGCTGCTAGCTCATAAAGTACTATGGTATAAACGTGTTCTTTTGCACGTGCATTTACATGTTTGAGTGGCAGAACATCATGAAACATGAAACAGGTGAACAAGGTACAAAGAAAGCAGTACCTGATGCTATGCCTGCCTGCCCACACTGCTGCACCGCACAGTACTCCCAGCGTATGTTGGGATTTGAGGTGTAACACCAGGGTTTGTCACTGATTCCTCCTGGGTTCCTACAGTGGTTGTCTGAGTTCTTCAACTCTGGAATGACATCCACGGACAAGCGGTGCTCGTGGGGAAACTGCAGGACAAGAGAGAATGGTAGGGAGAAAGAAACAAAACATAAAGATCAACAAGGAGAAGAGTTTTGCTGACCTTTTCTCAACAAAACTGTAAAGTATCATCAAAAAAAATGATCTGAAAAGGGAACAGAAGAGTTTGAGTGCTGTCAAGAATTGTTGCATTTTGGAAAAGAGACCTTTACTTCATGTTCTGTCAGAAGTTTACTACTTCTTCGTTCTACTTCCTTTAGTTGTAAAGTGAGTACATCTGTGAACTAGCCTCTGTGCCCAGAGGTGTTTTTGAGAAAAACATTATCTGCTCTTTTCTGCTGCTGACCCCATGCTGTGGAGAGGTGTAAAGAGAAAACAGACATGAAGGATCAGTAAAGACTGATCAATACACTTCTCGTATGCATTTTTTTTTCTTCTGGAATGTTTTAAAGATGCTTTAAATCAAATTTGAAAGGAGATAGTTTTTACTTTTCACATCAGAAATGAAACTAAGATGAATTTCCAAATAATTTAGTACAATTTTCAAGGCCCTGTTCAGGATCTGTTGTAAAGTCACAATTTAATAACCACAGGTTGTAAAATGCTCTATAATGAGGGACGTTAGGGGTTGCATGGTTGTTTCTGCAACTCAGAGTGCCAACTCAAATACTGAACATCTGGTGTCTTCATGTGTCATGAGCTTTAGTCATCAAAAGAGCAATGATCCAATTTATCCCGTGAGATATGAAGTTATGAGCCGAAAAAGCTGGGTTCAAAACATGTGCTGCTGTAGCTGAGTGTGTCAAACAAACTGTTCACAGAGCTGATTCCCTGAGAAGTCAAACCTCAGGTTGCCAGGAATGTTAAAAACAACAACTTCTTTTAACTAAACAAGTTAGGTCATTTGTCCAAAATCATCCATGGACTTTGGGGGTGGTGATGGGCTGCAGGTATTCAATGTCATAGGTCCAACACTTCATGCACCTAACTATCCATCCTGGTTTTCTCCTTGCAGATGTTTTGCAACAATATGACAATGTTATGTTACTGTACATCCAACTTTGCTTCTGTCAAAGAACAGTCATTATTCTAATGACCACAAGAGGTTGCTTCACAGGGGAAAAACAAACGCTGTTTTAGGTGCTGAAATAACATGACCAGAGATGTGGTTCTTCTGATGAGAGTGTACAGAACGAGCACACAGAACTTTTTCATAACTAAAGCAGAGCAACAGCCATCAAATATTATCAGCAAAAAATAACATACCATCAAAGTGACATGGTAAGTTTAATTCATCAGTCATGGGCTCGACAGTCTCTGTTTAACAAGACTGAGTCAAAGTTTGGCTGCTCCTCTCTGTGACTCAGCATTAAATGGGACAACACTCACACTATACACGCTATGCACATTTCATGTAACATGTAACTCTGGGGGATACATATGTGTTGATTATTTGCTGAACACAAATGCAAGTTTACCATGTAGAGTAACATATGGTGTGTGTGGAACATTAGAGTGTTGTGCTCATTTCCTAAAGGACTCATATGTACAGAATGTTTTATTTCCACTATAAAAAACAGAGTTAAAACATCTGCTCTATGATGTGTGGACGGTAAATGATGACTGTAACCTGAGGCATGACTGAGTAATCTTGAACTGTAGATTTTAGAAAAACTACACTGACTTTAAAGCCTAAATCTCAACTCCAACCCATAACCTTAACCCTAACCATTTTATTTCTTAATCAGAGCTAAAAGAAAAAGAAGAATGTTTGTTTTTAACCTTCAGAGTCTATCTCATCCAATGAAAAACGCATCAGCCTTCGGAGTTCAAAATGGTGCAATCAGCTTCGCATTAGCTTCTGGGAGAACTGTTCCAACAGACATTATCCCAATCATGCTATTATTATACTTACAAGAGGAAATGAAAGCTTTGGTGCCGGCCAGGAACTTAAGAATCATCATCAAAATAATCCCATCTTTTTTAACAGCCTGCCTTTTGACTTATGTTTGGCCAGAACACCATATCGCTAAATTCCAGCCTTTTCCTGGAAGCTGCTCATGCTACATTCCCACTTCCTGATGTCAATGTATTTTCTTAGTAACTTTAAATCCTGACTTGTATTACAGACAATACATTTTCACCAGGGATCTGTAGCTGACAGTTTGCTAAACCCTGATCCCCTTAGTTGGGGCTGCTGTGCCTCTCATGCTTTCCATTCACGCACGGAACATATGCAGTTTACAATGATGGCAGATTTTCCACTCGAAATCTTTCGTAATTTTGGACACAATGGGGTCCTTTATTTCAGACAGTGGTAGACAAAAGCAGGCTTCTCATTTCTATCCTGTGAAAACCCCTCAAAATGCTGTCTTGGCTGACCTTTCAATGTCTCAAGCTAACTCATTAAAAAAAAAACACGTCTTATAAAGAGAGCTTAAATATGCACTTCATGGCTACATACATTACATGTCATTGCACTAAAAGACTACATGTCCCAGGCAAAACAACAGCATCCTCACCAGCTAATGATCCATGTAGGGGGCATGGAAATAAAGAGGCAGCATTATATCCATTGTGTCCTTGTACTTCAGTGTAGAGCTTGTTAGTTGTGGTAATATGTGATAAGAAAACTTGTAAGATAAGTAACTGTTTCCCACTAACATAACTCTGTTTAGCTGCTTAGTCAATACAAAACAGACTAGATGAATTTATGCACATCTAGCACAGATCCACTACGCAGTGGATCTGTGCTAGTACTGACAGTTTGCAGCTTACAAACACACTGTGTGCCTCATTCTTTACTCTTTGGCTCTTATGTTTTTGGTTTCTGACAGGGTACAAAAAGGAACCACCTTGCAAAGTCTTTATATGTCATATTGCACTAACTACAGCTCCATGCACATTGCTTTAATATACAGATAAATTCAAAGCTTGAAAAGCCTGTGTTCAGAGCCTGAGATAATAGAACATAGAAAATTCTGCTGATTTTTCTGGGAATCGTTACTGACAATTATGTTGTTGATTTTTTTTTTTTTTTGGATGTCAAATGTTTGCAGCCATGTGTTGTCAGCATTCTGAGGCAAGTGTAAATACACATGTAGTGGCAGTGTAGTCCCAGCAAAGCACTCTAATACATACGTGTACAATGCTTTCACACACACACACACACACACAAACACACACACACACACACACACATCTCTTCCAGTGTCAGCCACTAGGAGACAGTGAATCTTGTCATGTGTTTTCAGATTAAAGATGCTGTTTGTTGAAGGAGACACAGACAGTAAGACAGACGTCAGTAAGAATAATAACTCTCCCTGTGTGGGAAGCAAAACTGCTTTGTTGGTGTATACATGTGCTTACATTTTTGTGTGTTATAGCACATGTAGCATTCATATTTGTCAGTGTTATGTGATCTAATATGCACATGGTTTGGGGTGTGTGTGTGTGTGTGCGTGCGTGTGAGGGAGAAAAAATAAAGGAAAGAAAGAATACACTATTTGTTTATCGCATCAGAGGTTTTCTCATTTTCATGTACAGTGTGTGTGTGTGTGTGTGTGTGGGTGTGTGCGTGCGTGTGTCAGCAACTGTAAAATGTTAAAGTGCATGTTGCTGATGGAGTATGTGCAGCGTATGCGTGTGAAAGCTAATTGCTTCCAGAGGCAGGATGTGACACGATGAGCCCCTCCCTCTCTGCTGACCTGGCACACACACTCACACACACACTGCACAGGAGAGTAGTAACAGTTCACCCTAACAGACCCTCTCACTGAGCAAATCCATAAAAACATAAAGGGGCTTTTGGGCCACAGGGGTTGTGTGTGTGTGTGTGTGTGTGTGTGTGTGTGTGTGTGTGTGTGTGTGTGGGTGTGCTTGTGTATATTCACATCAAGGCACTTTTTGTGTGTTTTTTCTGTTTCTGAGTAGAGGTCAGGAATGTTTGATATAAAACCGAACACCCACACACAACACATCAGTCACACTTAATAAATACAGGAATTAAGTGTTGGCAGCCTTGCTGTCAATCACTCAAAATTTCAGCAAGGCTGTTCAACAGTTCCCTCGTATTCCTTTAAATTTTTTCCATCTTTATTTTGGTGGAGATGGTGACTGACATGCCATTAATTAGCTAGCTACTTAGGACTCCACCCAATGATTAAATCAGTTTTAAGCATGCAAAAAAAAGGAATATTTTCCCATGAGCAGATACTGCAATTTTTTGCAAAGTTTTAGTTTAAGTTTTTATGTTCTACACAAAAGGGATGTGACTTTGTGGCTTTAGTGGCTTATACACACACACACACACACACTACCTGTTGGCTCCATGGCTGACATGGTATCCCAGACCTCGTCACATTCATGCTGCCTTGGTAGAAACGACCTCTGTCATTGTAACATGTTACTGTTGATACCAAACAGATATGGTTATTAAAATAGTTTATTTTTAACAATTAGGATTCAATACATGATTCATTATTGCTGTGTGAGATTAGTACTGATGATATAGTTGTGTTGCTCTAAACGTTTTTTATACTTACTTGTAATTTGATCTTTCTTGATGTCTGAAATGCAGAAATGTACGGATTAAAAACCATGAATAGTAAGAGGAAGTAAGGCTTTTAAGTAATTAAAATCATATTATGGAGAAATCAGTACAGCCCCGAAGGTCAGTTCAGTACATTTGCGATTATATCACAGAGCAAACATACACACCAGTATGCTCAGATACTTTACACCACACACACATACACACACACACACACACACACACACACACACACACACACACACACACACACTTGCAGCTGTAAATTTTGGCTCAGTCTAGTTGGTCCCTCTTAATGACTTCATCAGAATCGGTGACCTGCAGTGTAGCAGGCCAGGCTTTCCTTTGCCTTCAGCACAGCATATAACTGCACATGACCACCTCCTGCTTTTCTCTTACATACACTTCATTTCATGCCTCATCACTGCTTTTATGCTAGATTGCCATGATCAAGATTTTTCTGCAGTTCAGAGTTAGCCAGTCTTAGATTTAGCAAACCGTAGTTAAGAAATTGAACAGAAAAAAATGCAGGGCATATCTGATCTTGAATAGTTTAGCAAAATGAAAGAAACTGGTTCTCCTACCAAGAAAGCAGAAAGCACATAACATTAATTTAGTATTATACAGTATCCTTCTTTTTTGAAACACCAAACTGTCGCAGTAAGGGATAGCTTACCTACAAAAGGGACATGTGTACAAGCATCAGGGTTTGTGCGAAGGCTTGGTAAAGCCTGACAGTTGGGCAGCAGTGATGTTGGAGTGTGGGACCCAGTGATCGAGCCTAAGAGCCCAGGCTGGACTGAACTGCTGCTCTCTAGTACCAACCACTCCTTATGGCAGTACAGCTCCTTCACGGCCAGGCAGTGTTCCCTGTTTTAAAAAGGGGGGAGGTAAATGATAAAGCTCCTTCAACCATTCATGCAGTGATTCATTATTTTGTTAATTTACTCTCATTTCTTACATTATTTTCTAAATGTGTCCACTCCATCACGTTTTCATCGCCATCTATTAAATCCAACCCTTCACCTCCTTCATTCTTTCGTATACAGCTTCAACAAAGTGAACCAGTGAAACAAAGCACAAAGAGAAACATATGCTACCTGCAGACAGGTTTAGGTGCAGGTCCTAACCCTGATGGGTTGCAGTCAGGGAAGGAGGAGTGGCAGAGCAGTGAGCGTACTGCAGGGCTACACAGCATACTGAGTCCTTCCAGCTCTGCCCACCAGCTCTGAACCAGGTACTCCTGCATGTCCTCGGGATCCGAGTGTGACGAATTAAAGAAAACCAGCGAATCATCTCGCAGGATGGTGCGGCAAACATCTCCTCTGTAGGCGCTACAGTAGCCTGCAACACCCTTGTAGAGTCTGTCGAAAGGAGAAAGACACACACTGGACTTTCAGATGTGATTGCTTGACTGTTTGTTAAAGGGTGTTTAAAGAGGACTGTTAATTATTATTAATTTTTGGGGCATGTTTTTAATCCCTTTATTAGAGAGTTAATAGTAGAGATTCTCTTCTCCAAAGCACCAATGCTTTAAGGTCCTCAGGAAACAGCAATAAACAGAGGCCATACTGCTTTGGCTGATGATTAGTTTTTTATTAATCTTTTGTGGAGGTGTGTGCATATAAAAAATACTAAGAAATGGTCTATCAGCTGAAATATCTTCTTTAACATCATCAAGAGGTTGATCATGAAACAAGCTGCAGAGGGTTCATGTGAAATTAAATCCTGTCTGCCTGACTGTTGGACTTCCTTGCTGCCTCTTGAAACAACATGTTAGTCATACATAAACCTGTCTGTGTTACTGACTCCTCGTGTTCCTGCCTATCTGTCCTCCTGCTTGTTTTTCAGCTCTCATGTCTGTTAGCCTTTCACCATGGACATGATGCACATTTCTTTCTGTCTGTCTCACATCCAAGGTCTTTCAGTTTGCCTGTTGGTCTCTGACAGTCATCATATCTGTGTGTACACCAACAATTACAAACTCCAGATGTCGCCTCTTGGGGAGTTTGATGCTTCAGCAGAGTTCAAGTCAAACCATCAACCTGTAAATCTATCAACCCCACCATCCTACCATGTCCTCCTTCTCTTTACTTTCTCTCTTTCTTCTCTGCTTTCTCTGTCTCTGCATCCTATAAATACAGTATATGGTCCTGATGTGGTCGTGAGATGGCAGATCTTGTAAGTAAACCTGGCCTTTACATCTGTCTGCGACCTGCTGTCCACTGCCTCTTTCTTAATTTTTACCACAGAAATTCTTGTCAAACATCCCAAGGCCAAAACTTTGTTACTTTTTTCTTTCTCTCTCCCTCTGTCGGTCTCTCTCTACCCCTCTCTGCGTAGTTCCACAGTCCAGATGTGGTAACAGGGGGCTGTGCTGTGGTTCAGCAAAGTTCAAATTCAACTCACACCATATGGGTGACTGAGAGAACAGCTCCTTCTTAACATAGCAGGTTTATTGACACGACTAAATTGCATATTGTCTTCAGCAGACCCAAAGGAAGCAACAGTACTTAGTGTCACAGTGCAAACACAAGTGGTTTTGGCACCCATATAAAAGTTAATGGCAGCCAATGAACTGTGTAACTATTCTGACTGAAGCTGGTTCCCCTGGGCTGAAACATTTCTCTATAGACTCATGAAAAATGGGTTGTTGCATTGTACATGTTACATGAAAATAAATAGACCAGGACAAAGAACAAATAACAAAACGAAGCTCAGAACACTTCACAGCTGTGAAGCAAAGATCATTTCTCTTACCTCCACTCTATGGGGAAGTGGCAATATCCAGAAGATGTCGGTTGAAGGAGCATGAGTAGGAGGAGAGGGGAGAAGAGAGGAGACACACAGATGAGAGGAGGCAGACAGATAAAAATCAGTCTGAGTTGGAGGAGAAAACCAACCATGGTGCTCCTCTCACCAACTCATAGTTAGCTTTGAGGAGACTGAGGGGACAACCAGGTGGAAGGACAGTGTGTGTGGCCTGGGAGGAAGGAATGTTTGTGTGTGTGTGTGTGTGTGTGTGTGTGTGTGTGTGTGTGTGTGTGTGTGTGTGTGTGTGTGTGTGTGTG
>JBBMJY010000008.1:5759801-5772333 GCA_037833715.1 Toxotes lorentzi
TGTGTGTGTGTGTGTGTGTGTGTGTGTGTGTGTGTGTGTGTGTGTGTGTGTGTGTGTGTGTGTGTGTGTCTTTTGGTGACTGGGGTCATAGGGTGTGTGGTTGTTGAGTATGGTTGAGCATCAGCCAAATGGCAGAGACACCAGACAGCTGAAGCGACACAAAACACCACTAATATAACTGGCAGCTAACATAACACACGGCAAAGTAATAACAACAACAACACACACGCAGACACAATAGCTGCAAGTGGCTGTAACTATTAGCTTCTCTCTGATGTGGCAGTCAGTGATTTTGTAACATCTTGAGGAGGAATGGAAATCAAAACACGTCACTACCTGCAACAGTGACTCTTGCAGTTGCTTTGACGGTGTTTGCTCCAGCACTGTGTCTGTTGGAGGCCAGACAGGTATACAGAGCCGGCTTAGTCACTGTGACCTTAAGAACAGACAGAATCACCTCTCCCACCAAGGTCTCTTCAACCGATGCACCTGAGATCTGGGATTAAGAAAAACAGCAGAGATATGTCATCACGTGAAAGGAGAATTACACTGTGTGAAAACTTTTTTGCAGCAGAACGAGTACAACTGATTATGAAAATAGGAACATCTCTCTAACCAGACCCCCATCACGAAATTGAACAGTTTTGTCTCAAAATTTCATTGTGTCTAAACTCATGGGTGTTGAGTTGATAAAATTAGGTGCATGCTCTATGTGTGTGCCTGGCATTATTACTTGTAATCACTTGTACTCATTCAAACTATTTAAAAATTCCCTGGTATTCACACTATGTAGATATATCCAGATGAAATGTGTTGTTTATAGTTTCTGTATATTTGTGTGTATATTTATGTGAGTGAGTGAGTGAGTGAGAGAGGGAGAGAGAGAGAGAGAGAGTGAGTGAGTGTCGAGGCGCTGATGTGCAGTGTGTCTATATTTGAAGTTGCGTCTGATACCATCTGTTTTTATGACGAGCTCTATGCTGCCTGAATTTAATGACCTTAACAAGCTGCCAGAAGAACAGCTCCCACAGTCATTTTAATCAGCACACGCACATATATAGTATTTACAAGCATCATGGGCCTGTAATCACATTGTACGTAGCACCCAAGACTATTAAATACTCAGACATTATAAGGTGTATGTCTGCCTACACTGGTACACAGGCAGACATACACCAAACAATGGTGTCTGGGATGTTCTTGCTGAAAAGAATGTTCTGTTTAACATCCTTAAGGTGGTCCTGTATGTAATCTCCATGATTTAGGCAAATGGTCAAATAGCCACTGGTCAAATTCACCACAAAATGTACTTTTTGTTTTTTTTTAAGATTTTACCACATTGAAATCTAAATACAGCGTTTAAAAAAGAGCAACCAAATTAAATCTGATAACACTGTGTATCATTGGCTAAATGGAAGGCAATCTCTTCAATCCCTTGTCATCATAATGAGAATTTCTTTGCTGTTTATATCACTGATCCCACAGCCAATCTTCAAGCATGTGTGTGTGTTTGTGTGTGCATGTGAGTGTGTGTGTGTGTGTGTGTGTGTGTGTGAGGGACAGTGAAGCAAGGGAAAGAGAGAATGAGTAAAGGATGAAGAGAGACAGTGTGTAATTTATTGTATGTGTGTATTACAGCGTACTGCATGTGCGGATTTGTGTTCCTAGTGTCCTGCTTTCCCTATTTGTACTTGCTATTTGCAGACGACCACTAAGACTATAAGCAGATAGACAGTATATCAATAACACAACTGGTGTAACATATACCATACAGCTACAGGTGCCTCAAAAAGGAAGAACATCATTTAGCAAAAACCACCTAAGAGTGTGTTGCTTCAGATTTTGCTTATTAGCAATTAGTCTACTAAATATATTATCTTGTATAATTATATTCTTTTAGGCCTTTCAGTACAGTTTAATCTCAGATCTGTGCCACAGTATGAGAAGATGAAGGAAGTTTGTGAGTAAGTTCATCAGACTTTAAAGCATGCTTGCTTTCCTGGCTATTTACTCTGTTATTGTCGCAGCTTTCCCATTATGTGAGGCTCTTACAGCTGACAATGTGTCACAATGTCTGCTACGTGATAAAATTTCTCTGATGCTGGCTGTGTTGTCTGACATTTGAGCCAAACTCAACCACTATAACAGAGACAAGATCACAAGCAGTTATGAGAATCCAAGGGGACTAGACATGGAGAGATGGATCAGTGGATGAGGAACTAGCTTTTAGAGATTCTTTGGGACTACAGGGTTCATTTTTAAACATAACTGGCCTTTTAGAAACACATACTGGTCAAACCCTAAAACGCTGAACCTGAAAACTTACGGTATTCCCATTCTCCAACCACGTTATGGTGGGGATTGGATTTCCTGTGGCGTTACAGTCAAGGGTAACCTGGCTGCCATACGGGACTCTCTTCTCCTTTGGCACCCGCAGGATTCGTGCTGGGGCTAGACACAGACACAAACCACACAGACACATGCACACATGGTCACACTGCAACCAAACAATAATGTGCCAGTGTTTTAATAGCAAATTTACATACAATCACAGAAAGTGAAACTACATTAAAATACATACCCTGTACCTCTATGGTGACTGGCTTTGAAAAGGCCAAACCAAAGCTATTCCTGGCCACACAGCGATACTGCCCTGCGTCATCCTTCTGTATGTTATGGATCTTCAATGCACCGTAGTCGAGAATGGTAACACGGTCACTGACCTGGGAGAAATGAGAAGATTTTTTAGAATTATTCCCCTTTTTACTCTTTGTTTAGAAGATAGAATTAGGTTATTAACATTATGATAACATATTTTTTTTAATCTGATGCTATGACACACAGAACTAAGTGTATTTGGGCCATTTTATGCTTAAATACTGCATTTGCAGATGTAAACACTGCACTGTACTGTCAGCTGTTATTTAACAGGCTAAGTCAATGAAAGGCTTCATGTGACTACAACTTTCCACTGTTGTTGTATACGTTTATGTTGTACCTTGATAAGCTCATCATCTTTGAGCCAGGTGACATCTGGTTTGGGATTACCGAGGGTCACGCAGGGCAACACTGCTTTGGATTCTACCAGAAGGGTTACATTGGTAGGGTGGCGTTTGATCTGCGGTTCTGATGTAGAGACAGACAAGACAAGAGACAAGATACAGTGGTTTCAGCATTTTGTCTCGATGCTACTGGGATTTTTTTGTTCTGAATTGAGTTGTACCATCTGCACATGCTTTAGAAAATCTGGACTTCGGCTCTACAACTTTGGAAGAAAGCAGACATACTCATTTTTAGCTGCAGTGCCCCACAGCTCTTGGCTGGCTCTCCAATGCCATTAGTGGCGAGGCAGCAGTACTCCCCATTGTCTGACTCTCTTACATGAGGGATGATTAGCATCTGTCCCTGCTCCCTGGTGATGTACCGCGGGTCGTAGTACCTGGTGGGGCAAACAGGAGGGTGCGATATACTTTTTGCAAATGGTAGAATTGTGATGGCCAAAATCAGTAGCTAATGTCACCAAATTTTAGCTGCTACTGTTACTGTTTTTTTTTGGGGGGGGGTTTTCAAATCTTTTTGCCAGTGTTAGCCAATAGTAGCTAATATTGACACTAATAACATTAAAAATTTCTTTAATGTAAGGAATAAATTTGATTAAATAATATCAGTATTTGCACAGGAAGACATATCTGAGGGGCATGTATGTAGCCATATTCAATGTATAAAGACAATTAACCTGCAAGAGCAGAGTTGCAGACTTTGAATACTATAGTTGAAAATGTTATTTGCTGTTAACTTACATAATTGGGTGATTATTCTTGGTCCAGGTGATGTCAGCAGGGGGACGTGACTGCACCTCACAAATGAAGGTGGCATTGTGATCCAGTAACACATCCACTGTCTCTAATAAGGTGATGATACGAGGTGCTAGGCAGTGAACAAACAAGAAAATATGAAAACATTAATTATAAAACAAGAAATCCATTATTTAACAAGGCTACCTTTTTTTTTAGCAACCCTGTCACCAGACAGAACATTGACATTGGACTTTTTTCACTGAATGTGCCATTGAGCTGGAATCACTGTTATGCAGATGAGTTGATTTAAAACTAAAAAATGCAATAACTAATGCACACATTTTCATAGCATGGGAGACAGGGTTGGACACTGAGCATGTTTCTTTATAATACATCACAGTCTAACTCAGGGAAGAGCAGACAGCTGCATCTTTTCAGCCAAATTCTTTGACATTTTTGGCATTCCTGTTTTAGACTGAGTCATCTGTTTCAGTCAGTCAGTGTCCAACTCTGACTGTTGACAAATCAGATCTTCTGAAATGTGTTACAGTTTTGATCTTAGGACAGCAGAGGAAAGATGACCTTAAGGGCAAGTAAAAAACTTTCAACCTATCATCAATAAGAACAATATTTTATGTATAATGTACTGATGAACTAATAGCTTCTTTTTATTTTCTTGTTTTTGGCATCCAGAGAGCCTCTGTATTGCCCAACATGCACCCAGGGTGTCCATGGGAATTTCTTTATTTATTATTCTAAAAAAAAAAAAAAAAGAAAGAAAGATTAAGTCCTTTTCACTGAGAAGACTTTAAACACTGTAATAATTTTTTCCACATGATGGTCATTATATGAAACAAAAACAGCCCGTAGTTTGTATTGGATGCAGGACACTGAGTGACTCAGTTTGCATTAAAGTGACAGCCAATGTTAAAATAATACCTTCTTGTCATATGGCCTTCATTTTGATTTCCATTTTCGATTTCAATATTCAAAGCTGCTTCTTTTCTAGTTGGTATGTGTACTTAGTTCAAAAATCTATGCTGCTTATTTATTCATTTATTGAATTTTGATTTAGTTGAAATGATTATGTTAATGTATATTTCAATTATATTTATTTGAAGTTATTCATTAATGTTAAGAGAATTTTCCATTCAAGACTTCTTCCACTGAAATTTCATTCAAACTGTAAAAGATGCACTTCGGCAAATTTTTCATAGAGGGTATCAGAATGTTACATGTATGTCTGCACAGTGTTATATTTCATAGATTGGTGTGGCTCGTTCTGGTGCTGTAGAGGGGCCCAATGTGATATGTTTTCAGGAGGCCCAAAATCCCTGGCAGCGCCCCTGTCAGTGTCCACAGAATACACAAGTTATTACAGCCACCTGTTCTTTTTCATGACATAAACCTGAATAAAGATGTTATCAATATTCTGGTTGAAGAAAAAATGAGAAGAGAGACTATTTTCAGAGAAGTGAGATGAGGGGAAAGGGGAAAGCAACTAAATAAGGTTGTCTGATATTTATCTTTCGCTCTGGGTGAATATATTAAGAAGGAGAAAATGAGAGGGGTAGTAAAAACAAAGACATGTTGAAAGGGAAAAGGGATGGAAGAAGATCGCAGTAGCACAGGGGTGAGGCAATAACTGTTTATGTGTGGACTGAGATCAGAGACATCAGGGTTACTTTAAACTTTGTGCGAACCAAGAGGAGGAAGAGGCAAAATAGAAAAGACAGATGTGAATACAAAGCTCAGAACAGGGGAGGGGAGACGGAATGGAGAAGAAAGGAAAAGAGGATGAAGGAGAGGATTAGGGCTTAAAGGACATTGTGCTTGTTTTGTCTCTTGTGTAAGAAAGATTTCACAATAAAATGGCTGGAAAACCAGCCCACATCCCCACATTCAACCCAAGGTCACTGCTGCCGTTTGACTCATGAACTGGTGATGGAAAGAAAGTATAAAACTATATACAAACTATATAAAAAACTATAAATTACTTAAACCGTGACATGGGGTTAAAAACCTTTGTTCTTAACACCACTACAATTTTAGCCAAGGTCAAAGTAAGGTGAAAATATCTCACTACCCTACTTCCTTTATTAAGTGGTTTCATGTAGGCTATGCAGTCTAAAATCTTATTTTTAGCCATGCTAGCAGCATGCAAAGCAACTGACATTCCCAACTGCTTCAGCTACTTTGTTTTCAGTAGGAACTGGCCAAGGTTAACATGCTTACAGAAACTAAGATGGTGAACATGGTAAACATTATGGCTGTTTAGCATCGGCTTGTTAGAGATGTCATTGTGAGAATATTAATGTGGCATGCTGACATTAGCATTTGGCTGAAAAAAACCACTGTGCCAAACAGACTCAACTGTAGATCCGTGTTTGATCAAACACGGTTTGCAAAATGTGGCGCACTTCAAATGTTACATAAAACATTTGAATAGAATGTTTTATTATGGCCACAAATCTCAGTGACGTTTTCAGCTTGCTGCTGTAAAAGTCAGAAAATGTATCCCTTTAACAATCTTAAAAGGAAAAATATGATTTAAAAATGTCTTATGGGACTGTAGCATGTTACACTAGAGGCTTGTTTTGAAATTCGTTTGCAGAATAGGTTTTTTTTTTCTCTCACTCTCTTTCTATTGCCAAAATTCTGTCTAAACAAATGAACAACATCTGAAGAGTGAAGGGTTCACTATGGCCCATGTTTAGCCAAATGACTCATTATTTAGAGCAAACGAGAGCCTCGCTGAATTTGACCTTGTGAAATGTTCTCTTTTTTTTGGACACCAGAAGTGATACAGTGCTCTTGAGGTCTCCAGTAACAGTGGTTACATCTGGCCTTTACTGTATGTATTACTCGAACCTACTTGATCCAAACCAACTGCCTGTCATTATCACTCCCTTTCTTTGTTTTTAGTGTTCACATAAAAATGTGAACATAAAAATATTAAAAGTTACTGATGTGCAGGAAGGAGACGAAAAATGTTCCTTCTTGTTCAGTGTGACCAGGTTTAGACATTTATGTCCTTGTGAAATCCTCAGACACCACAGCCAACAAGCGAGTGTTCCTGGCCAAGTATGCCTCAGCCGTATGGTCATAGCTATCACTGTGTATTCACTTACCAATCAGCTTTATAAATTTTACTGATAAAATGTCTTTTACAACTTTTGTTCATATATGTCTTCATTGTTGATCTCAGTGCAGTGCAATGATAACTGAATAAATCTTTCCCATTCGATTTTAATTGCATCTTTCCTGTTTTTTCCTTCAGTATCCTTTAGATCTGTCAACCTTTCCAAACTCCATTTCTTTCCCATAAAAGTGGCCTTAGAGCCTGTAACTTATAACACCCTTTGGTTCCTTTGGTGTTTGCTTTGATTTGTAGTTTATCCTCCAGGTTTTTTCCGTACTTTGAGATTGTAAACAGTGTTCTCTCTTTCTCTCTCCCTCTCTCTCTCTGATGCTATCATGCAGACCAGATATAATTTTTTTTTTTTTACTTTCATTGTGGTCAAACAAGAACAAACACAAAAATAGTATTGTTTTCGTGGCATGTCAGCAGTTTGGATGTCTGCAAACAAGTCATCCATTGTTTATACTGGTTCAGTGCTGACAGACATTCTGAGCAACATTAGGCACAATCTTTAACCTTTCACACTGTCTTTAAATGCACATGTGGTGTTAATTAATCCTGGTAGAGCACATTTTACACTAATAAGTGACTCATAGGACACTGGTGTTATTATTACATTATATAATTATCACAATTAAGGTATTGATTCTAAACAGTTGCATGTTGTCTGCAGTAACCAAGGTTTAATTTTGTTTTGGTTCATGCTGTCACTACTTCATCTAACCAAAAGCTTGAAAGTTTCAAACTTAAAAGCTGTCTCATTCACAAGACCACTGGGACTTGAAGAGGCCTTCAAGAAACATACATACATTTTTTTTAGGGGACAGATTAGTGATGATTAACATTCACTTTATTTGTTTGCTCACACTCAATTCAAATTAAATCAATCAAAGCTAATGAAAGCCAGCTCAGGCCAACAGAACCCTTGAAAGTGAATCCTTTTGTGCCATCCATTTAAGCTTTGCTCAATTGGCCCACGCCTCATGACCACAGCAAAATCCGTCAATAATAATAATAAGATAATAAGGCACTCATACAGCACTTGTCAGTCCAGAATTATTTAATATTCATTTGTAGCACAGCTTGTAAAACTGTGGTCAGTCAAGTCGCAGATGATTAAACTTGATTTTAAGACGCCCAGGGGGAGGTGGACCGCCGGCAAGAGGCTATGACAGCTATTATAGTCAGCTTTGTCTCCAAGAGGTTTGGCCACATTGTGAGAGACAACACAAGGTCAGCCTATACAATGAGCCATAGGCCACCAAGCTACACCAGCTGTGTCAAGAGCTTGACATCAAGTTCCCAGCAAAATCAAGCACCTTTTCTTGAATGTAATTTCAGTCATTTCAGCTAAGAGTCAGTCTGGCACATTAGACTGGCAATGGCTCCAGAATGCGACTTCTACGGAGGTAGGAATGTTACTAAGTATGGAGTACAACAACCCCCAGTAAGAGAATTGACGAACAACCTGACTGTCACTCATACATCCGTCCTGGGCAGAAGGTGGATGCTCCAAGGCTTCAAGAAGTTCATCACTTGGGAAAGAATGAGTTTTAAACCAACAAAATTAAGGTCTCTAGTGTTAGTGAGCCCCAGAGAGACCTTTGACTGCAGCCTCAGAGATGTTGCTTCCATTCAGAAAACCTGAAAAAAAAGTGCTTGAGTTGTAGCTCACCAAGATGGACAACAGGTGGTTGAGTCACAGCTGAGGTAGAAGGCACCGGTGGGGACCATGCCAACAGAATGTGTAGGGGTAGACTATCCTCAGTGACCAGGTTCAAGAATATCCAGGACAAAGAGCAGCAACAATCTTGTGCAAGAGGAAGTGTGCTCAGTCATGGAGGAGATATGAGCCATCAGGATGGTAGGGATGGGACAGCAAGTTGCATGGACCAGATGGGAAAATGCCTTGCAATGAAAATCATCTGTTGCAATGTCTGGCAAGCAGACTTCCATTATATCAGGTTCTTAGTCCAAGTAGTCTACAATCTCCTCCAAAAAACTTTCACATCTAGGGCAAAAATGAGACACCATGCTGCCCTTCAAGCCTGAATGTCTTTAGACTGTAGCTGATCATAAAAACTGCAGGCAGGGGGAAAAGTTAAAAACTACTGCTGACGAATTTGCACATATGGTGGTTTTAATGGAACATGTGTGCATGGAAATATAAACACCAATCAAAGCACATAATGGAATATAATACATATATGTAACACAACATATGCTGTTATCTTCAGGTACAGAGGCAACTGTGGGTAGAAATTTGTACTCCAATGAAGGATTTCACCTTGTATGATGAAAGTGGAAATTCTACAAAGAATTACTTTTTACACTTTTTCTCCATTGTAAAGCATCACCACTGGTCACTTTTGGAGGAATTTCCACACTATGATAACATATCGTTGGCAGTTAAATCATTTTTTTCACTTGTACATCTGCAAATCATTTCTGACAGGATGCCATCAGTGATGTGTAATATCAAGAAAGATGCCATGCACATTCGTTTCAGCCTTGTAATCACTGACATATTACGCAAAGCACGGGTCATCTGCCAAATCCAGCTCTACACCATGCCAGTCTAGCCCAGCTCACCAGCTAGCTATAATACCCACCCTGGCAGAATGTATCAGCATCTACACCACCTGCTTCCCCCCGGGCCAATGTGCAGCATGCACTGTATATCTGTACTTAAAAAACAAACTTGTAAATTTGTGCCAGAAAATTGTGCCAGCATTTGAAATGGTACCCATCTCACATGTCAAAAGTCTTTCGTGACCCGTGAGCTGCCCATCTTTTCTCATTTCTGGACCAGTTTTCTTTTTAAGACCAATACTTCTCTATGGCAAGCTCAAAATAGATAATAAGTTAATGATGACTGCAGCTTTTGAGTTAAATTAATTGGAAAAATACAATAATCAATGTCTCATATGATTCCCATTTTCCATAACAGGTTCTGATCATTGCTTACAGTGTAGCTGTGGTGAAGGTGTCCCAATCATCTGGAAATTGATCATATCACAGAAATAGCAGCAGAGGGAATAGATCGTCCCTAACCACCACAGTTGTGTAGTGTAGGAAGTGTAGGAAGGATATAGATTTAGTCACATTTGCACTATGTTGGCCTATAAACACCTTCTCATTTTTCCCAGCAGGATGTAGTGGAAAACAGGTGATCTCAGTGTAGCATGTGGGGAAGCTCAACCTGCACTCTCTTTAAGAAAAGTCTGCAATAGTAAAGGATGCTCTCCATGAAATTTCTTTTTCCCTCTCGCATGCATTGTTGTCACACAGTCAGAAGGAAGATCAAGCAAAAGACCCATATCCTTAAAAGGTTTTTAATATTACCAAGAACAGCACACCCTCTACATTTCTATGAATAAAAGACAGTATACAGAATTTGTACTGTTTTTATTTATCATCCACAAGAGTGAGTTTTGATTATTTATGATGAAGAAAAGATACTCTTTAAAAGCTCACAGAGTGCCAGCACATGAAAATCTCACTTACCTCCCTGTATGCCGTAACTTGAGGTGACCAGAACCAGCAGAAAAAGGAGCTTCATGACTGAAATGGGTTCCACGGTCTTCATACTGGCTCTCAAATGATCCACCTGGCCAAAGTTTTTTGATAGGTACACAGTAGAAGCTGGTGGTCAGATTCCCATGGCAGGGAAGAGGACCTCCTTGTTGTTCACTTTGGTGTCTTTCTTTAATGTGTGCGTCTACCTCAGCCAGGGACAGCCATGAGCTCTGTGTTCAGCATGAACCAGCACAGTCACTGTGTGTGTGTGTGTGTGTGTGTGTGTGTGTGTGTGTGTGTGTTAACCTCGTGAAGGACAGTGGCAGCTGCTAGCTGTCCCCATGTACAGTCACTCAGGTTTTGCTGCTATGCTATACGCTCCAAAGGCTCCAGGGCTAGTGAGATATCCACATTCACAGTAGTCAACAACAGTGTCAGTTCACTGTTTATCCATTGAATTTTTATTTAAGATTCAGCTTTTTAGAGCCAAGTCAGTTGAGAAAAGTCACATGTATATCAGTGAAGTTACTACAGAAAAAAGAAGAAATTAAACCAGAATTAGCAGACATTCCTTTACGTTACAGTTTGCAGTTGCTACAGATCCTCATTAACACTCTGTTTTTCAAACATCCAGTCTAGTCCAAGGTAAAACACACTTCATAAAATAGGATGAGAAAGGGACAAACAGATAGATTACCAGTCAGATACAACACAAATACAACACAATGTACTGACTGTACATGTGTATCCTCTTTTATCATTAATATGCAGCCAAGTATGCAGGTAAACATTAACAGTACATTTACCACATGTAATACATCTGTACCCATTATACATTTCTACAAACACATCCCAACTCACTATTTAACAACTATTTACAGTTATATTTTCACACGCACACACGCACACACAGGAGGCAGCCTTTGTCCACCTGTTGCCTGCTAGCCTGTATGTTCTGTTTTATTTTAGGAAAGGAATGGCATTTCATTTCGTCTGCTCCTTATCCATTCTGCTTTGGATGCAGTCAACTATTGTACTCTTCCAGCAGGCACAGTTAACGTGACACATTGTTTCTAACAGGAAACTGTCAAACTGTCATCTAGGCTCTTTTTTCCTTTTAATTAGTGGTGCAGCTCGATCAGACTCAGTATGCTTGTATACAGTTTTCCAGAATAATAATTTTTTCACGACGTAATCTGCGAAAAATTTCCCAAAGGCAAAACATCAGCATACAAGAAAACAAGAGAAAACAAAGTCCTGTGAGGACTCCAGTGTCCTGACATGGTGCAGGCACATTAGATCCATTCACAGGATCAGACAGTAGTCAATTTGCAGGAAAAGTCAAATATAAAATAGATAAAAGTAGCAGATTTAAACAGATATAAACAGTAGCAGATTTAGTGGTCAGCAATTGCAATTGTAGCAAGTGCAATAAAAGGGAAAATGTAAACATGTTATTGTTTCTGAAAAAAAAAAACTCAACAAAAATCTTGACTGAAAAAGTAAAATTTAAATTTCAACTTAAAAAGTATTTTTATTTGCCTAAAATCTTTGTCCTGTGTTTTATTATGATCATAATCCTGATCAACTAACTGAAAAAATCCCAAAAACCATTCAATGATCAAGAAAATTAAGAGGTAGGTTTAAATTAATTAAAGTTTGCATATTGCATTCACTTCATGAATTATGACGCATTGCTTCACCCTACACAAAAGTAGATAAGCTGCTTTTCTGAGTAAAGAATTATTGATATTCGTATCAGTATCAGCAGCACTGGCCCTGTATTTACTTGGTATCGGACTATACCAAATTTTGCAGTATGGCACATCCCTATGACCTGTTACCTGGTCTGGCTCAATTATCAGTGGCCAATCATTAGCCAATCACAGATGACGACCCACCTGGTTGTTAGAGGGGTGGGACTTAAAAGAGGCAGGTGCAGGTCACGAGGACGCCAGAAACAGGTGGACATGGAGATGCTGGTTGTGAGTTCATTGAAATCTGTGAAATACTGTTGTTCATCAGGTGAAGACCCGGGACTTTGAGTCAGTGTGTAACCTGATAAAACCGGACG
>JBBMJY010000008.1:5782508-5805008 GCA_037833715.1 Toxotes lorentzi
TGTGTGTGTGTGTGTGTGTGTGTGTGTGTGTGTGTGTGTGTGTGTGTGTGTGTGTGTGTGTGTGTGTGTTTGAGAAACAGGACACTGCTTACAAATGGAAAACCCTGTCATCCTGATAAATAATGGTGCCGTGTCTGGGCTGTTTAGTGGTTTATAGACTTTATAATTGCAGTCTCATTTTCCCCAGCTCTGAGACCAATTTTCCTCTGACATGATAAAGAATGACCAAATGAGATTAAATGGTAACTGGTTGTTCTACTGAAGGTTTGAGTTTCCATGCGATGCTGGCCAAGGAGCCCAAAAATAGTACATCATGATTTTTAGAAATAGACAGGGTGTGTACCTCAGTGGAATGGCTTTACTATTGTAGTTGTGGGAGAAACCCACACATCTCAGTGAGGTGGTCCCCATCTTAAAAGAAAATGTAATCCATGTGCTTGTATATTAATTTTCACTTTTACTGAAATACTGCCATAAATTTCCCTGTGTCAACTGGACTTTGTAACTGTGGGAGGAGTTTGTGTATGTGGTACAAGTAGATTTGTTTTTCTTTATAAAAAATGTTCTGCTCGATGAGACAAATTTACTTGTTAAACATATAAAATCCTCATATGGTCAAATTTTCAAGAGGTACTCCAACCGGTAGGATCTCCCACGTAAGGATGATGAAGCTGAATCTCTTCTCTGCTGTCTTGGCCATCCTGCTGGGCCTTTCAGCACAAAATTACTGATGCCATCTTGATCAACAAAGATTCACATGAACGACAAAAAAAGGACACACAAAAACTGCTTAAAAACATTGTAAAAGCATGATATTGCACATAAAGCAAATTAAATCCTGTAGAATTGTGTGAGTCAGTGACACAGTAAGGCATGAACCAGTCGGCATTTGACTTGAGTTTTTATGGAAGTATGTATATTTTTACAGCTTATGTTCACTTTATGTCTCTGCAGGTGCAACCTCACGAGGAGGGTAACAGATGTTCCCGATTCCAGGTGTTAAATATGTCTTATTAAGCAATGGGTCTCCCAGTTAGGTAACTGAATTTTCTCATTTTAGGTGTGAACACCAATCATTCCCCCCATTTAGATGTAACTTCACGAATTCTACGAGGCAAACAAAGGTGATTCACATCTGGTTGTATTTTACATCTTGTCCACAAATTGTCTTACTACAGGCATCAACCATGTTCTGGAGGAGGGCGATGTTGCTCTTTCAAAGAAGAGGAATGCCATGAAATGCTGGAGAGACTATTGCAAATGGAAAAAATCCTACAATGGACTGGTTGAAGTACCCTACACCATCAGTGATTATTTTTGTAAGAAATGATTCATTCTTGAGAATTATGATGGCGTAGGGGGTTCATGAAAAATGGGGGGTTCATGTGTAAAAATGAAGTGAGCGTGACAATTTTCCATTTACACTTATAATGAAGATTTCTATCTTTTTTGGGTTGTCTTGTAAGAGAAACAAGTAAAAATCCTTCCTTGTCAGTAACTTACTGACAAGGAAGTCAGCAGGTGGTTTCTCTGTCTGTGTATGGTTGCCTTGATTATAGAGTCATTCAGCACGAACTCCTCCATGCACTGGGCTTCCACCATGAGCACACAAGGAGCGACAGGGACCAATATGTCAGGATCAACTGGGAAAATATCCCAGCTGGTGAGCTCTAAGCCTCTGAAATTAAAATTCTCATATTTTATTATTTACATGGAATGAGAACTCTAACATTAATCAACCAGCTGGAATAAAGACCATAAATTTACTGATGTATCTTTAATCATATAATTGTTTTTTACAATTCTGAGTATATATATGTGAAAGTGGAAATACAGTCATGTGACAGAGAAAATGCATGTTAGATATAATGAAAACTTATGACCTTATTCCACAGAAAATGCATTCAACTTCCACAAAACGGACACCAACAACTTGAAGACCCCATATGACTATTCCTCTGTATGCATTACGGAAGGTAACATCTCTTTATGTCATTTATAGGCCTAAGGATATGTTTTTTTTTATCAAATAAATACCGTTCACATTACACATGTTGCACACAATCTATTGGTAACATGAAAAATATATGTATTAGAGCAACTTTAATATTATAATCTCTGTATTGGGTTTACAGCTCATTTTCTTCTTGACAGAAGCAAAAAGGTGTAATGATCATGAAGCCAAATTACAGTAAATTAACCGTGAACCGTTTATGTGAACATGTGGAAATACGAAAAGGAACCAATTCTTTGAAAAATATTGTCTTTACAGGCAAAAAAAAGGAAGACACGTTTACATTAGTATGTGATTCTATTTTTATTTATTTTTAACTCTAATTTTAGTGATACTGCTGTTATAGATTGTTAATCTTCTCCCAGTCCTCACATTCACCACTTCAAGTGAGCTAGAAAACGTTTTCTTCATGAAAAACATCAATACTGTATCAATGAAAGAAGTTAGTCAAAGCTACATAGAGCTAAACTGTGAAAATGTTCACTTTGTTAAAAAAAGTTAGACCTCCTCCCTGAGTTTGATGCATTTTTTTGTCTTCAGCTCATATCTCTCCTTGTGGGGTTTGAAAGTCACCTCAAAGTGGCACTTCCGTTGCTGTGGAGGGGGAAACAAAGATAACCGTGACATAGGAATTGGGAAATCTCAACAGTGTGTTAAAGAAATATTACTGAGCTGAATACATCTTGACAAACACAAACAAAAGCAGATATACCTTCTTCTCCAGACTGCAGCTGTTCAAGTCATGGTTTTCAGATTTGAGACACGTGGTTTTTCCCAGGACTGCATCAATCTCAAAGTTGATCATGTTGGTCACCTAATGATGTGACCAGACAAGAAGACAGAGATATCAGATTTTGTGACACTCTAAAATACATTTTATACACTGATGAAATGGTGTAATATATGTGAGTTCCTGTGTTTCTGAAAGATGGGTCTCACCTGACTCTTAGCAGAGGTGATAGAGACCAGTCTGAACATCCTCTTGTTTTTGGAGGCTTTGTTGAACATGTTCACAGCATGTTGAGCTGCCTCCTGAACCTCAGCTGAGTCTGGACTCCTCTCAGACCAGCCACCCAAAAGATTGTGTTTTCCTGTGAGGAAATTAAACACAAACACAAGGTAAATTGTGATATTAAAAGTACACTCATACTTGTACAAATGCACTCATCCACTGACACTTAACAGTTGCAAAATCATATACACACAAGCTGTCAGCTTTTAAGTGTTATGATTTCATGTGTTCCCTTTGGGGTTTTTATGCTCCTTCATCCTGACAAATTTACAGTTTCAGTCCAGAATATCAGTCAGGGACTTGGAAACTGTAAAACCACCAAACCCTGGATTCAGCCAGCCTTACACTCACACTTGTTTTGTGCTGCCAAACCATCTTCTGCTCTCTGCCAAATCACATCTTTATCATCAGGCCAAGGATATAAAGCAGACTTTCTCAAGAAAAAATAAAACGATTTAGAAATCATAGTTGCAGTTCCTGTAACTTGAGTGGCCAGTCCACTGATGTTGGTTGTATTTTCATTTTATACTGTAACAATTTTTAGCCACAGAAGAAGAGCGGCTGTAGGGATGGCAAAGTCAGCTAGTCCAAGACCACCAAGATATTCATGGTTCCCTCAGGATGAATCCTACCAATTTTGGCAGTCCCCTGACTGTTCATCCAGCGCCACCTTGAGGTTGACAGTTGTGGTTTTGTGTTAAATTTTGAATATTTACCTTTTATATAATGTACTGATATTCACCAGCCACAAAGTTTCTCTGCTCAGCAAAACCGAAGCTGCCGATGTGGAACAAATTTGATGAATGGGCACTAAATGGAAATGATGGATTTGGTTTCCCTCCCAAACCAAACTCCATTCCGCCAGTGGCAACTTTCTCTGGCTCCCGTGTAAGTCAAACCTCCTGACTCACAGTACCCAACCAGACTTCAGTTTGGATTCAAACTGAGACTGACTTCAGACTGAATACATAAACACACATTTATTTTGCCATTGTGCCATACAGACACACCCTGTGGAGAAGTTCAAATGCCTTCACCACACATCTTTAAAAAATGTTTAAACTAATTTAACATTGAATCACTTGCTGGGCTTGACACATTTAGTAACCATAGAGGAGTAATGACTCTTTGCATGTCTTTCAGTATTATGTGAATATGTGCTTTTCCTGTTTGTCTGCATTCTCAACGATCAGATGGAAGTGCACCGGATGATAGAAAAGAGTTGACTTTTTTGTCAGTGATTTGAGTTGTTGTTTAATTTTGTTGTTGTGTTCATGTTTTTGTCTTTTAGTGAAGTTTTTGTTTAATTCTGTTTAATTCTATGTTTTATTTTATGGTTCCTGAGTAAAGTGCTGTACAAACATTCATTTGTTCATTTGTTTGATTCCATTGAATGACAAATATGAAGGCAGAAAGTCAAATTGGCAGAGTAGTAAAGGTTTTGTTTGGCTGGTTTCTAGATTGTTAGTCATGATTCACACAAAAGCCAATGCTTTTGTCACTGATGCATACAACAGTTCTATTATCTTTCAGTCTATGTAACATGCACTTCCCATCTTGAACGCCCTGTTTCGTTTCAGATTATTCAAAAACGTGCATGCGTAGTTGTTCTTTAGCGTATTGTTATTTTCTTTTCTCTAACTGCACCAACTCTAACTGCATGATCCTGGCACTCATTACGACATAGTACACTCAATTATAATATATGTAATATTAATTATAACAATATATAATATTAGTACATATTTAATTCCAAATCAAACCCAGTTATTTTCTGCTTTTTGAAGAAACCATGCCTCACTTGACACAACTTAAATGTCTTTTGCACACTGTTTTGGAGACAAATCAGGAACGGACTATATTTTTTTTAGATCTGTCCCCACAACAGATTTGAAGCAAGCACAAAACAGTCATTATATCAGACCAGTGGGAGATTATATAATTATGTGTGGACCTCCCTGTTCTTATAGCATTTTATCTTTAAGTAAAGTAACATGTAAGACTCATCTGAATCACAAGAATATGGGTATGAATTGTACACAGCACAGATTTTGTGTTCTGTATCCACCCATCAATCTCATCAAATGCAATACACATTATTATGTTTCATGTGAAGACTTTTAAAGAATTTTGTTACTGCTTTTTGAATGTGATATCAAGCCACAAAGTCAGAGGTCAGCCCATTCTCCTTCGAATAATATTCTTTTATTTTGCTTGCCCCTCTGTATCATCCCTCCCAAAGTCTCTACAATGACAGTCATGTCATATTTTTTGTCCATATCACTACTTACTTTTCACGATGACTTCCTCCACAGGCTGATCTCCCGTACACAGCTGGACAACTGACAGACATATTAGCACTGACAATGACACTGGGAGAGACATCTTCACTTGCAGGCCACCACCAAACTGTGCTGTGCCCTTCACAAGGAAAAGGCTAGTGGAAGATGGATCTTCAGGAAAAGATGTCAGATAAAACGGGACACTTGAGCTGAACCAATTGCCAACCAACTTGCAGACGTCCCACTGATGTTATCCAGATCCACAGAGAGAGCAGAGAAGAGAGTTACTTTAAAAAGTCAACTAAAAATAGAGGAAAGATAACCAGAACATGCAAAAAAAAAGACTTATATTCAGAAAACTCTACAAAGAAATTAGAATTATTACAACTGTTTACCTTTCTGATATATTAAAAAAAAAAAAGGACTTCACCCAGTGAATGCTGAAGCAATAGTGAGCCAGACTGAGAGCAATAATGGGAGTGAGGAAGAGAGGTAGAGGGAGGGAGGGACAGGGTGTTGTTAGCGAGCCACGTTAAATCTGGTATGTTTGACAAGCCAGTGAAGACCACACCCACCCACTGACTGGCACTGACGTCATGTAGAGATTTAACAAGAGCGTGTTAGAGAGAAAGAGAAAACAAAACTCTAGGTGGAAGGGTTGGTATGGATAGCTTTTGGTTATGTGCTATTGTATGTGGGTGCGCTCTTATATTTCTGGCCTCTTTGTGTGTTTGCATTCATGTATGACATGTGGGTGTGTAGCCTGCTAATGTGATATGTCTAAGTGGATGTGTGCATGTACATTTGATTGGTTTCTTAACAGGAGTGAGGCACTTTTGCAGTGATGGTCTGACTCAAACTTAACAAGTATGTGTATGTGCTGGAAGGTAGTGAGTCACAACGCAGACTACAGCATGCAGCAGAACCATATCACATGCTTGTTCTTGGCACATCAACATCCCATCCAGAACCTGTGTTATCATATGATTAAGGGTTTGAAGTGTTCCAATAGTGGTGAATAAACTCACAAACATCAGTGAGTGGAATCTGGAATGATGGAAATCTTGTGAGCTGCTGTGAGGCTTGTGAGGCTTCAGACGACTCAAGCAGAAGCTTTTATTGATGATCAATGCATCGAGGAGAAACCAGATGAGCAATACAAGCTGACACTGTGTGATGCTGCTGACCACATTTACCTTTAAAACCATGTCATATAGGTAGTAAACCTGTCCAAATATGGCTATTTATCATGAGACTACTTCACACCCATACACTAACTCACATGTTACCTAATGACGTTTTATGTCCCAGTAACCTCTGTCCCACTAAAGGAGACCTTCTATAACTAACAAACAAAGAGACACAGGCTGACTGTTATGGCTATGTCCCCACCACTGCTCCAGTTATCCACTGTTGATGGGCTAATGTTTATAGGGCCACTTATAAGACTTATGAGCCTAATGCTAAGTAAAAACCTAAAGAAGGAAAAAAAAATCCCTCACAGAAGTTGGTGGAAATAAGGAACTGGTTTTCTTTCCCTGTAGTGTGGGCTTGCAGTTATAAAGATGTGGCAGACTCACTAGGGGGCAGAAGAACCTCACAACAAGGTGACACAGACACAACCCTGACATATTGAAACCTTATGGAGTTTTTATAACAGGCATGTTGGCAAACATTTGTCTCTTTACACATCAGCAGACAGAGAACAAAATGGTGCCTGGCAGGTATTAGAGCTTTTTGCTGGAAACAGCTGCCTGCTGCTGCTAAATACAAGGTTGATGTAAACAATGGAACCAAACAGTTACTGTGCCATAAAACCAAAACCATGACCTACAAGGGGCAATAAAGCTCCATGTAGCTGCAGAGTCAGGTGATAATTCTCTGTGGTTTTGTTGCTGTGAGAGACTAAATGACACAGTCATTTTACTCGTTGTTGTTGAAATAAAAAACATCAATTAGTGGAACTTGCATACGTACAGTTCTAACAATCTTATGTATACCTAAAGGTTACATGCTGTATTTTTGTATGATGGGGCTGAAGTACAAATGCAGCATCCATAAAAGTGACTTCTTAACCACACTAATGGAGGTGCTTGGTCCACCACCATGGTCTAGACTGAAATATCTCCAAACCTACTGGATGGACTACCATTTGTACAAGTATCCATGGTGCCCAGTGGGTGAGTCCCCATGGACTTTGGGGATCCCCTGACTTTTACTCTAGCCCTACAAGATGAATTTACACAACTGTTGGTCCAGACATTCACGTTCTCCAGAAGATGAATCCAAATGACATTGGTGGTGTAATCAAGCTGAAGTCTCAGAACTGCTTGCTTGATGACTAAGTCTCTTCCTGTGGCAAAATACTGCACCATCATCTGATAAATGCTGTCTAAAGGATGTAATGGCACCCCTCAAACTCAAAAGGACAAATCTCCAGGTTTTTTATTTTCTTTTTCTTTGCCCCCCTCATCCTGTGATGTCATGTGTGTGGGAGCTGGGTCTGATGTTGATGTGTTTAGGCTTGTTGATGTTGGGCTTGTTTGTTTCCTGACTTAAGTTGTGAAAATGAAAATAAAATAAATAAGAATATTTGAACAGTGACTTGGGTGATCACTTTTCCTCCAGTCTCGTCAGCAGGTTGGTGGTTTGAGTGAAATGTTTTGACAGCTGCTGCATGGATTGCCTTGCCTGGCATTCTTGGTCTTTGTGGACTCTTTTGTGATCCATTGACTTTTCATCTAGCAACATTATCAGGTCAAAATGTCAGTTTGCTGCTTAATACATTTAAAAACGTCAACATAGATAACATAGATAAAATAACCACATACCTTATAGATAAGTTAGGGGCAAAATCTGATTACCTATATAAAGTGGAGTTTTAGTGAACTCAGATTGGAGGGACAAGCACTGGCGGTTTTCTTCTCTTGGCCTGACTGTCTTGAATTTTCCTGAGGTTTCTGTTATGCATGTATAAGCATACACTGCTCAGTTTGTTGCAAACCTCATATTGTGTCTGTCAATAGTTTGAACTCCAGTATGTAAGGAGCCAAAGTGCCCACAAGAGGGAAGCAACAGTACACCACATGATGCAACAGGTGTCTGATAAAGCTAAACTGGAAATGGCATCTTCTTAGTCAGGAACATATTAACAATTGTTTTTAATTAGAGGGAAGCTGGAATACAATTAGAATACATTATGAGCAGACAGTTTCAATTTTCATCAGGGACCTGATGATCAGAGCAAATGTCCAAAAGTATCATGCATGTGAGTTTTTTTTCTCAAAATCTACTGTGTCCCTCTACTGTTCTGGTGTCATTCCTGAATATTATATTTCAAGCAGGGATACTGCACAAACAGTATATACCTGAAGCACTGTTTACTTTTGTCTTTAGCAATCTTTATTATAATCAGGCTTCAAGAAATGTTAATGGCACTAGTGGACATTAAGGAGGAAGATGTTTTCCTGTTTAAAATTTATATATAAATATACACCACATAAACAAAACTGTGGATGCTGTGGACACAAATCTCTGAATGATTATGCACAAAAATATAGAAGTGTTATGATAAGAGAGGAGGAAGATAAGTGGTGTAGAAGTTAGCAATGGAAGCAACATAAACAGAGATAGCTAAATGATATTCAAAAAAAGACAAAAGTCTGGCAGCTCTGACAGAGAAGGACAGATAAAGACAGATGAATCAAAGGACTGGCAGATGGGAACAGACTGACAGGTACATTGGCTCATACTTTAGTAAGGCAGATGGACAGGCAGATAAACTCAGTGCCAGACCAAACAGCAGATTCAAAGAAAAGTACCCTGCAGATGGGCAAGCAGTCAGAAAACTGCCTAAAAAACTGGAACACGCTAAGCTTCATTACGGTAGTAGCAGAATTACATTACATTGTGAAGGTATTCCAAGGCAAATAGTGGCAGTAAGAAAATGTACATGACAAATGAATAGATACAAACTGATGAACCAACTTAAAGAAAGACTGACAGTTTTAGGCCTGGTTGATATTCACTGCTCTCCTGCTCCTAATGAGAGAATATTGTAACTCTTCCAAGCTGCAGCTGACAGGTCAGGGTCAGTAAGGTGATGACTGGTTTTGTCCAAACTGGAAATCCCCCTTTTCAATAGAATAACTGATCTCTGTGTTGTTGTGTTGTTGTGGTGTTGTTTGCCTGATGAGTGGACTGGACGCTACAACTGCCAGACTTTTCATTCAAATTGTTCTTGTCCAGGTTGTTAATCACAACACGCAGTTGGAAGGGACACAATTGGCTGATTTTGCTTTGGAGGAGATCTGGGTCAAAGGTCAAAGTTACTTCACAGTTAAACAGCCTAAAACAGAACACATAGCTTGTCCTATTGTGTACTACTGTGATTGGTGTTCAGGGTAACTAATGTCCAGAAAAATCATGTATGTGAACTGTACAATTTATTTACTTTGAACAGATAGCTTTAAATAAATGATATGTGACACGAGAAATAAGTAGTATAAGTATGTGTCACTGTACCCATAACAGTAAACACCTGCATAAAATGAGTCATGATCACAAGACTAAAGACATCACAGTATAAACTGTGTCGTCACTTTATGAGACATACCTGTACAACTGAATTTAATCCAATATGACATCCCTGTATACCTTTAGAAAGCCTAAACCAGTTTCCATTGAAACTGCATTAAAGAGGTGTTGATTCCACCCTGCGGTAATTCTGAGGCTGCATTGTCATATCAGACTGGGTTACAATGACAGATGTTTTCCACCTCCACTTACATTCAGGAGGGAGAATAAAAGGTTCCTGCCGTCATTAATGAGATGTTATTGTCATCCATTTTATTGTCTGCTAAAGCACTGAGCAATATACAGAGCCATTAATGGCTTTAATGTGCTTATGTTCTCATCACATAACAGATAATCTAGGTAAATAAATAAAGCAGGGTAATGAAGCCAGATCAACAATTCAGCAGGATGACTGGCTAATATCTGGAAAGGCTTGTTTTACTTCCATGCATGTCCACATACATGTGGAGGGTTTTTATTGAGCCAAATTATCCAGATTGTCTCATGGCCCCACCTCCTGTGCATGTGTGGTTGTGAAAATGATCAGCTATTTGACAGCCAATCATTATCTGTTTGACTGTAATGAGCTGGTTGAGGAAAACAGCATTTGTGGACTATAACTGCTAGATTCAGTGCTTTTGCACACATGTGTTTACAATTAGTGAAAGATAGCAGTTAAACTCAAATTGTCCCTCATGTCCTACTTGTTGTTGCCCCTAGGAGGCTGAAATGAATGTTTTTTTCTTCAGGCAGCAGTAAATATTACAGAGAAATTAAATTAATTAAATACACATCTCTGTGCATCTATCTTGGCATTTTATTTTTATTTACTTTATCTTTACATATATCTTTTTATATAAGATATATAATATGTTTTAATATAAAATATATAATATAAGTGGATTTTTTAAATGATCCAAATCAAGGATTGCATTCATCATTATCGTAAAACTGCATTCATTTAATTTTTTTTTTTTTTTTTTTTTAAAGTTTGCTATTTGCAAAACTACTAACCAATAGCACCCTGCAAAGGAGGACTGCTTCAGAATTTCACATGAAAACCATCATAATCCTCAAGCTGTTTTTCCACGCCACATTCCTCAGACCTCAGACCTGGGATCAGCGTTGATAGCTCAGCCTCCATAATCCCTTTACAGTCAGGAACCGCCCACTGAGGTTAATGATTGACAGCAGGCTCCTCCAACGAGAGGGCGGCCGAGCCGTCCGGCCTCCTTTCTACCCTCCTCCTCCTCCTCTCAGTCAGACTTTGTTGCACTCCTCTCCCTTTACCCCCCTTCTAGTCAGTTTCCAGTCTCTCCGGGGAGCCCGAAGAACAGCTCGATAAAGTCCCAGCCATGGAAGGAGACAACATAATAATGCCAGTTTGACTCGGGGAGATTTTCCAAGGTAAGTTTGACGATTTACACAGTTTTAAATCGGGGAGGAGGGAATTAGCGGCTAGGAAACCGTGTTTGCGGGCTGGGGGGAGGGAGGCGGGGAGGAGGGGGGACGGGGACGAAAAGTTTATCCGCCTCACTACACGGGACAGGAGGGAACAGAGGGAAATTTACTCCAGTGTTGTTCACAGTGGGGATGTCATGCCGCTGTCTTACGTGTTATTTAAATGCCTTATTAATAAGCCTCTTAACAGTGTCTCATAAATGAGTTGTATCATTCATTGTAACGATTATGTGTGGGTATAAACTGAACGCTGCCCGTTGCTCTTCACTGATGAAACGTGTTGCTGCAGCTGTGTTGTGAGTTGGGGGTGGGTGGTTCATGTTTCATTTTTCTTGGTGAAAGTCGCTGGAAGAAAGCAAAGTATCAGATATTATTAAAGAAATTTGGCTTGATTTAAAATGTTTGGGTCTTGTTAGAGTCAGTGAACGTCTGTGATTTGATAGACCCACAGCCTGTGTGTTGTTTTTTTGTGGTTTGTGAGTTGTATGCAACACAGTATATTTGTGTCTTTATAGTATTAGAAAGTAAAAAAAAAACATTGTTGTTGCTCTGGCTTTCTTGTACTTGTTTTTGCTTCTAGCTCCTAAACCCAAGCACAGAAACACAATTGGCAGAGTATAACTGAAGCACTGGAATCTTGAGTCATCCAAAAGCACTTGCTGCTGTGATAAACAACATTAGTCTCCATCCTGCTCTTTCTTTTTGTATATTTAGATGTAGAATTATAGTTCCGGGGCAGCAGTTGAGGTTAATTTACTGCAAACAGAAACAAATACTGTACGCACTCTCAGACAGAGACAGTGGGACGGGGTCTCACTACAGATGTGCGTTCCTCCAGTCAGTGGAGTGATTGAGCCTTTAAATAGAGCTCAGCAGGAATGCAAACAGACCAAGGAGAAAGACGAAGCCTGGTGGCCTGGTCTCGGGAGTAGGAGAGGGAAGGTAGGTGGTTGACGGAGGCAGAGGGACAAAGCTGTGAGCTCCATTGGTCATAATTAGCTCAGTTTGTAGCTTTTTCTTAAATGGCTCCACATGAAAATCAAAATGTGGGTCAAACTCATCTCTAGCTCAAAGCCATTGGGAGAGTCAAACTTAGATTATGTAGAGGAACCAGCTGAGTCCCGTTTCGTGTGGCTTTTAATGTACTTGTACAGAAGACCAATTTTCAGGAAGACACAGAGACACATAGACAAATATAATAAGTACAGAGTTGTTTTTTTGGGGGGGGGGGGGATTTGGCAGGAAATGGCAAATCTGATGTGAATAGGATTACTTTAACTGTAGTAAGTATGTGTACACGAGAGCCAAACTAAGGTAATCCCAGGATCACCCTGTGTTTGTTTGTGTGTGTTTTAATTTAACAGCGGCAGTCATTTATGTATAACATCATTAAATGTAAAAGCGTTTTTTTTCCCTTTTTGTATTTTTAGTACGTTTCTCAGGAAGCTGCGGCCCTCACCTTTTTGTCTACTGGCTGAGTGAAATGTCAGAGGTTGAAATTGAGGGTTTAATGATGGATCGTAATCTGTTGCATTAAAATCACAAGTTGCTCATGGTATTATTGGCTTGTTCTGCACATAGAAGGCAGGGTCTGTTATTGGGTGGTCAGAGTTTGGTACATGCAGCCTTCTTTTGGGGTAAAGTTGTCGCCACCACATTTGGCTCTTTGGGACTGGCCCTTTGACAAATGGCTGTTTTTACCATTTTCAACACTGTTGGTTGGGTTCTTGGGAATTGTAAAGGAAGAATTCACACTCGTAGACTGTAGTTTGTTGGAGCCTATTTTACTGCTGCACACCCACAGTATTGTGACAGTATTGTTCCAGCCAGTCTTGCTATGTTAATATGCCCCAGGTTTTCAGTGGTCCCCACTTTAATCACTGTTTATTTCTTTGCTTTAAAATCCATTCAGCTAATTTAACCTCATCAGCTGAGCCTCTGCAGAGAGACTGACTAATTGTTGTTTCGTCCTAGCCAGAGTCAGTATAGGCTCTGTGCAGAAAGAAACCAAACACCTGGCCACTCCCTGCCATATCTCTTGTCAGTTACGACACTTTATGGATTTCACCTCAGAGGCTGGGTGGCCTGATCAGAGAGATCTTTCTTAGTTTTATTCTCAAGTTGGTCAAATTGGCATTAAACTAAAGAAAGCTGTAATAGTGGCAGAACATCAGCTCTTCCACTCTCTTGACCGCTTTACCACTGTGAAACTAAAAGTACACAGAGAAAGAAAAACCAGAGACACCTGGACCCTTTCTGTTTACCTCTGGGAAGGTAGCCTACCCATGGATTAAAGTCTCCCTCTCTCTCTATAAAAGGAAAACTGGAGTGTATTTTTGATTTACAAACATTGTGACCAAAAAACTGTAAAAAAAAAAAAAAACAAACAAACAAATACACCTAGTGAACAAATGCGCTCTTTGGAATAAGGGGATACGGACATATCCAAAAAAGAAAGGGAAATCCAAGGTGCTCAGATTTCTGAGAAAAGTGAAACGCCTTTATTCATAGCTTCATAGCATAGCTGACACTTACATATTGTCCATGATCCTTTGCCAGGGTGTAAGATAAAATACACATTGTGGTTTTGCATAGAATATGTGGATAAAAGCGTAAAGGGAAAATCTTAAAAGTTAGAAGGTGTAGTCACTGAGGCTTCAAGGCAACTTCATGTCAACCAAAGTGTAGACAAGGTGGAAGCGTTTACTTATCAAAGTTCTCAGAATTACACGTCAGCAAACTATAATGAGCCGATATCATTTATCGGTAAAATTACCTCTAGTTACAGTTAAGTGTGGGAGTTGCTCAGGTAGTCACATTACCTGATCAATTGTGAATGCTCAGAGAAGAATAATCACTCAGAGACAGGGATTTAAACCACAGATGCCCCATTGTTTCATAAAAATCCTTAAATTCATAAGTCCAGAACTCATGACTGTCCTTTGTTCGTTTTCTGTAGAATTGCTCACTTCAGTTAAAGTCACCTCCAAACACCTCATTCTAGTTTGAAAAAGGTACTGTTATTCAGCTTGCCTTTTACTTTGCCCGATTCCCTGCAGACAGCCCTCGCTGGCAGTCCAATCTCTGCACTAGCTCGGGCCAAAAACCACATGCACACACACACATCCACACAAGTATGCAGAGGCTCCGCTTAGACCTTGACACACACTCACGCATGCACAAATACAGTACATGCATAGGCACAGACTCAGACCGTACTTTGGTGTATACACAAGCACACAGAGCTAAACTCAGTCCAAGCCTCCATAGTCTCTTCTCCACACTCATATTTCACTAGTCGCACACAGAGGCCCCACGGCAATCAACTTTAAATTAGAGAGAAAGCTGCTCCAAGAACTTGAGTGGTTCTTGCCAGGTCTGAGGCCATACTGTTCTTGGTCTGTGTGTGTGTGTGTGTGTGTGAGGGAGACAGAAAGACAGAAAGAGCCAGCTCTTGATATTAAACCAACTTTGAGGGGCCTACATTGGGGTATTTCTCCTGTGTGCTGCTGTTCATGCACTTTATCCCCCACTCACATTCAGCAAGAGCTGTGTTCAATCGTTCGCTGCACTTGAGGAGTTACTTCGCAACTAGCTGTTGAGTTGCAATTTATTTAATTTCAACCTGGCGTCATTTTCATCTCTACTTCTACCATGATTGTCTCCATTCACTACAGTTTCCCACAGTTCCAAGCCACAAGGTCAAGCCCCACTTAAGCGGCTTGACTTTGTGGCTTCAAGCTGTGGCTTCTCTTGAGGTCAGCTGACCAGTAAGGACAGTGATAGTATGGTGATAGTGAAAGTGTAGTATTTGCAAACAATATGGGTTGTTCCGTCTAAGAAGTGGTTGATCCTTGTGCAGCTAAAGCCGCTGTCAGTGCTAGCTCTGCCTCTTGTACAATAAACATCTCCCTGATGGTTGAATACATAATGGCAGCTCTGCAAAGAAACCCTCCTAGCTCTTTGATATATGGGACGTGATGCCAAACATCTGCAGTTTGCGGCATCTGTTTTAGATAGAAAATCTTATTTTTGCCAGCAGACTCCATTTTTGTTTTTATGATGGAAATATCTCAAGGTCATGTCACATCATCTGCATTTAATCTGTTATCATATATGAGATTTATAAAGGAGAGCTATACATAAAAATGACGATTAAAGAACGATTAAAAAGCCATATTACAGAAATTCAAGATACAAAGTGTGAAGTTGTGCTTTTAAATTACAAACAGTGAGAACAAAAAGAACAAGCCATGTCACATTGGTATTGAAACTAAAAAAACTAGAGCCTAAAAGTGCACTGATGCAACAGAACACAAAATAGCTCAATATGGATGTATGTTTATGATTTATATGAGCAGCAACTCCCCTTTATTTCTCCTCTCCTCTGGCAACAGCAGTTTTCCGACTCGTCAGCTACATAAATACTGCATTGCAATTTAAGGCATATTTGCTACTGACCCGCCATGGCTGAGTCTGCATTTCTGTGGGTAATTGTTTTACATCTGTGTATTTAACTTAACGTGCCACTGCAGCAGCTGTAAGGGAAGAAGGTGCAGAAGTGTGACGTTTCAAACTACTGTACACAGAGTGGATCAGTTTCTAAACAAGATGAGTCCATTGTTGTCTTACGTTTATTGTCTCCACTAATGAGCTATCATCTGTTTGTGTGGTTAATCTTCAGACATAGTATGACATAGTCCTCTTTACCCACTGTTTACATTGTTTCTAGCAACGTGTCAATGCGTAAACTGTGTCATGTGATTGTGTTTTTAGTGTGGATTTATAGAAGTTTTCACACAGCGCCCAACGCTGGTATCAGTTTACAAGACATTAGATACAGTATAATGGTGGTGAAGGAGAGACAAGACTTTTAACTTGGGCTGTTCCTTTGTATATGTTTGGCTATTGTGTTAAAAATATATTAAGGCAAAATAAAATATAAAAATCCTATCCGTCTTATTCTGTCACGCAAAGGTAGCTTGTTGTAGAGAGGCTGGATGAAGGCTGGTTTCCTTACAGTATGCCTTTTTTTTAAAGATATTATGAAAATTAAAAGGTCTTTTTTTTCTCTCAAGAAAAACAAATTAAAAACTAATGAAAACGTCTTGATTGATCTTGGAAAGAAAGAGAACGGCTCTCTCTTTCTTGCGAACATTTTCAGTGGTCAACAGTTGAGGACTGCTTGATGTCTTGCTGTATTCTTATCACTTATTAGTATGTGCTACTGTAAAGCCTGGATGTGCTGAAAAGTTCCAGGAAAGATGAATGTTAAAGAATGTGTTTCCTTCCCATGCAAATGTGCTTTAGGATCCTCTGGGCCTCTACAGGCTTCAACTCCAGGAAACTACAACATTTTTATCTATTGGACACAGATACATTTTACAGTTTAGAGGTTCTGTTGAGGTCTGTATGTTTGGCTGTGACCAGCATAACAATAACACAGAAATTAATGACCATTTGTGTAACAAAAATGCTGATATTGCTCCAAGCTGCTATACTGTAACTGCTCTGTCTAAAACTGTGTTGACTGTGAAAATACAACTAACTGGGGAGATCATTGGAGTTTGCAGAGTATTAGTTTGTTCTGGAGAAAAACACTCTATTGATTACTTTGGTATAAAACTCCAGATCACAAGTGGTTACTTGCCAAACCAGTGCGAGGAATACTGTGGATTGATTTACAAGCTGCTGTGGCAAAAAAAAAAAAAAAAATTACCAGTTTTTTTTGGCCTCACAGTGTTGACTTCAACCCTTCAACAAGGTGTTGAAGGTATTTTACCGTCACTGCCATCCCCAAAATGTTCTCCATGTGAACCTGATGTCAGAACGAAATGAAAGCGGTTCCTCAGCTGAGCACCATCTTGTTATTTGAAGAGGTTCATTAATGCAGACTCACTCTGACATCTCAGTGGGGTTTATTTTCAGAGGCAGCGACAAGATCCGAGAGCTAAAGAGAAAAAAAAAGGAGAGATGGAGCTCTTATTTTTGCCTTTGTTTCGTGTAAATAGTGGTGTTATGCAGTGGTTACATTTATACATGTCCCCATTATAAGTTAGGAAGCCAAAGAACTTTATGACTTGAAATGGAACTGTGTCCATGTATACCAGTAAAACAAATAGCCTGTTGGAGTTTATTATCTCTCCTGGATGTATGGATTTTATGAAGTTCATATCAGCGTTGGTTAGTGTCAAAATAAGTGCTTACTTGGAAGACATATTGTTTTGGAAACAGCAATCATTAATCCCTTAAGTGTGGCTTGTAGGCAGCTTGTGCCAGGTGTTGACTTCTCTAATGCTGGCAGAGAGACAGAAGGGCTGCGGCCTGGTGAAACCTTAGACAGTGTGGCTCGTTCTGTTGTTGGAGCTTTAAGAGTCACTCTGATGTTAGAGGGTGGACCTGTTCACGCTAAGGTTGCTGGTTCTGATTCCCCACAAAGTGGGGAGACACTGAAATTCAGATCCCCAACTATGGCACAAGTGGTTAAAAAAAAAAAAAAGGATATTTCTTGTTGTGAGTAACATGTGTATCTTTGTGTTTGGTAATTTAAAACAACATCTCATGACTGTTTGTGTGTGTGTGTTTGTGTGTGTGTGTGGTGCTTTTGCATGATGAAATAAATCTTTCAAAAGTCCTTGTCACCACTGTGCATAAGGGAACAATCAGTTTTGCATATGCAGACCATAAAATTTATTTATTTGTATTAGTATTTGCTTTTGATGGAAATAGTACGCTCGATTCCTTTGAAGACAACAGCTTGTCTTGATAAAGCAACACATTTGAATATGCTAACTTGTGTTATGTAAAATTGCAATAGGCACTCTTTTTTTCTAGAGAAAATGGTAATTGATTAATTGGGAAAATAATTGGCAGGTTAATCAGTAGATTAACACAGATTCTCTAGAGTACCTGACTTATGAGTATAAGGTTCAGATTTTATAAATTATAAATGATTTTATAAATGAGAGTTTAAGAGTTTTTAACTGGTTAATTGAAGCCAAATAAGACACAACAAATTCTTTTCACATTATTTTTAAATGTTTTGAAACATGTTTGTGGCGGGGACTCTTTAAAAACAAATGTAATGCAGTTAAGCATTAACTGTCATCACAGCTTCAGTGAAGAAAAAGATAAATGACAAAGATTGGAAATTTGATTTTGTACGCATCCTTTTCTTTCTATGGCTGTCACGTGAATCCCTCCTCCTTACTGTGATAGATTTACTAGCTTGTGTAAGCCTGTGCAAGAATGGCTTTGAAGAGATGAAAACAAACCCTGATGCATCCAACAGTGCTGACTCTAAAGTGCAGACACTAAAAGGAAGAATCTAAAGGAGAGCAGCTTAGTTGCCCCTCCTATTAACTCTTTTATGTAGCTCTGGACTGGAGTTACTGTGAAATGGCTAAAAAGCAACGGTGTGTGGTCTGTGTTTTACAGGTCACCCTTTGTTTGAAAATGTCTCCACTCACCACTTTGGATAGCAGCATCATCTTAGTGCCTAAAAGTGTGAGATATATCAAAGACAGAGGAGTACGTGAAAGCTGCCAGGTAGAAGGAGTGTTTTAGTGGACGCCGTCGTGTCCGTGTGTTTCTGCTGCAACGACCCGACTATTTTTAACTGATCTTACATAATTGACGGACTTGTCTGTTTAAATCATGAGAAAGTCAGTTGTGATGTAGCAAACTGTGGGGTGGCAAAAGTGTGTGTGAGTGGGTGTGTGTGCATGTGTGTGATGACATGTTTCTGTTGGAATGTCTATGGAAGATGAGTATGAACCCGCTCTAACCTTTAACACATCTTCTTTCTTTTCCCTCTCTTGTGGTCTCCTTTAAACTCTGCCCTGCTCGCTCTTAACCCATCTCCCTCTACCCCTCTATCTATTTGCTGCCCTTGCTTTTCCCTCCCTCCCTGCCTCTCTGTGTTTGTTGTCTTCATGGAGCGTTAGCAGTCAGGAGGCTAAATGTGTGTTATCGAGCATGGTGATCGTATCTGATTTGGCAGGCAGGTGACAGGAGCAAATGAGATTGAGGCCAAGGCTACGGTAGCGATGTGTCTTAGATGAGCCCATGTTCACAGTGCAGCAGAAAGTGCCCATATTCTCATTTTTGATGAGGTCTCTTCTTTTCTTTTCCTCCTCAAGCATTATTAGTTGACTAAACCTAACCAGCCTTCACCAAAAGGGTGACATGGGGACACAGTCAGATTTCATATTGGAGTACACTCATATGTGTTGTCATTTAGGTATGAGGAATTGTTGAGGAATTGTCATATCTTGCTTCCACGGGATGATATTTCATTTTATGAGGACGAGATTCCCTTCAGATGTGGTTGCGTTGCTTGGGAGGAGTGGGAACACACCTTGTCCTCCGGCCTTCCAGCATGTGTTTTCTGAATACATGTGTAACAAGACTGGAGCTGAACTCTCTGAATAGCAGCTGTCAGCTCTCTGCAGGACCGTGGTAAAGCATTGTGTCTCCTGTCATCATGTGTGTGGCAACTACGGCAGTAAGAGGTAGATTCGACGCATGTGACAGTTGTGAGGAGCAGACTTACACAACATATTCTTCACATCATTTATGAGCCATTTACATTTTCGTAGAGCTCAAGGTTGTTGTTATAAGATGTTCTCGGATGTTAGGATTACAATCGGCGTGTAAACACTAAATTAAGGGCAGTTTCGTTTTTTTTTCTAAACAGTAAATAAAAAATAAAATGTATTGTCATGATGAATTACGTAATGAAAGGCTGAATTGCTTGAAAAGTTTGCTGATTATAATTGGTCTGAATCACATCTGCGCTCACTTTATCATATTTACCTTGAGTAAACACTCGTTGGGAGTTGGCGGCATGTTGCATTGTCTGCCGACTGTAGTTTGTTGGATTTCTTTTTTTTCTTTGTGCCTATCTGAGTGTTGTTTTGAAGGCAGTTTTATAGCTGGTGTTAAGGTTGGTTGCAGTGAGTCAAGCAGGCTGTGTTGACATCAATGCCTTACAAAAACACTGCTTAGCACTAGAGAAGAATGTTTGGCAAGAAAATCTGGCCTTTCAATCTAGAGTAGATAGATTGATATGATAAATGATCCTTAGACTTTGTTTTATTTCGCCAAAAGCGTTTTAAGCACATCGCATTGAGGTTGTTTGTAGATGACAGTCGAGAGATATTGCAGCGTGAAAATATGCAGCATACAGCTGCTCTTGTTCATCCTCAGAGGCAGAGCAGGAGAAAGCAACCAGCTCTTCACTACTTAACAAACTGCCTGGCATCTTTTTAGAGGTAGAAGAACCAAAGCTTTTGAGGCTGGAAACAAACTCCTGTTTTCGGTCAGCGCACTGTTCGTGCAGGGATACACCTGCTACACGTCACATCTGATTTGAAAGGACCAATCAATCATCTACATGCAAACTTTGAACACAGGTAGCTGTGCTGCTACCAAAAACCAAACCAAATTTCACAGAGGAAGTAATGAGAACAGTGAGCATGAGACAACACTTTGGATCCAGTGTTTAATGGTGAGGAGAAACATGTCTCTGTATCCCGTGTTGGATAAGTATGTTTGATGACCATATGGGCCCCGTTAGCTTAAATGATTTTTAAAAAGAGGGTTTTCCGTGAGTCAACATTGGGCTATTGTGTTAGATAACATTATAGCGGGAGAGCACAACAGTATGGGGAAAAGGCGCATTTTACCTGATCATGTGTGTCACACCAGTATCTATTGTTGACTTTTGCAATTTTAGTTTTAGACCACCTTCTATCATTTTGCAAGTGAAGTTGTGTACTTATTGTCAGCTTATCAAAAGATCAAAAGCTGCACATCACCTTGCAAAACTTGTAACATCATAAACATGCTGTGTATATTCTGTTAAAACAGTAAAACAGAGTTAAACAAACGCCTTAAAGTAGTGAGGTCACATAGAGCTTTTTCTGGTTTGACAGATTTTTAACTCTGAAAACATCCCTCCCCCTACGACTGCCTTTGATCTTAAACAGGCTTTTTAATCGCTGTCCTGGATCACTCAAGGGACACACACACAAGACACGTACTCACAAACAGTGTCTCAAAATCAACAAACTTTGAAACCAAATCATGGTGGGGGACTGTAAATCGGCCTCATATCTGCCGCGCTATCTCTAGCAAACTGGTTGGAGAGTCGGCTGCTTGTGAGCCAGGTCTGTGCAGCAGAGCCAAACAGCCTGATGAGGGCTTTCTCTTCATTTGTCTCTCATTTATTCTGAAAGAAACTTTGTTACACTTTGTGTTGCATCCTGCTTCCAGCAAATAATTTCAGACAGTAATGAGGTTGTTGATTTCTTTATTTTGCTGAAGCCTTTTTTTTATTGATTAAACTCTAACCCATTTAGCCTGCTGTATTAGTTCACATGGAATATGTTTTCTCTGCTGAATTGTCACACTGTAGATTCTGAAGGTAACAGTGCAGATGAGCTTTATGAGTATTGGCTTTAGCCTGACACATATAAGATCTGTTTGCCCCACTGTCTGCCTTCACTGAATAGTCCTACTGTAGATCCTTCAGTGTACACGATGGCAGCTCCACTGTGTGTGTGTGTGTGTGTGTGTGTGTGTGTGTGTGTGTGTGTGTGTTTTGCCTCAGCCTGGCACAGTACATGGGGGCTGTTTGCTTTACTGTGTGATCTTTCTGCCTGATCCAGTCTGAGAGTTTGATTATGCTTGACTCAAAAACTATGCCGCCAAAAATATTTTTGCTTTTATGCTTTTTGCTTTCTATGGTGGTTTTACAGTTGATGTTCAAAATAATATGTGGTAGCCCATCAGTACTAGTTTATATAATACTTTTTTTTCCCCTAAGTGCACAGGTCTGAGTCACTAGGTGATTTTGCACATTAAAACAGAGTTATTCAGGTGTTAATTGAGTTGCCCTTATGGGTCTGATATGTATTTTTCTGTTTCAGCCTAGAAAGTAGACATCTGTTTAAAGGTTTCCTCCTTTTTTCCTCTTGTTAAAATATTTTTTGAGGCAGGTCTCTGTGCTGTAGAGAATCTTTTTTTCTATGATGACCTGTAGTTCATACCAGTGTTTTCATCATAGCCTTCAAACTCAAAGCTATCCCAGAGCATTATTTAGGGAAAAGCAAATCACTTGGATAAAATTACTCCCTGTGGTCAAATGATGC
>JBBMJY010000008.1:5810008-5823980 GCA_037833715.1 Toxotes lorentzi
ACTTTGCTATTTGCTCAGGAGATTTAAGTACAGATCCTTTGCCAGTGTCAGATCTTCCTTTTTCAGTACCACTGTGGCTCTGTACGCAAAAGGCACAAGATTCAAATCCTGGCTGTGGTTTGTGTTAGCACATGGGGGTGTTTACTATGGCACTGTCTGCCAGCATAGAGTGTTTGTTTGTTTTTCGCCCAACCATCTCTCCTAAGTAGTGTAACATAAATACATAGGTAAGTTGTCTGTCTGTAGTCAGGGTTATGCTGTTGTCATCTTGTATAGCTCGCACTTTGTCCTCGTCCTCCTCCATCATTACAGTCACCAGAGGAACTACCACAGAGATACGGCTGATTCCTGAACAACAGGTTAAAACATCCGACATCCACCAAACTTTTGTTGGTCAGCGGTTATTAATAGCCTACTTTCCATGCTTCCTTGTTTCCTTGCCAAAAAAGTGGCTTGTCAGATGGATTCAATATGAAGATGGCAGCTTTTATTTCAGACTACAGAGATGATTGTGATTTATTTTTCTGATAATACCTTCAAAATAAACTTTAGTAGTTTCTAGGGTTGCCATAAAAAAAATCTATTTTCTAGTCTATAAACTGTCAGACAGTAGTGAAACATTTCCCTAACAATTTCCTAGAGTCCGAGGTTAATTAGTTATGAAAACTGTTGTTGATTAATTTCACAGTGATCGACTAGTCAGCTATCGACTGATTGTTTCAGCTCAGCGTGAGGTGAGGGTTTAAACTTTGTTGTGCTATCGAGGTAAGTCAGCCCAGTCCCAGAACACGCATGCAGCACGCTCTCATGCGCACCCTGAATGACAGGTACACAGAGAGGGCCATTAAAAATGATGGATTTCACTAGTCCACTGATGCGGCAGCCCACTTGGATTTGTCTTGGTATACCTAATGGCTGGTCCAACTGTGGCACAGGGGAAATGAAGGGGGGAGAAGGGACCAAAGAGTGCATTTCCTTGCATTTTCTTGCATTTCCTTGTACTTTCTGCCCCCTGTTTGTTTGGAGTATTAATATAACAGTTTCTTACACACAAGTGTAACCCAGTTCCTTCAGAGAGTGTTCTGGAGAAGCAAAGAGAGAAGTTTTTAATTTGAAGATTTTTAGATTTATGTTGATCACTGTATGCAAAAAGGATAGCTTTTTATTTTTGTTAACCCAGCAAGGGATCCATTTTGTAACTGTCAAAAGGAGGTTTATATGGATAATTTTACACTTTATTCTGGTGTGGGTGTGTGTGGGGTGTTTGATGCTCTGTGTAGTGTCCATTTCATTATAATCCTTGAATTTATTCTCCAACTTGTCATACACACACATATAATTACAGACAGAAGTGTATTCGTACACAGCTATGTGGGTATAATTTACCCGCCAAGGGACATGTGTGCGAATGTATTTGCAGATGTGTGTGTTTTTAGTTCAGTCTTCACCCCATTATGCATTTCAGTGTGTGTTTGTTTATACGTGAGGTTGGCTTCAGCATTGCAAACTTGTATGCTAGCTGGATTGTGGTCTTCATTCAACTGTGTATGTGTGTGTGTGTGTGTGTGTGTGTGTGTGTGTGTGTGTGTGTGTGTGTGTGTTTGCGTGTGTGAATAGCTGGCATATGGTAGCCATCTTGCCCTGGCGGCAGAGCTGGAGGAAATTCCAGCGTTGAAGAGCTGAGGCCAAGATACTGCTGCTACACACACACACACACACACACACACATTCACGCATTCACGCACACACACGCATAACACAGTACAGGTTGTGATACTGATGCCAAACTCGGACACACAAAGAAATACTTTTTCTTGTGAAAGGACAAACAAGTTGATGGAAAATTGTGCTTTCAGTGAGAAGCCAAAAGCTGTTTTGCATTTTCTCATTGCTTAACATATAATTACTTTAATAATATTCTCACTCTTTCTCTCTGTCCCACTCTCTCTGTTTCTCTCTCTCTCACACACACAAATTCACACACCAACACACACACAGGCCTTGGTCTGTGGATTGGCTGGGTGCTATCTCTGTACACACATGGCAGCCATTACTCCTTGTGTGTTTAGGCTTGGGCAAAAGTTGGAAGTAAGCCCAGTGGCTCGACGGCTAGATAGCACTGGCACAGTTTAGTTTCTGTAGGGTCTGCTTCAGTGTTAACTATGGCTTAAAGTATTTATACAGGCCTGTCTATCCTCCATTTATCATTCTGTATGTGGATAGAGCCACTGCAGAAGTCCAGCTTTATGTATTTATCCTGTATTAGTGGTACCTGCGGTGGTGGACTTTAATAAGCATTGGTTCTTCACTGTACCTAGAGTTGGCAAAACTTTAATAGCTCATTTTGTCCATTTTTTTTTTTTTGTCAGTACAATCTTTGAATCTCAGAGTCTTTAATTTGAAAAGCAGATTTTTATAAAATTCACGATTTACGAAACACTTTAAAATGTTCGTTGTTTGTGCTACACAGAAGCATAGGAGAGGCAGGTGAATTTCTTTGAGTTTAAAGTCTTAAATTTGGCACCTGTTGGCCAAACTATTAGTTTGTTGTCTTTCTAAGTCAAATCCCTGAGAGAGTGTTGAAGATGTTGTGGACCTCTTCCTTCTTTCTTTCTGAATCTACCTTCCGGTCTCCTCCCTAGCTCGGCAAGCATTTCCAGTACAGCGTTGGCTTCCTTTGTAAAAGATTTCCTATGCTTACTTTTCTTGCCCTTCTCAGGAACACAACCTCTCATTTCTCAACTTCAGCTGCTTCCTTATCTTGTGCGCATTTGAGGCCTGCCCCCTTTAGATGATTTTGATTTTGAAGCCTGACTGAACCTTCCTCGGCCTCTTTCTTTCCCAACCATGTTGGACACAAATAACATTTATCATTCTCTCTTTATGCCACGATTATCTCTGCCTGTGGTTTTCCTCCTCGTTGATTTAAACTTCCTCTCTCTCTTTCTCTGTATTTCTTGCCTCATAACGTAGCAGCTACCTTGCCAGCCCAGACCAACCAAATGTAAAAAATCCGGTGAGGCTTCAATTGATTGTCAGAGCATCACATACTGGAGACTGACCAACCATTAGGCCGAAGTGTTTCCCCTCAGCTCGACAGCTGATCAGATTATCCTGCAGAGTGAACAGGCTCAGTACCGGAGACGTCGGCCCTGCTGACTACTTGTATAATGCTGGAGCCTAACTAGATTTACTTCATGTTTGATTTTTCCAGTGGGGCTTCGTTAAGTAGGGAAAGAGAAAGAGGCTGAAGAAAAAGAAGTGGCTCTTACCTTTAAAATTCAAAATTACCTTCAAATATTTGACATCAGTAAATATTTGAATGTGATAAAATAAATCTTTAGAAAAGTACTTTGTTTTTTCCTAGACATGAAGTCATTTAATTTTTTTTAAAATATAAATATAGATTCACCTTTCTGTCCTTGCACTTGACAGAGAAGTCCCATGTGATCGCCTGTCTTGTCTTGTGTTAACACCTTCCTGATGAGATGATAAGCATGTAGTCATAAGCAGGCGCTTAGGCTTCAGTGCAGCAAAGTAAAATATCTGAATGAGCCACAAAAAAAATGGAAACAAAGGACAAACAGAGTAAAAATAGCAGCTGAAAAAGCTGAACGTAATTGGCGGCAGTCTAACGGATATTGGTTTACGGTATCATCAGGGAAACAGGCTGTGAAAGAGATGGAAAGATATAGAAAGACTGAGAAAGACAGGAGAGGCAGAAAGACAGAAAACAAATTGTCTGAGCTGATTGTCTGAGTTTTCATTTTCCACCTACCACCTGTCTGGTATATAATTCAAGCTCACATTTTTTTGGCTTTTGTGAAACCGGTGGACAAAATATTTAAGTTAAGTTTAAGTTTTGACCAGGCTTGCTTTTCCTCTTGTTCACTTGTCATTCAATAATAAAATAAAAGATCTTTTCATTCTTGAATATTCAGGGGTTATTAGGGGGATTTATTACCTTCTGTGAGATGGCAACTGGTTTAATCCTCACACAGCCTTGACAAACATACGTAATTTGAAATAAAACACAAAGGCTCACAATTCTATCTGTGTAAACCATTTTAAGCTCCTAATATCGTTGTGACAACATAGCTAATTGTGCATTTTGAGACACGAAAGCATAAAAAAATGTGGGGAAAAAAAACAAAATAGGTGAGATAAAATCTTAACTATGATTTACTTTATTAACATTGTAAGAGTTCAAGATCAGTAACCATGTCATTTTGAGTATTATGTATTCAGTATCTATACTTCAGAAGGAATCATTTTCCAGATACAGCTTAAGCTCCTGTCCTCACTTGTTCCACTGACGCAGCCTCACACCAACACACACACACATTAACACACACACAGAACAAATGATGTGCACACATTTAAACTCTGCATGCATCTCTATGTCACACAGGCATAGACGTACACATATGGAGACATATATGTGCACAAACACACTGAGAGCGAGGCTTGAACTGAGGAGCTTCACATGTGGAAACACAACGCAAACACACACACATGTCAGTCAGCGGTGTTGTTATCATCTGGAAAGGTCAGATGAACTGGGTGTGCAGTGGTTGCCATAGTGACCTGAGTAAACACCAGAGCCATTGTAGTCCGCCCCTGCCATTTTGACTTGACCTCCTCATGTTGTTGGTTTAGTGCATGTACACGCATACACACGCGCACACATACACACACTCACACACACAGTCCACACTCTCACACACACAGTCATACTCTGGTCTCTCACACTTACACACTTGGGTTTTTCTTATCCCTCAACTTGCCATCATTTGCTTGGTCCTGAGCACAGGTAGCACAGTGACACACACAAATACACACACATTCATACACACTGATGACCAAATTGTGCATGCAGTAGGCTAATTAAACATCAGTCTTAGTTAATCTTTCATTTATGACATAAACTGTAATGACCTGTCCTCATGAACAGGACATCCTGCAATAATTTGTTATGTCACCGGACAGCAAAAGTGAGTGTGCGTAAGTGTGTGTGTACAGAAAATTGTGTTAAAGAGACTAATCTGACTGAATAGACTTTAATCTGACTACAGAGATGTTTGTGTGGAATTTTATTAGCTTGTTTTTGTGCATTTTTAACTCCTAACGTCTACCTTTCTGCTCATCTGTTCAGTTTACCCTGTATTTAAGCCCCCTGACTTCTTCTCTTTCTCCTCCCCCCTCCTCCTTTTTCTTTTCTCTGTCTTTCTTCCCCTCTCACTGTCTTGCTTTTTCTCTTGTAAAGCTGACTGAATGTGCAGTGGCATGCCAGAGTGTGAGTGACTCACCATGTGGGATTGTGCTGCCATAGAGAGGACAGGCCAAAAAAGAGAGCCCTTTTGGATTGGATTACTCATCATCAGTGTGAGCACACCTCATTTTACTATGAAGTCCTTTTTATCATCAGCTCTGGATTCGCTCCTGAAAAAAATAAGCCCCTTTTGCGTTCTGCTTTTCCTCAGCTCTCCGGTCTTTGATTGTCCATTTCACAGTGCCTCTAGACACAGCTATTTTTTTTTTTTTTTTACTTTTGTCAGGATGCCTTAGCTTTCACCCTTGACCTCATAACTGTTGGAAGGAAGGAATGATTTTCACCCAGGAATTTTGGCATGTTCTGTTTCTGCAATTATTTTTAATCAATCTAGTCGCAGTACTGGTGTGGACTTGCTAAGTCTTCAGAAAGAGGAGCGGCTTTGTTTTTCAAGTGCAAACTGTGTATTTGGGGGATTTGGGACTTGTCTGTTGTTTTGTATCTCTGTGCGTGTGGGATTACTTGCATTATGCGTGCATCCTGGTGACAATATCCATGGCTACATTCCCCTGTCTATTATGGTTGTTGCTGGAAGAGTTCCATGAGAAAGGTGACTGGTCGGGGTGAGTCACAGAATAGACTTCCGAGCAGACACACACACACTCACATGACCTATGGAAAGAAAGAGTGTTAAAATTGGAGAAGCTCATAGTGGTCCTTGACATGGTTGGTCTGCTATTAGCAGTTACCCATGTCCCATGTGTAGCATTTTGCATTGAGCATTATTGTGGGATAGGAGAGGCAAAGAATTGTGTCCCTAGCCATGGCGCAGCTACCTTGGTACCGTAGAGGTGTCGTAGCCCATCATGGACAAGTTTACACTGGTTGAAAGTGTGTTTTTTTTGCATTTAGCTTTGGAAGGACCTCTTCTCGCAGCTGAAGGAAAGTGGTTTGTAGTGTTATCAGGCTTGTAGAGATTGAAGTAGCCATGTAGTTTCCTCCAGAAGGGGATTCAGTATCACTGTGACAGGCTGAGGGGTGAGCTCGGCTGTACCTGAACTGTCAATGATTTGTGTCTTTTGCATCGAAGGAAAAACCTTTGTGAACCTGGTTTTCTTTAAACTGAGCGCCTCCACGCCGATCATGTTGAGTGGAGAAGTGACCATATCTGGTAGTGGAATTTCACATGGGAAAATGAGGTGAATTGATGTGATTTGAATTTTGAGGATATGAGGCTTTTCTTGTTATTTCCCCTCTTTGTGAATTCTCCTAAATCACAAGTATATTTACAGAAATCTTGCACAGTAGAGCCTTAAAAGTTTCTTTCCAAGAATCAGATAAAACGCAGACAACAGAGATGAAAGGAAGGCTTTCTCCTGTTCTTGTTTTTTTTTTAACTCAAAACTTCGAACTGTTTCCGTCCGATAGATCAGATCAAAGTGGCAACACTCCTGCAACCTGCTGAACCAACTTGCAGACAAAGGGAATTTGTCTGCAAGTTGGATTAATACCACATTCTCAACTTTACTTCAGGTTTTCTCAAGTTTACTGTATCTCACCCAAAATCCATGATCCGGTCTTTTCTTTGGCTGAGGGAACACAGTTTGAGATAAAATATGTGGCACTCTAATGTGGCCATCTGCTGTAATAGCTCCAAATTTTTGGGTGGAACCTGAGATAGTAAATCTAGGCATGCTGCTGCATTTACTAAATGCACACACACACACACACACACACACACACACACACACACACACACAGACACTTAGAACAGACCCACCATACAAACACAGCTGAGAGAGTAGAAAAAAAACACTCACGCAACAGGTCAACTGACACTAAAGTATGAGCAGGAATATGTTGCTCAGGGGCACAAGGACAGCTTAGCACTTTGCTCTCAGAGAACAGCATTGTTTCCAAGTATCAGGGAAGGATAATTAGAAAACTTTGTAAATATGTTTACTGGACCTTGCACTGTTTGGCATTAGAGATGGAAAATAAAGAGAACCTGTGCAGGAAAATACAGGCGGGGGCAGGGGGGGAGCTCTGTTAAGGTGGTGAGGGGGAGGTAGAGATAAGGGAGAGCAAATGGGAATTAATAGAATGGAAAAATTACATGGGTGTCATGGAAAGGTGCAGGAAGGTACAAGGACATGCAGCCTGCATTTTCTGATCTCTAGTTACTCTGGAGAGAAGCAGGAAAGGGGAGAGGGTAAGCTATTAGAAGGAATGACACAAATATGTTTACTGAACCTTGAACATTGTGGCATTAGAAGGATGGAAAACATAGCCAGGGACTGACTGCAGAGTAGAGTGGGGGAAAAAAAGGTTTGAAAAAAAAGAGAGAGACTGAAAGTGGTGGACAGGGGAAGAAAAGTATCCTTGGGATTTACCATCAGGCTAGACTGCGGAGAAAAGCATCTGAATCATTATACCCTTAACCTGTTTAAGCCATTTGATAAATATTTACCACTTTTTCACTTGAGGAATTTCTGGAGGCAAAAAAAAAGTCTTCTTCTTTTTTTTATTGCATGGAAGGGCTGTTTCTCTTTCACAGTAAATATAAAAGTCCCTGCAATGAGAAAATAAGATGTCACAGCTGTAACTGCCATTTTAAATGAGAAAATACAGAGGCACGTCAACACCTTTTTAAAAATCTACCATCTATCTTTTCAGTGCCATACTCACCACCTGTTGGCTGGCAAGGTAGCACAGAATAGTTTGTAGCTTGCTCAGCAGCTTCAGATGGATAGAAGTGTACAGTGGAATCACAGTAACAAGAAAAGCATCAAAAGACCCAAGAGACTTCAGACCACTTCAACATAATCCGCTTTTCCACCACTGATCCATATTTTCCAAACACATCTTGACAAAAAAGCTAGATACTGTATTTTATTGTACTGAATTTAATGATTTATTGTTGAAGTGGCTTTAGAGAGGTGGATTATGCTTCTGAAGCAGGTTATTAATTTTCTATGGACACTTTAATGCTTTTTTTTTTTTTTTTTGCCTTGACTTTTCATTGGATGTCATTGGAATCCATTCTGACTACCAGGACAAGCCTTAAACTTTTTTTTTTATAGAGCTTCCTTTGAAGACGACAGGGGGTGATTATTTGATTCACAAAAGAAAGAGTACTCCTTCAGTGCACAATCCGTAAAATACAAAGTGTAACATGATTTGTATTTATAACTCTCCACGACTGAAGCATGATGTATTTTCCCGTACTGTAAACACTGGAGTGTGCCAGCTGAGTTGCATGTACAGAATGTACTGAATGTAAAGAGGCTTAAGAAAGCACGGAGGGAGGGATGGACAGAGGAAAAAGGAATGTAAGCAAGTGAAGGAGACAGGAGTCAGTAAGATTTGAATTTGCTGAGTGCGCTCTGTGAAGTTACAGTGGTGAATGTAACACTGCCGTGCTAGATCATAAGACACCAGAGGAAATAGTTTTTCTCTGTCCCATCTATAAAGATTTGAAGAACTCTGTGTACATTTTTGGGGCAGATTTGACTTTGTGAGCTGATGTCGATGCCTTAGTCTCGGCGTCACCGCTTTCTTTATCTGTTTTTTTGGCAGATACACGTGAGGCACTTCACTGGAAAAGGAGTTGACGCAATCCAGTATTCATGGATTGTTCTGTATCTAGTACATGTGTATTTTGTTTCTTAAACTGCTAAAATAAGTTTTGAAAGCCAGGCCAAGGTGATGCTTTGTCCACAGTGATAAAGCCGTTAATGGTGCGTTTTATATAACGGGTCAAACTTCTTAACCTTCACCTTGAGTTAGAGTGAGAAGCAATGGAAAATGTGGCTGAACAAAGAAAGGTAAAACATGAAGGCTCTTTTGCCATCAGAATTTCTGTGAATACACCCATACCCTGTGTCTCTTTAAAGTTCACTCACACATATAATGAACAAACCCATTTTACAAACACAGCTAAATAATGTTGGAGAGGTCCTAGACACACAGACGCGTCACGTAGTATCATTTCAGGGCACAGTGGCCAGGATGTGCCAATCCAGTGAGTGAATGGGTTACAAATTGCCCCTTCTCCAGATGTTCATATGTTGACCTCGGTAAATGAGGCAGTGGCGTGTCCAGAGGCCACTGGTGTGGGTTTACACAGGGGGACAAAAGCCATAGTGTGTGTCGTGCTGATTTTCTGATATTTCTACCCTTCGCTGTTCTTCTGATTCTGTTGTTTGATAGTGTCTCGTACGCTAAAAGCCAAAAGTCGTCATCCTGTTTGACTCAAACAACCATCACATCATCCTCAGAATAAGAAAAAGTAGAATCTAAAACTGACCTACAACACTCGTAATCAGTGTCTAAAAAATTCATCCAAACACATTGTCACCTTTGTTTGAACGCTGGCAGCCTCACAGCACTTGTACAAGCCAAACACAACACCTTGTTCTCCTAATGAAATGTCGATTGTGTTTGTGTTATGGTTTAAACAACACATGATCTGCTTGGCAGGGAGACCTCATGCTTACAGAGATGCCAAGAGCCAGAGGTTACAGGTTTAATCTCACATGGACGACCATGCTGGAAGTTTCAAAGCGGCTCTGACCAGATCTATAAGGTTTTGTGTCACCCAATATCACACACAACTGTCAAGGAAATGCATCTGTAATGTAGTTCTACAAATTCAAATGCAAATGTGTGTAATGTTTCGGTGCAAGTATTTTCCCATGTATTCAAGAAGTAAAAAGAGGTTAAAAAAAAAAGGGTGTGCTGTATTTGGGTCTGACTTTTAATTTGGGCAGAAATGAGCTCATTATTGACATGTCTGCTGGCATATTGTGGTACAGGACACCTTGTTTCTGTCCTCTGTTTTTAGCTGTCTGACATTATTGATAACACATGATACTCATAGACAACTTTTTTTGGTGAGCTCACTGTGACCGTTGGAGAAGATATAAAGCCTTTCAGTGCAGTAACGTGCCGCATGACTTGCTGTCAATCTTTGGAATAAGCTTTGTTTTGGTTTTCGTCTGCTGCTCCATGTAACACTAATGATGTAGGATGACAAGTGAATAAAAGTAACGCTGTCAGTGAATGAGCTTCCTGTCAGTACATGTTTTTTTTTTTTTTTTTCTGTACAGATCATGCTTCATTCATAAGAAGTCAGTGTGAACCCTTAATGGGTTAGAACTGAAAGTTAAAAGCTGATCTTTTCAGGTTTCTGGTCTGGACTAAGCAAACCTTAGACCACATTAGTAGCCAAGAACGAGCATTTGTACTTTTAAGCCTACAGTGTAATTCAAAAACTAGACCCAACTAAGCTGAATAAGGTGTTAATTTTTCTTTGTATGCAGTAGCACAAAAGCTCAAATAAGCCAGTCTCTCTCTCTCTCTAAGTCTGTCTCAAAAAATGTTGGAGGTATTTATAGAGTTTCAATGAGTGATGAGCAATGAACCGAATCAATGAAAGCATCTTTGTTCGGTTCATGTGGGCTTCCCCATTTTTCATAATATCTAAAGCTACATCTGAAAATGGGAATTCATCCAACACTGGATTTGTTTGCCCACACTCCTCTCTGTGTACCTCATGTGCCCATGTTTTGTTTGTTTTAAGAATCCAGACCATAGTCACTGATTCTCAGCCTCCGCCTCATCACTCATCCCTCATTTTGCTCTTTGTGAATCCAAACTCTGTTTGACATTGAAAGAAATCCAGTTGTGAAATGACAAATGAAACCACTGAAGCAGTGAGCTCTTACTGCTTTGTGCGGACTTCATCAGCGTCCCACTCTGAACCATGGCATTGATCAGCTGAAAAGGTGAAGTAGGATGATGAATAGTCTCAGAGAAATACAGTTTCTAAAGCAATATGAAACACTGTTTTCTTTGACGTGCTGCGTGATCAAAAAGTGGTAACTGTGCTCCAGTTTCAGCTTATCAGACTTGATTGTAGCCATAGCATCACACATGTTCTAATTTATTCAACAGGAGTATTGGATTGACATAACAGATGCACTCTCATTCATGCTTTTTCACCTCCCTTTTTTCCCATGTTTCAGAGCTGTCTGATTTACCCTGTATTTCTGTGTCTTTTTAATTGTCGTTATACCTCAGATCTATTTTGGTGCATATCACCTCATTCTAACATCATCTTATAGTTTGCACGCCTGGAAGTGCTTGTGCATTTTTAATCTGTCTTTGAAGGCTCTGGATGGATTTGTATATTTATTGTTTTAGTTAGTTAATTTTAGTTATATTAGATGTTAAAGTGTTTGCACAGTGTCTTTTGAAATCCTGTTTCCCTGCACAATAATGTATGTGCAGGCTGAGATCATATAATTGGAGCTCTCTGTCTCTAATATCACTCAGATATTTTAAATTGTCCCAAAGCAGCGTGTGTGGGAAGCCATTTTTTCTTCTTTTTTTTTTTTTAATTCCTTTGGACTGCCTTTATTCGATAAGTACCTGATTGAATTGGTGCCAGGGACCATTGATTTCTCTATCGATCCGTCGCAGGAAATATGTCACATTATAGACGTATCGAAACCGCTTTTAAGGGTCTTTGATCTCCTTCTCTCGCTATTGAGCTGTAATCAAAGGTGCTGATATGTTGATATACAGAATGTTTCATGAGGGTGTCTCACATTCAGTTCTATGAAGAGAAATGGCATAAGTGTGTTTGGCATCAGACGCACACGCACACAGAGCATTTCCCAGTATTTGTGTATGTTTTGAGTTTTAATCTATCAGCCTGGGGGTACATTAATAGCTGATGTGACAAGGTAACAGTAAAGTGTTTGTGTGTGTGTGACAGGGCAAAAAAAAACCACACAGTGTTTCAGGGTGTCTGTACTGCATGCAGCTGTGTTGTAAATGTCCCCTGAGGGAAAAAAAATGTATCAGCAGCCTCACATCATAACTCCATGATGTTTCACAACAGAAAGAGTGTAGATAATGTCTTCATTTTTGAATATTGCAATACACATAATAACCCCGCTTTATAGCTCTCAAATCTGTTTCTTGTAATGGTCATAATGCCTTTGTTTCTATAGACATATTTTTAATGGTGGATATGGTAAATATTATTCTCACTCTCCATTACCATGGTCATTGTGAGCTTGTTAGCATGCTGATGTTAGCATTTTGTTGAAAGCACCGCTGTCCCTAAAAACAGCATCACAAAGCTGCTGGCACGGCTGTCGACTTTAGTATAATTAAAAAAACATATATTTTTTTTTTATAGCATATTCACTCTACTAGTCTCTGCTTTTTACGGTGTGCACCTGTTGGTTAGACTATATAGGGAAATGTGATCAGTTGATTTACGGTGCAAAACTGGAAGGTGGATCTGTTCTCCAGCACAAGTGGAACTAAAACTTTACATTTCCCAGAGTTTCTTGGAACAGTGGAGGCAGTGGAAACCAAAAATAACACATTTTCCCCTCTGTGTTTTTAATGGGAAATGTGTGTTTAATTTTGAGAAAGACTCCCATTTACAATTCCAGTAGTGAGGGATGAGAGAGTCCACCAACTGTCTTGACCATTGTCTTTGCATTTTTAGGACTTGATTTGCAGTACTAAGGAAATAGCTGGCATAGTTTGATCTGTGATGTGTTTACCTGTTGTTATCACAATTTTTACACTAGTATGTAGTTGCTGTAGTGAGGAAATTGACTGAAGAAATGGGAAATTCAGGCTTCAGGGTTTCCTGAAACTTTTTTTTCTTTTCATGCCCAATTGCTTGTGCAAAATGGACTCAAAATGATGATGATGATGATGATGATGATAATGCTGCTGCTGCTGTTGTTGATGTTGCTATTAATTCTTTCTGCCAAATCATTTAGGCTTAAAATAACTCCCAATCATTATACCTCTTCGTTTTCCAACTCTCTCTCTCTCTCTCTCTCTCTCTCTCTCTCTCTCTCTCTGGCTCTGTCTCTGTCTTTGTAGATGCCAGGCCTTTTGTCCAGTCCTGTGTGTCTGACAGTCATCTGGTTTTTATCTTGGTCGCTGGATTCTAGTTGTGCTCAGATTTGGACTGGGGAAGGTAAGGTGCGCACACACACACACACCTAATTCTAATCTCCTTCTTCTTAACCCTCAAACAGCCCTTTGAAGGTGTGTCAGAAAGTGTGGACTGGCCAAAATATCCTCACCTTCCCAATGTATAGCTTGTACATACAAAAAAATATTACATAATATATATTATATAATTAATGGAGACAAACCTGCATAAAAGCACACATAAAAGAACACACTGGGTTAAGGATAAGGAAAGGGAACATAATGATAAGGATAAGGAACACTTTCTTTGTGAACTAATTTTGTCATCATTGACTTGACTCAAGGTACTTACAGTATCTAAAGCTTTGGCAGAAGAAAGGATAAAGAAACATCCAAAATTCAGCATAAAAACTGGATACAGTTTATCATGGACACGTTTTTCCAAGCAAAATCTCAATCCAAAACTTTTTACTTGTTGAAACACATTGTCCATTTTTATGGTTCTTTGTTTGTCCAACTTTGGATGTGCAGCTTTATTTTAATAGTCGAATAGGATTTCATGTTTTGTTTTTTTCCCTTTCATTTGCACTCTGCAAACAAGAATTCTATTGTTGAAGCTTTTTTTTTTTTTTTTTTTTTTTTTCTCCCCTAAATTCTTCAAGGAACCCCCCGACCCTCAAAAACACTTCTTCTTTTTTTTTCTTTTTTCTTTTTTTGACCAGTCCC
>JBBMJY010000008.1:5825280-5854535 GCA_037833715.1 Toxotes lorentzi
GTGTGTGTGTGTGTGTGTGTGTGTGTGTGTGTGTGTGTGTGTGTGTGTGTGTGTGTGTGTGTGTGTGTGTGGTGGTTAAAGGGGAAAAAGAAAATCTGGGTAAAACTGTCGAGAGAGGCACTGAAGAAAAAGATTCCAGTAGAGGGAAAGATTGACACGGGGGGAGGAACGATAAAAGAGACAGATGAAGATTTTAATAACATGAACTAATAATTAAAACAATTTATAAGGAGATTCCCGTTTTTCTGTTTTGACCCACTGTAGTCACCTGGTTGTTTGGTTGTTTTGTCTCTGCGTTAAGTTGGGGCTGAGCGGTTAATTATTTTTATATCAGAACTGCAGTTTGAAAATGCATTTTCAAAGAGCTACATTTTGAATCCCAGTTTAAATGTTTATCACATAATTAATTGCAGCTAATTAGCTAATTAGCAACAAAAAATTGTCCATGTTCCACTGTTAATGTGAGAGGGCTCCGCTTTCTTTTTGCTGTTCATAAAACACCAACATAGTGTGACGTCTTTTTGTACATATACCAACCTAGTTGACAACCATTAGCTCAGCTTTTTTTTGGGGTGTAAATAACAGACAGCTGGTGGAGGGAGTTGCCAGAAATAATGATACTAATTCCAGTTTGTCACCTTTAAATTTCGCTCTGTCACTCAAGAGTCAGTCGTTACATATATTCAGCTTGAGGTCAAAACGTCAAAACTTGAGATTACAATTGGATATAACTGATTGATGCCAAGTTATACCAATAAAGACATATTTCTGTCAGTTTCGCTATTGAACACAAGGCAGGTTTAGTCTTGAGGTTTATTTTTCTTTTCTGTGACTTTTTTAAAAAAAGGGTGACCCGTAGGGTCCTCAACAACAAGCAACTGCCTTTTTGAAAAATCTGGATAAGATAAATTTGCCTGGCACAATCATATCTCATTTACTTCACCACAAAATGCTCGCCTGTAGTATTTTATAGAAAGAAATCACAACCTATTATATGGATCAGAAAAAATTCAGTTATATATTTTGATTGTTCAGCCCTACCGTAAGAGATTACAACAGACATTTCTGATGTGCTCGCTTTTGTTTTCACTTCTGAAGAAGCGGTTTGCAAAACGTGTTGTAAATGACAAATTGTTTCCCATACACACCAAGACAGAATGGACACGCTTCAGTTACCTTTTTTCTATTAGCATAAAAGCTCCAGTAGGCCTCATTGTCTTCCTCTCTTTGTGTATTTGACTCCTGCACACAAAAAATATAAAACATAACCGCAAATTCACTGTGGAGTACTTTGCTGCTCTCGTTCCCAGCTGTTTCATTTTGCATAGCCGCTAAAATAACAGCAGCCATTCCAGAAAGGCCAGAAAAGTGAACTGTAGGTGTTAGTGAAAACCAAGTTTTGAAAAGGCCTTCAGTAAAGCCTTCCACGTGAGTATATGTAAAATTTAATTTAGTATTAACTTATTGTTCCCTGAAGAGCATATAAGGTTTATTGCAGCAGGAAACATACCAGTAATACCAGCAAATTAAATAATAACCTCCTCAGAATGCCTCCTCTCTACCTTCCGGGGCCTCGTGAGCCTTATGGGTCGTAACTGATGACATTGTCAAGACCCTGCAAAATGTTTAAGGTTGGGATCCTTCATGATACCACTTACATGCCTGTCAAATTTGTGAAAGAGAGCGTAAAGGAGATAAAGAGTTTTGTGAAGACGAGGACTATAACACAGCCTCAGGGCAAATTGTTTGTTACCAAGGGAGTGGAGGCCAGCAGGGAGTATGCATGCCTAAGTGATTGAGGCTGAGAATTAATGAAGTTGTGTTTGTGGCAGACTGGCAGTCAGAGTGATGTTTTTCCACTCCAGATCTACTGTAAATGCCAGCTTTCATATTATGTGGCCAAGCTAAACATGCACACACATACACTTGCATACGGCAGATAGTGTATCACCGTTGCAAATTACAGCCACCACCACAAATATTTGTTCATGTATACACTGCACTTAGTATTCCTTCAAATTCTCACTACCTCCCAGTTGAGATGACAAGTAACAATTTTACGGCTTCTATCTTGTGCTTTGTGTTATTGAAACTAATCTTGCCTCCCTGTTTTTTTTTTTTTGCTTTTTTTTTTTTGTTTTTTGGATACAAATTACATCAGGTCTGCACATTAAAGGGTTATTTCACCATACAGATATCAGAAAGGTGTTCTGCCTCCCAAGCATGGAGTAGAACATAGAGTTTTGTTTGTGCTGTTTGAAGCTCATTTTTGGGTAAAAATAGTTCCAATTAAAATTGTGAACAGTGAGCATGCTTTGAGTGTGATGAATCATTGCGACATGCTTCATATTAAGTGTTTCAAATAGTAGTGATATGAGCACCACACACAAAATTCCACTCACTGCCATTGTATAAGGGTGGAGACAGAAATCTCTGAGATGGATATCTCAAAACCTCAACTGTTTGTGAAGATAGGGCTGGGAGCACAAGATGGCGTTGAATCTTTTATAGTGGGTGAACCTGTTTTATGGACAGGCAGATTAAGACAATGAGCAGTAATTAGCTCAAAGTTTTGTCGACTCACAAATGTGGACGTTGATTCTCAGTGGGATCATTAACACTAATAATCTTTAAACATTTCAAGGGCTCATTTTTTTCAATGCTGATATCAAAAATGTTTCTAAATGGAGTTTAAGAGTAGAATCTTTTTACAGCTTCTTAAAATGCTCCTGTTTTTGTCTATCATCAAAGATCTCAAAGAGGATTTGCTGATACACAGTAATTTTATTGTAATGGCGATAATGATAAACCTTGTGAAAAATAAAACACTGCAGCAGCTTTATACTCTGTGGCAAAGTCTCCCCAGCCTAGTTTCTGCTGGATCTCTAACCTTCTATGGTCATGTTATTGTAATACTGTCGAGCCTACTGTAAATGGTAGCGCGTAAATCTCATTAATACAGACAACGGCTATTCCAGATTGTGCAGTGTGCAGATACGGGTAAGCCAGACGACAATGTGCTTCAATATTTTATGTGGTGTCTGTGTTTGCAGTGTCAGGCGTGCAGTATGGGCACTTGGAGTCGAATGTGACACTGGCATGTGGATCACAAGTCAGGTAAGGAAAGAAACGTGTTGCCTGTGTGCCTTGATATAACAAAACAGATATTTCCAGCGCATCCAGATTTCATTTTGGTTTTCAGTTGTTTTTTTTCATCAGTGATCTAAAATATCTCACTATGAGTACAGTTCAGCATAAAAGTAGTAGTAATTTCAGTTTCCATGCAAGTATAACTGAAGTCTGACATGGTCCCGACCAGGACACCTGTGGTATGGCATCTCAACTACAGCACATCTTTACCATGGCACAAAGTGACATCAGATGGAGCCTTAGTCCTGTTGCACGTCGGCCACTCGGCACAGGGTATCTACAGCTGCTATGATCACCGGGGGCTGCTCCTGCACTCTGTCAAACTCAGGCTGGGCCGTAAGTTTTGTTGTGACTGTCATACATTTAGTCTTCCGTCGCCACTGTAGCTTTAAAAATGACTCCTTGCAGTGGAGGCAGTCTTGTGTCCCCTGTGTTTTAGCCCCTATGTTCAGAGACAGTCCCAGTCCCTCACAGTTCACTTCATTCTTTGGATAATTCAACATAAAAGCATAACAGAAGTTTTTGTTTGTTTTCTCCCACTCAGACATTCTCATCTCTGTCTTGACTCAACATATTTCTCTCTTTTTCTTTCTAGCCAACTTTTTTTTATTGATGAGCTTCCATTAATTTATGCTGGCTTTCTGGCTATAAGAAGACATCTTGTTACAACAGTGATAATCAGAACAGCATTACAGGTCCCCAGAGGAAACCGATCTTATCGGCCGTCACATAGACAAAGCCCTCCACTTCCTGTAAATGTCTCAAACAGGAAGCAGCTCCCTAAGCAGACTTCCTTTTGAGGGACAGGGAGTTTTCCATGGTACTGGCATGGAAAAATATATAGTATACAAGTTGCACAACTGTTCATTTTAGGCTTGAGGATGAGACAGAGAAACTTTTAAAATTCTTAGCCTTAAAAAAGACTAACTCCCTCTCTGTCCTGAAATTGAACTCTGTCTGTCTGTTCCGTTTCCCAGATCCCCCCGGGCTGCTGAGCGTTTCCTGTCAAGTGCCCAATCACACACATGTGCGCTGCTCCTGGGTGGAATCTGTAAAGACCTTCCTGCCAGCCCAGTACAATGCCTCCTTCAGGTAAGAGCCTGTTACTGCAACGGGAACAGCAACGCCCAAGGTCACATTCAGAATGGGATATGAAGACACTAAATATAGCTCATGTGCCACAGGGTTACAATTTGATAGTGTACAGTGTGAGTCTACCTTCTCTGCTTCCTCTCTTTACTTTGCCTTCCTTCCTCTAACGTGACATATGGTACTTAATGGAAACTTACAACCTTAACACATTACAGCAGTGGTTCTCATTTCCTGCCCTAAATTCATTCAGTAAATGCAACAAACATGTTTTGTCTTGTTTTCTAGGGGCAATGGTGAGGAGTGGAGGCCATGTGTCATGGATGTCGCCCGCAAGCACTGTGATGTAGATCACCCCACCTTCTGGCAGACCATCCATACCCTTAGAATCACTGAAACCAATGCCCTTGGGTCTGAGACAACATTTGCCCGGTTTAGGTTACATGAACTATGTAAGATCAAGTGAAACACACTCACACACATACACACACACACACACATATATATACATAGAGACATCTGAGAAAAGGGTGATTAAAACTAATTATCTTGTTTTTCTGTCAGATTGGTGTGACACAGTAGACCACAGTAGTGATTTTCCACCGAAGGTTGATCATTTTTATGGTTTGGTCTCGTTTTCCAGTGCTCCACATCCAACTCTACTTCAACAGGCTGTTACACTACTCAAAAACTACTATTGTGATTGGCTGGTTGTGTTGTTGGCCCTGTCTCCTCCTCTATTAATTTTTTCCCAGTTGTGACGTCACACTCACTTAAAATAGCTTGTAGAAATACTGTAACTTCAGGAGCCCAAGTTTCATGCTTTAATAGCTCCTGCGTTGTCTCCTCTCTGTCTTTTGCCTAAAAGCAATAGAAACACTTGTAGTGTAACAACAGGTAGACTTGCAGACAGTGAAGTTGTTCTTTATACTACAAGCTCCGCTGGAGTTTTGACCTCTTCACCCTTCTTCTCCATGTACCTTGGCAGTAGGTGAAGTTCCGGCAGAAACCTCCCCTCTACTTCCAAAATCAGACATACAGACGCATTCATGTTCATGTCGAAGCTAAACATAAGGCCTTTACATCTTTTCAAAATTTCGACAGTTTCACTTTTACATGCATTTGTAAGAGCATTTAAAGTCAGCAATACAAACAAACATTGCGAGGCACATCCGCATATGTACAAAAATGTGGAAGCTAACATTACTTTATATAATACTTAGTATTATAATCTGTAATAATACATCCTACACTGAGAGTGTAGAAGAGTACAAGTAGAATGTACCATATAAATAGGTACGATGCTTAAATGTACTTTCCACCACTGAAAGATGCACCTATACATGAGTACAACCCTCACACTCACACATACGTTCAAAATGTCATGATGTCTAAAGCTGCACATAATTTTTCCAGACTGCTGCTGTGACCGTGCCCTTTTGGTCCTCTCATAATGACCTCAATTATCTTGTTTTGCTGCTCCTCTGTCTGAATGACATGTTCTTATTTCTCTACCGGAGCCAATCACAGCGTCCTTGAGGCAGTCTTCACAGAGGCTAGTGTGCCTACTGGATGTTTCTTTTTTTCTCAGCCTCTGCATTCTTATCGCACAGTGGTGTGGATATGCTTAAAAACGTAAATGAAAAGATAAGAATCTGAGGAACAAGAGTAATGAAAGAGAAAATTGATGAAGAGGTATCATAATAGCAAGCTGATACAGGCATTGTTTTTCTTATAGGAAAAAAATGGTAATTCAGGGAAGTACTTTTTCAACCAATGTCTGAGCAGTTCTTTCTGTTTGCTCTGTTGTGGTGGTGTGGTGTGTGGGTTTTTTTTTGTGTTTTTTTTTTTACTTAATCGTGTTGTCCTTTAAAGAGTATGCCAATCACAGTGGAAACAGTTGTGGCTAAATCAGGTTTTCTTTCTTTCTATCCATCTTTCTCTGCAGTGAAACCAGACCCTCCAGAGTCACTGCTGGTGAATCAAATAGAAGGCTATCCAAAGAGGCTGAAGGTCTCATGGAACTTTCCCTCCTCCTGGCCGCTGCATGATGCTTTCCCCCTAGTGTTTCAGATCAGATACAGGCCGCAGGGCTCTATATACTGGTCAGAGGTAAGTGAGCAAGGCCAGAGGTTTCATTTCAGTACAGTCTGTGTGGAGGATTACATCAAACTGACAAACTTCATATGGCTTGTATTAAAGACAGTACATCTCTAGTTTCCTCCATTTTACCAGCAATTGAAACTAAACTTGTAAATACTTTACTTTATGTGATTAGACATAAACATGAACAACCTGAAGACAAGCACAGAAAATGCTACTAAAAACAAAAAAAATATGGGTTTAAAGCAGAAATCATGGGGTAAAATTGTTCCTTTTTTTAGCATTGAAGGAGAAATAACCCTGTCTCCAAACATAAATCATGCCTCATGTGCATCTTGAAGTATTTAGTTTCAAAATGTGGTTTTGTTAAATCCTAGGTCTATAAATCTAATCTGCTGACTTGTTATCAAATCAAGACACACAAAAAAGACAGTTGCTGTATGCAGTGGGTTTACTTTTATTTTATTAATTCTATCATATCAAATGAATGTCATTGATATATAATGAAGGGGTAATTCACAAGCAGCTGTCATTTTAATAAATTAAGATCTGACAGAGGAATGACATTAATAGCAAGAAAAAAAACAACTATTTGACTTTTGAACCCAAATCTGACATTCATCACATGACCGGTCGTCTAATTTGAGTCTTCTTTCAACATGTTCAACATTTTTGCTCGAGGGGTCACTCAGAACACACACACCGAGGCCAATAACAATACAACAAAATGCTGATCATGCCGTTCCACAGAACTTATTCATGTGATACCACCATCACAGTATCGGCCTTTCTTCCTGTTGTCTCCACACCAGATTTACTCAGAGGAGAGTCCAGTTGTGATATCTGACGCCCTGGCTGGCCACCTCCACCAGGTGCAGATCCGAGCCCGTGACGAGGTGAACGCCGAGAGTCAGTGGAGTGAATGGAGTTCCCAGATTCTAGTCCGGCCCTGGGAAGGTCAGAAAGAAGATTCACAGAATGCTTATTTCTTAATGATTTGTCTGGTCAAGTCAGCATATTTATAGAGCATATAGGTGCCTTAGAGAGAGACACAAATACACAGATATAAACAATTATTATGAATACAAGTATAAAAACACATTAGGAATATTGGTTCAGAGACCTAATGAATCCCAGAATAGTAGGATAGTAGATGGAGAGGATGATTCATAATGGCTTTCACAAAGCAGAATAAAAGAGATGAGCCTAATCAGTTCTGTATTTCACTGCTAACCAGTGATGAAAGCAGAGTACAGGGGAGATACAGTATGATCTGTGTTCTTTGTACCCACAGAGTCTTGTTGCTACATTTTAGACTAACAGCAGATGAGATAAGGCTGACAGACTCCTACAGACAGAGTTGCCACTATGAAGGACATAAGCAATAATTGAAATTTAGCAATAAAACTAAGGTGAGAAAAACTAGCAACATGTTGCACATGTTTAGCTCCAGCAGAAAGCACACAGTTTGTATAGTACTGTCACCTTAGATAAGCAGTGGTTTTGTAGCCATTAACAACAAACTTTTGTACTTTGTGTGTATTTATTGTTACTCACTTTAAATAAATGCCAAAATGTGTGTGTTTGTACTGCAGTCTACACCACCCCTGACACTGCAGAGGAGTTCCCATCAGAGGATTCGTATTTTGACGATATTTTGTCCGTCAATACAAAGCCTGAAACGTCGACTGCAAAATCACACAGTAAGACTCCTCTGTTATTTCACTTGATAACTGAATTGTCATTGTATTCATGATCAACACCAATACTGCATGTGTTTTTGGTGTTTATGTTGGAGCAGTAATTACTGTCATCACAACTGCCAATAATTCTCCCACTTCTTCCAGGCTGCTGCCATAAGTACAGTTACTATTACTATAATAATTTTATTACTTCTTCATTTAGTACATCCACTACTACACTGTTATTACCACAATTATTGCTGCTACTATTAGTGCACACCAGTCCCTTAGAATACATGCTTTAAAGTCACCCAGTGAAACGTGGGTGTCATTATACTAGGAACCAAAACATCCATTATCTATCTATCTTGAGGTGAAATCTGTCTATCTATTTTGAGGTGAAATTATTAACACAGCTAAGCTGATCAAAGTTTGGATTAGTTTTGAAACAACGTTGTTTCATGTTGGTTTAAAGCACGCAAGTATACAGACAGGTGACACATTGAAGGAAAAACTTGAGAAAGACCTATCGAGACAGAGCACGAGGGATGATAAACTGTTTGAGTATGACTGTGATGTGAATGAGTCACCAGATCTCTACTCAGCTCCACGCCTATGGGAGATTTTAGACCAACATATTAGACAGTATTCTCCAACATCCATCACTAAACACCAAATGAGGAAATACGTTCAGGAAGAAGGGTGTTCAACCCTCCAGCAGAGTTTAAGACTCGAGTAGAATCCAACTTCATATTGTGCTTTCCCTTAAATTGTCACCCACAGTGGATTTGAGCCTGACAAGGTGAACTACCTGAATCACAGCTAATCAAACAGCAGGGCGAGTATGTTTTTTAACCTTATTTTTTTGGCAGCAACAAGATGCCACATCAGTAATTAATGCAGCAATAATCTCTAGGAAGGTATTATTTACTGTTATTATATTCGGGATAGAACAGTGCAAGTACCTTGTGCCTGGTTCATCACCAAATTGCATGTAATTGCAGTAAATTGCACCTACAGGGTATTATGTTTTCTACAGTATGTGCACTGGATGAAAAGTTAAGTACATACCGCTCACGTATACATGGGCAAAGACAGAGGAAAAAGCAGCCTGCAGTTGCAAACATGCCGGTCTGTATGCACAGGTATGCACAGGTATACTAATGCACACCCATATACAGTATGAACAAGGAGACAAATACATACAGTTTTGGCAGAAGAGTAGAGAGCTGAAAGTCACTGTCAGATTTCTTTAAGCTGGTCTGCTGTGAACCAGATGTCTTCTCCTATTTATGTGTTTCTCCACTTTCATTTGCAGATGTGCTCATAAATAATTTTTTTGTAATCTAAAAGAAAAAAAAAATGTTTTTGCACATTTTGTTGCGAATGTGTGTCTGGGGGTTTGCTTTGTTTCTCACTTCAAAACAATGTTTTCTTTTTGTTTGTGTGTGTGAAAGCAAGTTGTTTACTCTCCTCAGTATGATAAATGCATGTTTGTGTGAAAACTGTAATGGCAGATTTAAAATTAACCTCTCTCCAGAGAGTAATTAAACCCGAGGACACACACATGCAGTACTTTTTCTTTCTTTTTTTTGTCTCTGAAAAACACAGGACATGAGAGTGTGTAAAAATATAAAGTACATATTTTCGAGATGACAAGAAAATCGATGTGCGATGTGTGAACTCTTTCATTCAGCTGTCTCATCCATTTTCTTCCTTCCTCAACTATATTTGTTTCTGATTTTCAACTTTTATTTTCTTTATTGCATCACACTTTTATATACATTTCCCTCTCGATAAACTCTCCCTGTCTGTTGCTTTAAGTCTTTCTGTCTCTGCATCTCCCGTCCTGCTTTTTTTTTTTTTTTTTGACCTCCTATGTTGTTTTCTTCCTCCCTCTTTCCGCCCAGATCCTGTACTTGAGGATGAAAGTAATTTGGGTTTGGTGATCTTGCTGGTTTTGTTCTCCGTGGTCGTCCTCATCACCGTCCCTTCCCTCATCTATGTCGTGTGGTAAGACGCACACACGTATCCCACATCCACAAGCCACAGTTGTGTGGTCTGGCTCTCTTTCTCTCTCTTTGAGACATTTTTTACATTCTTTTTTTGGTGTGCACTTATTGTTCTATATTTCCAGGGTGAGGCAGAGGCGGCGCGATCATGTGACCAAACAGGAACTCACCTCTATGGTCAAGATGAAGTCCATGCCAATCTAATGTGAGACATAAATGCATTAAGTCGCTTTTAATTTTACATGTCACTCGTCGCACATGTTTTGTGAATATGTTGATGGCCACATGTGGATGTGGATGTGTTGTGTTCTTAGTTTAGATCTCTGAATGGTGTGGTGAAGCTAATTAAAATCCTAATTAAGTGTCGCTTCTTTCAGATTTATGTGACTACCACAAAAAGCCCTAAAATGGGAGCTAAGGCAATGAGAAAAGCATAGCAAAGCTCTGCCGTACTAAGAACTGAAATGCTTCAAAGTGCTGCTATAAACAACAGTCAGACAACCCCTTAGATATCCGGCCAACTTGTGATTATAAGCCTAACATACACACACACACACACACACACACAGAGATTATAACCCTGTAAGTATGTCTGCATATGTCTCATCCAACTCTGTTATTTAATTCTGTGCTTTGAAAGCAATACTTAATTACATTATGATTTATACATGTATTTTAAAGTTGCATTTTCTCTTCCACTTCTCTCCTCTCTTCTCTCCTTCCTGACTTTTTTTTCCTGTCCTGTTCTCTCAGGTTGATTTCAAGCATCTTCTCCTCATCAGCCCGTTGTAGGGCTCCCTCAAGAGTCAGCCTCTGCCTTCACCAATGTAGCATGCTGACCGTCCGCATTCAACTACGTTAACCACAACGCATCAGTCAGAGTCCATCCAGGACAGCGGGGATGAGCCCGTACAGGGAACTGCAGAGTAGGGTAAAGTTGTAAAGTTGCCCAGTATATAAAAGCTGACTGGAGGGCAGGTTTTGCATAAATCACATGTGCAGGACATATTCAGTGGTAACCTCTAACTGCACTACCCAGAATGCAGCGTAGTCCATCTACTGTCCACGGGGGACACGGAAAACAGCCCCTATTCTGTTTCTTCACTTCAGCAGCTTCACTGCACTTCACTCCTCAGCGGACTGTAGGAGCGACACTGCACTAGGACATTTGAGTTCACTCACTACCAATGCTGCTTCAGGTGGACTGACTCTTCGGCCTCTGTGGAGAGGGGTGACATTGTTTTGAACATTTCACATGTTAATCAACACCTTATGACAGGAAGTGCAGCTGCCAACAGGAGAACATAGGTTTGTTTTTGTGGGAAGAACATCTTTTTTTTCTTCTCTCTTCTCCCACACAGAACTCCTCACTTGCTTTTTTTTGGTGAGATTCTTTGTGAGACAGATTAATGTGTGTCCGTTATTACATCGACTGACCGACCGACTCAATGCTGTGAAGGAAGCATAACTTTTGCCAGTCTCTCTGTGTGCATCTGATGCCAAAGCAGCAACTATGGGCATTATGGTCTCAGCTGAGGGGCAGGAAGCAGGAACCTGTTACTGGCTCCTGACCTGAGGGATGGACGTGGAGAATAAGGTCCAGGGGCGGGCTGGGTTATTTAGACTTTATTTCATTTATGACAAGTGATTTTGTGTTGCATGGTATGTTTTTGTTGTCTGATGTCTTCAGTACAGGTGTTAATTTGTTTCTTTTGTTACACCTCTTTCTGTCCATCCATCCACTGCTCTTGAATGTGTGCGAAGAAAAAACACATATGATAAGAAAGAGAAAGAAAAGAGATAATGGCCTTTCACAGACCACCAGCATTATGATATCATATAGATACTTAGCTAGAGATAGCTAGAGAATATTAAACCGTAGATACTGGACTCCAAATAACCCCCAATAACTTCTTCCCCAAGTCAGGTTTGAAAATGGTTAGATGTCAGCATTTCTTTAAGAGATTTAACAAAGTCTGCCCACTCAGGGATAAAAGTCAGTCATAGTCAAGTTACATCAAATACAGTTATTTTATTTTTGATATAAATTAATCTGTGGAGTCTAGCAAATCTCAAAAGAAGTCGTCATAATTTCCCAAAGTCCAAGGTGATGCCTGCACATTTCTTGTTTTGTCAAATTCAATCATATTGAATTTAAAATGATAAAAAAAAATAGAGGAAAGCAGCAAATCCTCACATCTGAAAAGATGAAACTAGCAAATATTTGGCACTTTCTTGATGAATAAGTGAATCAATTGAAATCTTTTAAACTTGTTATCATGGATTGATTGACTGATTGTTTAAGCACTTGGCCATTGTTACAACCTTACAGGGTTAGTCAGCCAGGTTGATACCTTTAAAAGAAAGTTGATAAAACTTTGCCTAGGTTAGTAATTTGTTTTTAGGCTACATGTTTTGAGATTTTAAATCAGTTGCACAAAATGTGTTACAGCTTAAATGGAAAAAAGAGATGGTAGATTCAAAGGTAGAAACAAGAAGCTTGTTTATTTAGAAATGTTCGAGGGGACAAGTTCGTTAGCTAAAAGCTAGTGAAAAGTTTTGAAGCACAGAGTAGTTTGAGAAAGTACTCTCATGAAAAATGAAAACAGATACAGGGGTTAGCTGCGTAATCTGATAATACCTGCAAGAGCAAACACGTTTATTAGTGCAGCTCACATCTAACTTTGGCATGATGTTCTTTTCACGTGGTGAGTGGGCTCTCACAGTCACTGCTATACCACCACAAAATGGAGAGCGGCCATGAAATGGTTTGTGGATGGCAACTACGGAAACATTTAGCAGCATATGTTCATGTATACTACAATAAATAACTGAGAAGTGCACAACAGGAGGGCGTACACTACAGTAAATTAGAATGAATGTTGATGTGGACGTTTGCTAAGGTGAGGGAAATGGTAAAAGTTTAGGAGAAAACCAGCAGCGAGGCATCGACACAAATCAATCACGGACACAGCTGGCGTGGACAGCTGCAGTTCAGCGTTAGCGTAGCTCAACACAGATTTACTTTACGTGACAAGAACATCACCATCTCCGTGACTGACAGATCAGGAGGCTCCTGTTTGATCAGTCAAGCTTTCACCACGTGCTCGGTCGTATGATGACGAAAGTAAGAGTTTACGTAGCTCAATCAAAGCGTGATCGTCGGTGGGTGTGCGCACGAGACGAGCACGAAGACGATGACCTGACAAGAGCGACTCTCGCTCATTGCACTCGTGTCTCACTGCACTCGTGTCTCACAGCCCACCGACTCATGGAAAGTGAGTCAAGTCCCAAATACCTCTAGTACAGTCCAGGACATCTGGTTTAGTTCTGCTTTTGACGGCTGCACCTACAAACCTTGTGTCCTAGCTAACTTTGCGCCACAGATGGAAGCGAGAAGCTGTACTTGCCTGAGAGGGCAGCTCGCGTTAGAACATTTCTTTCCTCCTTTGTTGCTGTTGGTCTGGTTGTTATCTAATGTTGATCCAAAGCCGTGTAGTTACTAACCAGTTGATTGATCGATTAACTGAGGGACTGTGTAGTTTGTATCAGAAACACAAGGTGCATCCAAGTCGAACTTTTTTCCAGTTTGACGACTGTATGTTCTCTCAAGCTAGCTCCACATATTATGCATGAACCCAGTTGAAGCTTTTTTTTTTTTTTTTGTATATTAATGTATATCACACTTTAAAAAAAATCATGTATAAGTGATGTTTATATCTAGTGAAAAAGAGAAACATTCTTTGGGATAGTTTTGCAGACATGGTTTTAATTCAGTCTTGTGTTAATTTGTAATCAACAAACTAGCACTTAATACTAGTTTTAGAGTTTATTAAATTTTATACACATTAGTGTGAAACCCAACAAATATCAGGTTTGTTGACATATGTTATCTATACATTAGCCTTAAATTCTCCAAATAAAAATCATAGGCCGATACTAAATCCATAAGACACAACGGAAGATAATTTGATTTTCTTACAAGGAATCTAATCAGAGCAAATGGCAATAAATGTTCATGTAATGTTATTCTAGAGAACAGTGAGAAGCAAAATCCTCAAACGACTGAAAAATAGTACTAGTGACTGAGGATGACCCATGTCTGGAGAAGCTTCCCAGCATTGTGTATTTGTGTCTTTTCTCCCCAGTTATATGAAGCTGTACGATTACTGTATGGACAGTGTGTTTACTGAATTCATCCTCATCCCACTTGCATTTCTTTTAGTGTTAAGTTTCTTTCATTTCTTTGCAGTCAGATGAACCACTTTTCTTTTGCAGCTCTTCCTGTGGCAACACTCACAAAGAAAGCAAAACATTTCTAAATTATATTAGATAGCTGAAGTGACCTTAGTTGAGGTAATGAACTGGCGACCCACAGTAACTTTTATACTATATGTGCTGCTTTATATGCCAGAACTACACAAACGGAGGGAATAATTTAAAAAACTAAAAGAATATAAAAACCCGGAGATAAGAGCTATTTTGTCATTACTGCTGGGTGTCAGGTAACAAGATTCATATTTTTCCAATCTAATAAAAAAAAGTCAAATTATTTTTTTGTTTCTGCCAAAAATATTTTTTTTATCATGCAAATTTCAAATGTTCTTGTCAGATTATACAAACCATCCATCACATTGGATTTTATGTGTGTAAGATGCCCTGTCCATCCTGTTTCTGAGCTTCTAAGTGATCTGTTTTCTTTCTGTACAGTGTGGAACTATCCCACCTTTTTCTTTCACTTTAGTGGTGTTTTCTCTGGTTTTGTGGACGCACTTGTGGTATTCTCGGTCTTTCCATGTTCCTCTGCAGTATGTGATAGCAGATGGAGCCTGTTGATTTTAGTTCTTATAACTCAAATTACACTCAGGCATCCATTCTCAGATGTACATAGTCTTTTTTTTTTTTTTCTTGCTTTATGTGTACGACAGATATCACCATAAGCTGTTTTTTTTTCTCTCCCTGTCCTTGTATGTTTCTGTGAAATAAATACTATTTTATCACACTTGTTTCTGGGGCTTCTCTGTTTTTACCCTCAAAATGCAATCTCTACTCTTCTATTTTTTCTTCCACTAAAACTTTGCTTTCCCACTTCTTCTCTATTGGTGAAAACACTGGTGAAAATGTACTCTTTGGTTGGTTGTAATGTCTGTGATCAAATGTCAACTGCCTCGTGCCCAAAACATTTTAAATATGGTGCAAAAAAAAAAAACAGGCAGTTACTGTCAACAAAGGAGCTATTGATGGAGACGATCGGTCGTCTCTTCGCTGCGCCGTGGGTATTCTTTGAGCTTGTGATTGTCAAACAGTTGACCAGATTTCCCCTAAAGCGTGTTGCTTCTTGTTGCAGCCTCTTTTTTTTTTTTTTTTAAGAAAGTTTCCATTATCTGATTGTGACAATGTCTGATGAATCCCAAATGCTCAAGCTGCCTTTTGTTGTCTCTGTGAAAGGAGCTTTTAAAATGTACAAGTGGAATGAAATTGCCTTGGTATTTTGGCTCCACTTCCCATGTTGCAAACATTGTCATGCGGATTCAAGGATCCAAGTTTAGAAATTACAGGAGTGTATTCTCTGTTGTTGCACGTGGACTGCTTCCAAATTTTTGTAGATGAGGAAATCTCTTGCTCCCTTTTTTTTTTTTGGAATAATTCAGTTGATGTACAAAAATCCTTTGTCTGGTGCTGGTGTGGTTTTTGAGAACACGTTCAGAATAGCGGCGGCAGAGCGGAGGGTGTGCGATTTGACACAGAGAACACAGAGGGCAGTGAAAACTGTGATTTTAGGTCACTTCATTCAGAAGAATGGCTGCTCTTCCTCCCTGCTGTATTCAGGATATTCCCTATTAGCAGCAACAGCTCCGCACAAAGACTTTGAGAGACACACAAAGTACTCACTCAGCAGCTGTAGTGAGTCTGTGTAACTGTGTCCAGTGTCCGGTTCATTAATTTGATTAGTGCAAGCAGAGAGGAGCCTCAAAGTAAGTGAACTAACACAGCTCAGTGTGTTTTCCTGCATATGAATTCAACTTTCATTTGTAAGAGGAAGATGTTGTTTTTTTGTTCTTTTACATGAGGCTAATTAGTCTACTCGCATTGGAAAGTAAAATGTTTAGCACAGCTTAAAAACCGATAAGAACCACCTGTAAATGTTCCGTGCAGGGAGTGATGGAGCTGCATTGTTTTTCTGTAGCTTAAGAAACAGAACTAAAAAAAAAGAGCCCCAAATAATTTTGAATATTTAAATGTTTTTGTTTAATACTCCATTTTCCCTCCAGTAACTGTTAGCTGTGCTAGAGAGAAGAGGAACAGAGGGTCATGTTTCACACGCTTCATATCCAAAACATGTCCCATGTTTGTCTCCACAGAGGATGACGAGTGAAGAAATTTGCATCTCTGCCCATTTTCTACAATGGATCCTTGTGCTGACATTAAGCAACATGTCCAGTTGCATAATATCGGGACAAATTGGTGAGGTAAGAGACTCCAGATGTTTACTACTGATGATATAATTTATAATCTCTATTTATGCTTCATCTTGATTCACTATGCTAGTAATAATCTACTATACTACTATGCAAATGTACCACACATACAGACAAAAACAGAGAACATATATATGTATATAGGATATATTTTATTGAGATAAAAGAACACTACATTAAAACAATCTCGTTGCTATCTATACTTTCTTACTATTAAAAACAAATAAAATAGCAAATAAAATGACTTTCAACAAATAATACAAAACATGAGTTAAACATAAAATGTGCAAAATTCAACATAATGTTGCATGAATGAAGGTTCCATCATGAACATAAGCAGCAGTAAAAGAGATCAGGTTCTACTGAAAATTAATAAATGGCAACTAAAATGGGACTGCAGCCTCCCTGTGAGTTCCTCACATTAGTGCTCACCCTCTCTAAAATTCACTCTCACTCAGTGCAGTGTGAATGACTGTTAAGAGCTGCTTTTGTGAATCCTTGTACTCATTGTAATTTTCTTTCCGTGCCGCCAACAATTCTTTCATCATTCCAGCGTTACACAATCATTCTGTAACAAAAATCTGTTACAAATAATTTAAATACAAATGAGAGTGCAACAGTAGCAAAACAAAAAAAAAACTCAAAATAACTCAAAACACATTTTAAATGCCTTTTTTTCTATAACACAATGCTCAGACTTTAGGACCTGTTAAATACCGAATATCAAACCAAATAGATTAAAAATCTCATTTAAAATTCAACACTCTTTGAGCACTGACTCCTTACTCCACTTCAATTAACAGAGAAAAATATATGTAATTATCAGAAGTGAAAGAAACTGTGAATCATCACAGCTCACTGCAGCCACCTAGTGGACAATAAGCATCACCACAACTTTAATCACCAGCTTCACAAGAAAAAAGAAATGGAATGGATGGAAATTAAAATATTTTTGTGGCTTTTGAGAATACTGTGATGTAAACTAAAATCTTTCACAGTTAAAAAACATATGAACCTCTGGAGGAGTCCACCATCCCTTTTATACTGAAATCATGTCAGTTACATTCAAATAATACAACTCCTTAAAACCTATTAAATCCACTCTTATACGACATATTACTAGAATTACTATGCATTATTTAAAACACAGTATTAACGATACTGTTCAGGAATGTGCATGATCAGTCTACATCTAAAGCAGTGTAATGACTTTAACTCCAAACGCTCTGTGTCATGGTGAATTATATTAATGTGTCATATAGTGTTAAAAAAGAGAGGCCACGTCCCTCTGCAAAATTCATGGTTTCACCACTTAAAAGCCAAATGAGAATTCCAGCATGTCGACTGTACTGTTCACTGTCGATCATTTAAGTACAGTAGCATAATAAAAACTGCGATAGGACAAAATACAGCAAGTAATTTTTTTCCATTTCACTAACTATCAGCATGTGATATGAAGATATTACTAATGAACACTATTTTACAAATTACTCCCTTGAATGTTTAAAATAAATAGACATCATCTCCTTAGTTTCATCTTCTCCTTTCCCTTATCCTTTCTATGGTTGGTGTAAAACAGAGGTCACTTGGGATACCATACACCTTTCAAAATAACATTACATTATAATATAAAATAACAAGTTCAAAGTCATTAGAAGCAAAGTACTTCATAGTTTGCTTCTAATGTAACAAATCTCTAAATGCACATAACACATTGAGTACTTCTCACTTCGCAGGGTGATTCATGGATGCAGGAAAAAAAAAAAACTAACAAAAATAAATTAGCCTTTTTATCCAATGAGTACAACCAACAAAACTGGTGCTTTGGATTAAAAGGATTTTAAAAAAGTCCATAGTTTTTGGAAAGAGGATTTCAGCTAAATCCAACAATGCTGATGAAATTTTAAAAACAAACAAGGAATACCACCACATCGGGCAACTCTGAAATCCTCATCCAGTCTCCGTGGCTGACATGTTTGGCACTGAAAACCACTGCTGCAAATGTGATGTGTAAAAACTGGCTTCTACAGGAACCGTCGTCTTTGACTGGACAATAAGGCTCATCCAAGCAGCCGGAGGGGTGACAGGCGCTGCGTTTCCCGATGCCAACGATAGCTATGGTAATGTTCAATCTGTCGTTGGATTGTGGTAGTGACTTAAACACCTATCTACAATGCACTGAATTTCACTACTACGGCAGATGAACAATCTTAAACGCACAGTGGAAACACACTGTTGGATGCACTGAGGGTGAAAGTAACACTGCTAACAATATGCCAGTGTCATACAGCCTGTGGTTGAACTTTGGTTGACTGTTCCTTGAGTGTTCTAAGGATAAGGACGGATAGTGGTAGTTAAGGTAATAAGAGTTCTTGGGGGTGGGGGGGGGGGTGTTTCCATCTAAGGAAACCCAAATGTTTAGACTATAAGTGTTTCTTTGTTTACCATTATCATATAGTGACTGTTTCTTCATCCTTGTGATTGGAAACAAATCAGAAAAAAATTAAATTCCCTTGCTGGATTTCTCCTCAGCCAAGCTGAAAAAACACGTTTTAAGTTGATCTTTCATGATTTCCACTAATACCAATGTATTCTCCAAAATTTCAAGTATTGTTTCAAACAACTTACATTTTTACCCAGAGGTGATCCATACCCGATCAATATTAGACGCTGATGGAGAATCAGTGGCCTCTAAACATCGATGGCCACCCCATGTTTGGTGGAGATCACGTCCCTGGTTCCTGTCAGATACATGAGCACTGAACACAGGTGAGGAAGGGTCGCCGTGGTGCTGACGTACAGCCAATAGGGGATTGGTGTCGTGTTGCCGAAAGGGCACACCCACAATCCGTGGCGCACGGCATCCCGGACGTGGTGCGTCGCCATAGAAATGAAAAGCATCCACGGCAAGGAGCACCAAGCATCTTTGAGGCGTCCGATCCACATGAGGAAGCGGAGGGAGAGGCAGAGCACGGGGATGAGAGAGGAGCAGTGTAGAGGAGGACGCTGAGGCAGGGACACAGCAGCCTGGATGGAAAGTGGGAGAGGAAATGACCAATAAATTTTTAGCAAAATGTTCTTCGGTACAATCTATAAATATTATTACTGCATGCCCTTTGCTGCAAGAAGTCTGGAGGCTTGTGAGTCACATTTCTAACGCTGAAAAGGAATTTGGTTGATTTCCGTTCCTATGAAAACAGTTTGATGCAGTTTATACAATGACTTAATTGCCCAAAAAAAGCCCAAATGTTTGCATAAAACCGTAGCTGCCTTTCTAACGTCTGTGCTCACACATGAAAGCTAAAAACAAAAGCTGAATGCATTACCTGCTGCTCTGTAAAAAAAATAAAAAAATTTAAATAAAAAAAATAACAATAGGGAACCTGACGTCACAACTTTGTTTAGATACACTGTGAAGGATATGCAACAAATAAGATCAGGATTCAAAAGAATGCACAGAAAAAGGTCTAAATCTGCAAGACAGTGTGACAGGCATGTAGTTCTTGACACTGCCTTTTGATGACATCACTTGAAAAAATTTTCTGTAATGTGATCCCTAAAAAAAATGTGCAATTTAAATAATCTATCATTTTTCTCTCATCAGACCAGAGAATCTTTTTCCCTCATGTTCTCAGAGTCCTTTAAATGGCATTTGGCAAACTCCTCGTGGGCCTTTTATACAAAGTGGCTTCTGTCAAGCCAATAAAGGCCTGACCCATGAAGAGGCTAGGTTTTTCCATCTCTGCACAGGTTGTCTGAAGCTCTGTCAGAGTGATCACTGGGCTCACACGAGTGTGTGCCCTTTCTAAAGCATGTCAATTCAATTTGCCTGAGGTGGATGTCAATCAGTTTCTAGACACATCTCATGGAAAATCAAAGCAAAAAGGAAGCACCTGACCACAAGTCAAACTGAATGAGAGATTTCAGTTTTTTATATTTAATAATTAATTAATTATTCAGAATCAACTGGGCCTGCTCATTTTTCTACATGCCACAGAGTTGTGCCATGCAGTGTGGAAGCATCTGCATTCGTTACATTTCTCCACTCACTTATTCTGGTTCTACCTTTAATTAAGGGTAAAACCAGGCGTAACGTAAGGGTGCAGGTCTTACCTTGAGTGACAGGGATCCAGCCATATAGAAGTGGTCCAGGTCTATGATTGATGCCAGAAGACCAGCCAGCAGCACCTCATACAGATCACTCTTTTTCCTCAGTCCAATAACAACCGCCCATGACCACAGCCCGACTAATCCGTGCGTGGCATTGTCCAATGCAGCACGTAGCCACAGGTGTTGCTGGATAACCGACAGTTGGAGGGCGTGGTCGGCCACCACGCAGAACATACCGAGTCCCGCAGAGGCTAGCAGGGAGGCGGAGCTGAATGTCTGTAGGAGGGCCTGAGCTTTCTCCGTCTCCACAGCCAGGCTGAGAGGTACAGGAACACCGTCTCCCCCGAGGCCCATCCCCAGTAACGGGGACGAGGAGGGAGAGGAGTCGAGCTTGGAGTAGAATCCCTGCATGCTGTCAGATGGCTGTGCAGGCCAGTCGCCACTAAAGGTCAGCAAGATCCAAGGAGACTGGGAAGAGAACAAAGGACAGGGATTAATGACGGTTGTCATCTGAAACTCTTTGAACTGATGTATAAACAATGGATATGCACCAAAAAAACTGTAACTCCTACATGGATGTGTTAATTATGTACCACAGTACAGTACCTGCTTGTAACACTTAAACGCTCACACATTTAATGAAAGAAATCTGTTGTTTTTGCCAATAAATAAATAAAACTCCCATAAGGTTTTGACAATGTTCCTATGTCACAGTGCATCGAGAACAGAATGAAATAAAGCAGAATAAATTTCACTGTCCCACCAGGGGAAGGAGATAGTCTTTGTCTCACTCTAACAAATAAAGACAATAAACATGACCTAATAAAAAAACAAAAACGACATCCATTACAAATCATATGCATCACAACCGTATGCATAAGTTACAACAACTTGTATAAATAAAACTTCCCAGCATGGAGACATGTTAGTGTTGTGTCTTGATTATACAAGCTATGTTTGGCACAAAGGTACAAATAATGCAATGCATGAGGATCTATCACTCTATATTACTGCTTCATTTGTTTATCCACCCTATACTGATTGGGCTGGGTACCCCTACTTGAAATGCATAATAAGCAACCATTTTACAGTGACTGTGTTCATATGCACTGCTGGTCTGAAGCCTGCCCATGCATCCTAATTAAGTCATTATTTAACCTGCAGTACGATGAAGAGAAAAAGCCTGGGACAGTAGACTATAGTCCCTCACTTTCCATCCAAACACAGCGGGTTCATTTGGGAGATCGCTGCTCATGGACTCTCTCACCCAGGGGGGATGTTAAAATAGGTCTCTGTTTCTCACGCAACTGGGTGAAATGTAGGGCAAACGGCAGCCTCTCTGAATTCATCCCATCCTTACCAGCTGCTCATGCAACAACAAAGTCTCCATCTCTTGAAGAAAAACAAATCTCCCAACGTTACGCTCCTATGCATTACATTTTAATTAGCTGTTTATTTTTGTCACCCGCTGGCAGCGGATAACCCACAGTAAGTGTTGTAAGGTCGGCAAGGCTCACTGTGGTTAACGCCATATTTATTCGTCTGACATTAACACGTTAATGTTAGAGCAGTTTAAGAGAAAGATGTGTATGTTGAGCTCATCTTACCGAACTACATTTACTGTATCACTGGCGATGGCAGCTAGCTCGGAGCTAAGTGGCTAACAGTGACACTGAAAGACGCTGCTTTGTGTAGGCGGACAGCAGCTGTTGTCGCTAGCGATGCTAAAACCACCGAATTCCACAACACAACGCCCTTCGCCTCCAATTAAAAGACATGATTTTTTTGCATGTTGGCTAATTCACGTATTTTTAAGCAATTTCTGAGCAACCGGTTGATAAATATAGCGATACTCACCCCATTGCCCCGCACTAGTTATTGCCCACACTTCTTCTGTTGCGTTTTGTGTTGGGGTAAATGGTCGACGGCGCTTTGCTGCCACCCACAGGTCATCGGGAGGAACAGCCAGGTCAGGTGTCACCAAGACAATACACGCTGTAAATCCTCTGTTTTTGAGAAGGATCGGGACTAATCCTAGGAAATAATACACAATATAAATTTAGTTCTTGAATTGCCTCCGTGCACAATATGGCGACCGCTGACTTTAGAACTTGAGTGTGTGGGTACTTACAGTACTTCCGGTCAAAACTTCCGGTGATCTAACAGCTATAGCGGAAGACAGCGAGAGCAGCGATCGAGTTACATTAACATTTTTATTTATTTATTTATTTTTTTAGGATTCAAGAGAGGCGACTTGCCGGAAGTAATGACCCACACACTCGAGGGAGCGGAAGTAGAACGGAAGTAGAGTTTTGCAGCGAGCGATGAGATTAAAGAGATTCTCGCCCAAACGTAGAGGGAAAAGAATACAGATGGACTGCAGCCGAAATGGTAGATTGGCAGTTTCCAACCACTGACTGGCTCAAACCATGCTGTGATCAGTTCTTCCTCTTTTGTTAAAATCAAATTTACTTATAGTAAATACAGAGGATAGGTTATAAACCCTGTCTTTCTTTGAGGGACAGCACATGACACTGTAAATGATTAAAATGTCCAGTTATGGCCTTTTGAACTGTAATGATTTTTACAATCTTACATTAAATAAGATTTTACAGCATGATACATTAATGTCTTTAATCTTCCAGTTATAGTTGGTGTTGGAAATAGTCAAGTGTGTGAAGAATTATCCTTTTTTGGAGTAGGCTATATAACTTACACAAGATGGACTATATGCTGACAACTATAAACCATTGCTCCACAAGCAAACGTTTATCATGGCTGTGCAAAGCAACTTATGAAAGTAGCAGTAAGAAAATTAATTTGCACTCGCTCCTGTCTGCATAAATTCATACTTAATGGTGAACGAATAAATAAAATCCTACAGCTCCTGTGTTTTCATGAGACTGTAGGGACAGAAAAAATAACACAGTCACAGTGAATGAAACTGTTAATGTGGTCATAGATTTAATTCTGATGTGTTTTTTGATCTTCTGGTATGAGAGGTGATTTTTATGTTGGCGATCAGAGATCAGAGAGAGATCTATGTGTTAGTAGCGGCAGTTTTTCTGAGCACCACTAGAGAGGGAAAGAGACAACAGAATGAGAACAATTGACCAGGATCTAAGCATTGTGACTTACTACATTCTGTAACTGAATACCAGGGAGAGACTATTATAAAGTGTCTGGCACGGACTGCAGTCTGAGTCTCTTATTAATGTAGAAACTGAATTCTGTCACAATAGTTAACACTGATGTTTCAGGATTTAAGATCCAAAATGCATTTGAGACATATGATAAAATATATGTCACATTTATTTATCTTGTAACTACATGTGGCTCCTAATTTAATCTTCACAGCAGTATTTATTGGATGAATGTGACAGGTAGAATTATCCCAATGCTGAGCCCTGACAGGCAGATAATATCGGTTCCCATATTTCAAATTTGGGGGACCTGCTGAGTGGGGGGTTTTTAAGCAGGTGTGTCAGTTCAAACGCTGAAACTTGCCATGCAATAAATTTTAATTTCAGCACTCATCTAAAACCCAATTTTAATAATGTCTCTATTAAACATCCAGGATCATATCTGTACAGACAAGTTTAATCCTTTTTAATGAAAGGTGTTTAATGAGCCTGGTTCTCTTTACTGTATCTCAGTAGGCAGTCGTTTAGAATTTCAAATTAAATCTTGAATTTGCTTTTTCTCCATTTACAGCTTCCCAAATGAGCAGTGCGAATTTTTGATGGAGAACTCAAAGTGACTCTCTAAGCTTGCGGATTTATAGTTTGCTGAACTGCCTAACTTTATCTATTGAAGGACAGGCCTAATTTTTTTCAAACGAGTGACAAGATCAACGCAATCATTGGAATCACTACAATTTGGAGAATGAGGCTGCAGTGAGTAACATTTCTGCACTTTGCCAAAAACTTCAACATCAATGTTCTCACGGTAATCGTGTTGAATGGCAACATGAACCTACAATTCCAGTTCTTCGCAGGCAGAAGTGTGTTCTGTCGTGTTAAGGCTGACAAGCAATTGGTGGAACAGATCTATGATTCGGTTCATTTGAGAGGCAGACACAATCAGGATTGTAGCCACCTCAACAGAGTTTTAGACCTAACTCCAAAATCCCTGCCAACGTGCCTTCATTTCTCTATTTCCTGTCCTTTCAAGACACATTTTTGTGACATGAAACAAGAGCCATTAAGTTAGCAGTCTTTAAGCATGTGCCACTGAATATCTATGCATGCACGCATCAGGCCAGACCTAAAGAAGACAAAAACACTTTGAGTTTGTATGTTCATGTGCTTAAACACTTAAAAGCTTAGCTGAGAAGACGATGATTCATCAAAACCCTCTAACCAGAGCAAACGGCAGAATAATAATGGGAATCATGGACTGTCCATTATGAAGGTGGCCTTCATTGATTTGTGGGTCACAAGAGGACAGAGGACAGGGGATATATGAAATAAGAGAAGCAGGACATACCACAAGCTTGAATTATTCAGCACCGCGGAGAGAGACGCAGTGACAATGACTGCGTTCAAATGTTTCAGCACCACAGACAGCTCACTGGAGGAGGAGGAGGTTATCTCTGCTTCCCTCCAGTGGCCAAATGTAGGACTTTCATTTTTTTCTCCACTGAAAAAAAAAAAAAAAAAAGAGTTCTAAATTTGGCCACTGGTTTAAAGTTATGAAAGCAATCACTCGCCTAAGAGCATGACAAAGTTGTGGGAATTAAGAAAAAAAGTAGGTTTGAGCATTCACCTCCATAGGGTTTTTTTTTTTTTTTGCATAATGGCGGCTTTTGTAAAAAATGTGTAAAATTCAAAAAGAGGCAAAGAATTAGAATATTTCTTCATTAGCGCCCCGAAAAATACATAAAGAAATAAATACATTTGGACACCCATTTTGTTAAAAGTAAACAACATATTGCTGCAGAAACAGAAGCACAAGTGTACTCAACAAGCCACGTTTTAATGGATTTAATGCATGTGTTGCTTAAAAATGGTGTGAAAAATGAACTGGTGATATTTTCTCAGTGTTCGAAAGGCAAAAGGCAGGATAAGGGAAGAATGCTAAGCAAATTTAGGATGCAAGATAAAAATGTTTACGCTGTTTACAGATATTGTAAACAGGTAGCACAAAAAAGGGGAAGGTAAAATACAGGGTGAGAAAGTGGAACAGACGGAAATAGCAAAATGAGATATAGGGAGACAGACACAAACAGCCATATGGAGAGAGTGTGTCAGCTGTGAGCTGAGTGTTTGGCGAAAGCCAGAAGCCAGGGCAGAAGTGAGGGGGAAGCAGAGATCGTGTCATTCATCCAGTTATCAGTGAAAGGTCAAACTAGTCATTAGAGCAAAGCAAGGCTGTTGGAACTGACAGGCTCTGGATGGTGCACACGCACACACACACACACACACTTTCCCATATACTTGAGGTTAATGTGGATCACATTGTGGTTGCAGACAGAGAGCACGGCTGAACATTTCAAGTGCCATTTAATTAAAGTTCAGTTGGAATATCAAGTGAAAAGTTTCATAATGCTGCTTATTATCTCTTCTTTATTAACCGAAAGCATTTTTTGTTCTTTCAGTTTTCTTAGATAAAGAACAACAAGGACATTAAAGGACCGTTCTACTGTTGTGGTCTCTTTGCCCTCCTTGTTGCCTTCACATGCCCTGTCATTGTAAATATTAATTGGGTTATCATCAACAACCCCACAGAAAAAAAAAAGAAAAAAGACAGGCCACTATAAGGATGGGAAGAAGGAAGAAACTGAAGAGTAATGAATGCAATACCCAGGCAAGCAGATACACTCAGCACACACACACACACGCAGCTGACAGCTGTTAGATGGTGTATTGATTTGTCCTCGGCCTCCAAATCGGCCTGCCAGAACTTGTCAGAATAATGAAAGAAAGAGAGCTTGAGAGAGGGAAGAGAGACAGTGAGACAGATTAAAGTCAGGGAGACACAGGGGGAGTGAGAGGTAAAGGTCAAAAGGGGAATTTTGACCAACCGAGTCTCTAATTTTATTCTCCTCCTATTCTCTTGTTGAATATTTCTGACTGAATGTCTCCAGTCTGATTAATGTGCAGTGTAGATGAAGTTTCACTTACCACATACTGTTGCTTTGGCAGTTACAACATCATACTCAACAAAATTAACTGCTCAGATCTGGGAACAGATCATCAGAAGGGGGAAGAAACACGAGCAGTCAGGTGACCGTACAGGTTTTAAACGAACCTCGTCATTAGCCAAACTTATTTTAGAGAAATAAAAGACGAACTGTAAAATTATTGCCAAAAAAAAAAAGCCTGACCCTGACTGACAACCATTTGACATATTTAATGTCAAATGGTTGAGGCATTATACTATAAAAAGTAAAAAAAATCCCCTGCATTTACGTACCAACTGAGGATACATTTCAAGAAAAAAAAAAAACAAAGGTACTGAAGGTAGAACGATCCATCACACCTTAACAACCCAAAAAGACAGAATCAGCCTTCACTGATCACCCATGCGATGCCAGCATAGCTCACCTTAAACTGTACATTTGCTCCTCCACCCTATCCAGACTGAGAGAAAATGTTTTCTGCAAGGTTACAAGTATTGATTTGGAAAACTTGAAATGAAGCAGTGTTTGTTTATGGCTGAATGCGGGAGGTAAGAAATGTGTCATCACTGTTATTACACTGAGAAGTTATTGCAGCTGTGCGTTCACGCCAGTTTAAAAATTGATGTTGTTTCGCTCCTCGACTGACACCTCAATTCCATCTGGTAGTTATCAGGAGAAAACTGGCGGTCCTGATATTTTCTCAGTGTTCGAAAGGCAAAATGAGTATGAGGCCAATGTGTCATCATTCATTGTGAAATGGTCACATTTAATGGTTGAAACCTGTCATTGTATATACATCTATAAAAAAGACCCCAGGTACAGGTTACGACATTCTACTGCTAATACATAATTATTATTATTATTATTAAATAATAAACTTTTTGTTCAATGTTAAAGTTACATATCATAGTTTACAAAATAGGATCAAGGAGAATTAAGCCATTATGAATGTCTGAAAAAAAAGAAAAGGAAAAAAAAAACTAAAGTCCTACATGTGTGTTTTTATTATTTGTCCATAAAATCAAAAAAATACAATAGAACACATCAATATTCCTTTGAATAACATAATATTAACTGGTGATATTGGCTACTGAAATGTAAACTGCAAAAAGACATTTTTTTTTTTTTAAATGTTTGTAAAGGCGTCAGAATTTGGAAAGCAAACAGTTTTGTGTTATTGTATTTTACAGCACAGAGCAGAATGGAAAACATAGCTCGTATTAATGTTTCAATAACCAACTTTGTCGCCGTCATTACAAAATCGAACCAAAAGCCAGAAATGAGTGGGCAAAGAACAGTTCAGTCGCAAATCCACTTGATTGTTTTTTTTTGTTTGTTTGTTTGTTTGTTTTTGTTTTTACAATCCAGGTCCTCCTAGCCTTTCGCCAAAAGCAGAACGTAAAGCTAATTGTCTAAATAAGCCAGACTACCTTTACTGAACTCTTCAAAGTGTTAGTCCTCGTATCGAAAAACGACTCACTCCGTCATTTTGATTGAGTCGCTGGAGGCGAACAGATTCAGAGTCTGATTGAGTATTTTTGTGGCTTCTTCGTTTACATGGTAGGTTTACACAAACAGGAGCTTCCTCATATTCCTCCCAAGTTTGACTCCCATACTGTTAAAGTCGGTATCGGTAAGGTGTTGTGCGCGACACACACACACACACACACACACACACACACACGAATACACAACTTTCTGGGGTTGTCAACCCATGACGAAGGCAGGCACAGGCTTCAGGAAACTCAGTGAATTGTCTGGGGGTGAAGTTGAGTCTTTGGCATGATGATTCAGCTGTATGGGGACTACGATGGTTACCGTACACACAAACACACATGCTTTATATATGTGTGTGTGTTTGTCTGTGCAGTGCTTAGAATAAAGTTAAAATGAAGACTATCAACCGATCAATAAAAAAAGAATAAAAAGGTAATGAGGAGGTTTTTCTTCTCATCGTAGAAGTTGATTTTCTTGCTCTGAAGAGGAGATTCCCAAACCAAATGGTCGTCTTCCAAAACAGATCAGTCTGCTGTGGCCCATCAAAGCCACCAGGGGGTAATATAAGACTACTGGTGCTGATATCACTGCTGTCGATGTGGTTGTTGCTGCTCCTGTTGCTGCTGTTGGTGGTGATGATGATGATGATTATACCGCTTTCAGAAGTTCCTTTGAAGAGTTTCTTTGTCACCATTGGATCAAAAAATGCTGAATCGCATTATCATCGTCTGATTTCATGTCTAAGTAACCTTGGTGTTGCTGTGTTATGGACAGAAATGATCAATGCACTGTATCCTTAAAACATGTGCAAAATAGAAAAAAGACCAGCCTCCTCCTCCTCGTCTCCCTTCAGGAATAAGACATTTAAATCTGGAGAAAGAGAGAGAAGCACAAATCAGGCATCTTGTTACAGACCTACCTACCATCCAACCATCCAACCAACCAACCAACCAACCAACCAACCAACCAACCAACCAACCAACCAACCAACCAACCAACCAACCAACCA
>JBBMJY010000008.1:5854635-5865168 GCA_037833715.1 Toxotes lorentzi
ACCAACCAACCAACCAACCAACCAACCAACCAACCAACCAACCAACCAACCAACCAACCAACCAACCAACCAACCAAAAGTGGTGATGGGATAAGAAAGAAGACAAGTTCTAATACACAAGTTTTTATTTGTACTTTTGGCAGCATGACAAGGCACCTTAAATAGATTTTTTTATAAGGTTGGGAACTGCTGGTTTACCGTAATCTTGTATTCATTCTATTTTGTAAGCTCAGTGCTCTTTTGTTTTTTATTTAAAACCTAAGTAACTATTGCTATCATGTAGTAAGGAGTGAAATATTTCTCTAGTCTAACACAAAGTATTTGAGTCAGTGTACCTTGTTACTTTCCACAATGACTGTCTCTCTATTCATCTACCTGTCTGCCTACCTGTTTCTCTCTCTCTGTCTGCCTTTGGTGTGAGTGTGTGTGTGTTTGTGTGTGTGTGTGTGTGTGTGTGTGTTTGTGTGTGTGTGTGTGTGTGTTCACATTAACACATTGACAGATTCTGAAATGCTGTAGGAACATGGAATAAACGTGCCTTTACCGTATTTATCCAACTAAACCTGAGTCACTTCACCACCCAGTGGTTAATATGAGCAGCAGGTGGTTGTTTTGGAGATGAAGCCACGTTCAGTGTCCCTTCGGTTAAAGTGTGGTTATATGGGTGTTTGTTAGTGTGTCCCTTCAACCGAATCAGGTGCAAAAATCACTTCCTGTCTGCACACCTTTGCAGTCAACTTAGCTGCGCTTCATGACACTTTCCAGCGTTCACTGCTCGACTTCTACATCTTCGACAGGACGCACACTATTACAACATGATTTACAGTGTAAAACCTGTAAAAATAATGAAATGGGACAGCTTTGGATTGGATTTTACTTCAGTCCCTTCAGGGGTTCTGCAGAAAAATATGAAGAAAAACCCCCTGCTGGGTCATAAAACAAACTCACCCAATCGTTGTTGCTCTTGTTCTATTAAACATGCTCTTGACATCAACAGACAAGCATCGATTTGCCGATATATGACTGAATGACTGAGTTTCAAGATCAATTCAAAGATGAAGGGTTGTAGACTCATTATAAAAGATGTGTGTGTGTGTTCTCTTACCACATGAACAGCAGCAGCATTCCTAACAGCAATGGGGAGAAAAATGTGAGGACTCTGGCACCTCTGCCCACTGGAGGTTCAGCTTTTTGTGGTGCGTTGGAAGACGGTATGGGGGAGGTCTTGGTCTCTGGAAAACCAATGAGAAAACACAATAATCCTTACTGAGCATATTTCTAATGTACTCCTCTGAACTATTGTTCTTATTTGTCCTTCATTTCTTTCCTTTTTGTTTTGATGAATGGACACTGAAAAGTGCTCATCATACCGGGAAGAACCAAACAGAAAAGGAAAATACAATACAGGGCGAAATCAATTCTAATCTGCAAACGCAATCAATATGGGACTTGTCAAGACAGTTATGAAGTGAACTGGACAAAAATAAATAAATAAATAAAAATCTCATTCATGCTGAAGCCGCGGGGAAACGGGGATAGAAAAATAAATAAATAAATAGATAATATATGAAGACGCAAAGAAGAGAAAGAGAAAGGGAGGACGAGGTAAAAACCCTGAGGTAAAGGAGACAGTGAATAGAGCAGGAGGTGGATGGATATAGAAAATGGGGAAAATGCCTTGTGGAAGTTAATATATTGCTGACAGGAGATGGTGTAACACAAAAGCTATGCATTTCCACGCCCATAACAAACTGTATAGTCAAATCCCAGGACAATAAATATATTAAAGAAATGGGGGAAAAAAAGTTATGATGACCCCACAAATTAAAAGGCTTGTGGCAAAGATAAATTTGCTGAAAAGTCCTATGAGTTTAAGTCATTTTTAGTGCTTCAGTTTGCTTTTACGCTGCATGACAAATAAAAATATCACGGTTTAATGTTTTATAAAAGGGAGCTATTGCTACAGCTGCAGGCAGCACAACAGACATTGACTCATGCACACTGTTTGAGAGAATATGATTTCCCTCTCCGTCCAATTAATGACTGTTGTGTAGTACGGCGTTGGGAGTTGAGAGATATTGGAAAGAAGCAGCCAGGTGTGAAATAGCCAGAAAAAGAGAGAGAGAGGGAGGGACTGAGAGAGAGAGAGAGAGAGAGAGAGAGAGAGAGAGAGAGAGAGAGAGAGAACTAGGACACATTTAACATGTTCAGCAGCTCAGTGCAATACTTGCTGCCTGCAGCAAAACACTGTGCTTCAGAGTGGTGAAGAAAATAAAAATTATGCAGAAATAATGTGATGGTGACGAGAAGAGACAGTTATGGGATGTACGTTGATGTAACAAGCTAGTAGAAGACAGGTAAGGAGAGGGAGACAAGACAATGAGGTGGGGGGTGGGGGAGTGAAATTAGGTGAAGGGAGATGGAGGGAGCAAAATACACAGACAGGAAAGAGTGAGGGGGAAATCTGAAAAATAAAGGGAAAGAAAAGAAGGGTGGATGAAGAATACATTAAGGGGAGAGAAGTTAATGAGATTATATTTGCTGTATGACTTGAACTCTAACTACCCTGCCTGTTTACAGTAATAGTGTTGACGTTGGAGGCATTAGGGCATTAGGGTTTTTTTTCTCAGCTGGTGTTGCTATGAAGATGGAACCAGTTGGAAGCGCCAATAATACCTGTCAAATAACAAACTACTTTGTCTCTGCAGGAACAAAATAATGTACCCTGAAAGTGACCTGATTTAACCTGCTGGATTTATTTTTTGGGGTACCTACAAAGCCTAAACTTGAGCTTCCTCGCGCTGTTAGCGGTGCACGTTACAAAATTTTAAGATCAAGGCTTTGCATCAAAATGCATTTTGGGAGTCGAAGTTAACTCAGCATTGGCTTCAGCATGTATCTGTGCTGGTGGCTGTTCATTAAAAAAAGGTGGCATGTATATAATCTTCCTCTATGACAGACCTTGAAACAGAAACCAAGCGTTTATTAATAGTCCTTGACATGAAGGATATAAGAAGTGATATCTGGTTCGGTGCTAGACAGTGTCCAGTTTCTGTCTCACAGACTGGGTGAGGCAGGAACATATCTTAGATGGATGGCTGCAACACTAAGACTGGCCGCACCTTTTTAAAGCCTCAGATGATCTGTGTTTTACTCCCTGGAATGCGGTCGCTAGGCAATGGTCCAGTCACCGAGGATGGGATTTCTGAATGTTGTCTGTCTGTCACACCACTATCCTTGTGATATGAAGTGAGGCTGTTGATGCCAGGAAACAGAACAGACACAGAGCGCAACTAGCTGCTATTCTGGTTCATCTCCACGGGCTACGGTTGACCTCTTGGATAGAAAATAACAGAACGAACAAAAAAAAAAAAAAAAAAAAGGAGTTAGAGAAATGTGACAGGAGCAAGACGACAGCAAGACAAAGAGGAAATGGAGAAAGTGTGACTGTGTGTTTGGACTGAGTGCTACACAATCAATAAGGCACAGGAAATCCGCTCATTTCCTTTTCGGCTGAGCAGCCAGGAAATATTGGTCAGTGTGTAGATGTTAACAAGCTGGTCAGCTGAAAAAAAAAGTTGGCCCCGGCTGAACTTTCTGTGTTTATCGGTCCGGTCATTGACAGGCAATCAGATATTTGCCTCGTTTCCCTGCTGATGTGATTCTGCTTCATGTACAACAGTTACAAAATGGTGAATGCAAACTGAATAATGAGCTGATTCCCGTTCAATGGCCATGTTTCTATCAAATACTTTGAAGTGAATGTGTTCAACATTCAAGAAACGACATTAGGTCATTTAACTCAGCACCTCTGATTCATTATGGGAATTTATAGCTACTTTTAAGCTAATATGGCATGTGTGTTTTTTCTTCCCTTTTTGTGAATGACTTTGTCCCTGTGCTGCTTTTATCATCCACTATGAAAATAAAGACGCAACAAAGGCGATTTCTGGACAAATGACGTTATGGTTACATACATCCTCAACATCTTTTTTTGACTTCTTGGTGAAATTGAGGCAACAACAACTGTTTTTATAGTAGCATGACATGCCATGTCGACCCCTGACCCTGATATCAGTGTCTACTTGAAAAATCTGTTTCATCAGCCCTTTTGCATCTTCTCTTCTTCCGAACGCCACACTTTTCCACCACTTTTGAAAAAAAGAATCTGGCATTTCCTCTCAGTTTTAATAACAATAAGCATAAAAACATGTTCCCACTGTTTATTAGTTCTCACCTGCCTTTATTTTAATGACCAGCAGGGAAAAAAAAATAGAGAAAAGGTGTATCCATCAACAACCAACCCTGATGTTATCTTAGTTATATTAACAAAGGAGTTGTAGCCACACATAGTCATTACACAGATGCAATCAGTCATTCAGGAAATAACATCTGTAAAGAAAGTGGCGGAAGGCCAGGAAAAAAAGGAGAGGGAAAAGAATATGACAGATATGGAGAGAGTGAGACCTGGAGGCGAAACGGAGGACAGTGAGAGAGAGAACAGAAAAAGGAGAGAGGGAAGGGAAATAGGGAAGCGGCAGCTGGATCGACAAGAGGCATGAGGAGAATCCCAATGGCCTGCTTTTCTTTCCCTGAGAACAAGAATAATACAATGTGTACTGAGTGTGTGTTTGTGTCTGTGTGCACTGCATGTTATCAGAGGGAGGAACTGTGTGTGTGTGTGTGTGTGTGTGTGTGTGTGTGTGGTGCTGTTTATACGTGTTTGTGTGCCAGGGAGAGTCAGAGCCGGCCGCATGTTCTTTGTGTACTGTTTAGCGTTTGTTTGTGTGTTTCTAGGCATGCGAGAGCTCATTCAGTGTCGACCGTGTGATGACCAGTGTGTAGCGCCACTCATGGCCAACAGGAGTCACTCTTGTACTGTAAAACTTGAGAGTGGAGAGATTTCAATGACAGGGAGAGGGACCAAACATTTTCTTAAAAAGATTTCAGACTGGGTTCATACTGATTATTCTTTTCCCCTTCAAAAAACATACAGAGGAGGTTGCAGTAGTTTAGTTTTTTTTTTCCAGCCATAATCAGTATCTGTAAACCTACAGCCCAACAACCTCCACCATTTAGAGGCATGGCATGGCAGTATGCAGGTGGTTTGTCTGTCCAGTATGAAGCAGCCTGTTAGCTTAGCTTAGCACAAAGGACGGAAGCAGAGTAAACAGTTCGCTTGGCTCTCTCTGAAGGTAACAAAATCCACCTACCAACACTTCTATAGCTCACTAATCATCACGTCGTAACTCATTTGTTTAACTCGCAAAAAACCTGGAGTGTAAAATACAAGAAGAGGCCTTATGGAGGGTTATGTATCAGACTATTTCTTGGCTGGGTGCAGTTACTTCCTGGAGTGAAGATGCCAGGCACCCAGTGGAGACTCCAGGAAGAAACTGCCACTGGCTGAGAAATAATCCACCACATGATGCACCATAAAACCACTTCGGTTTTTGTACAGATTAAGCACAGATGAGAAGAAGTAAAGTGTTTCTTGCAATTCTGTTTTGAATATTATAATACAGTATTCTCTGGCCTGATGTGCTGCTGGTACTGGTCCAGATAAACACTCCCTACATTTGCAAAACCGCAGCAGGAATGTAAGTTAGAAAGTGTAAACTGGCCACATACACCATAAAACCTGACCATTTGTATTCAGTGTTTATTCATTCAAAACACACTCTGCCATTTTTGCTTTGCTATTCCAGCGTGGTCTGAGAGATGCGTACAGTGTTTAGACCTGGAATGTACGCCTAGTTGTTCGGGGATCATCAGTGTGTTGAGAGATTTCGATCTGACAAGCGAGCCATCCTTGATCTCTGTCACATGCTGAAGCTGTGCCAACTAGATAATTCCCAGAGACAGGTTTTGTCCTTCCAGGTGTGTATGTGTGAGAGAGAGTATGTACTATGTGCTTGTGTGTGTCAGGGGACACACAAAATACAATAATCTATAATGGATTTCACGTTAAATTATTTCTCATGCATAAAAAAAAACCTAGAAAGTGAGGTGTTGTACTGTAAGTGAGCCAATTTGAAGTTGTAGGAGAGACGTGAGGATTTTATAAAAAGATGGCACAGTTTCTCCCTGAGGCAGTTTGCAGGCTCTCAGGCTGATGTGTGTCGATTTGTCTGGAGGCTGCTGGATCTTATAGCTTAAGCTGCGATAAAAGTTCAAGGCTATCAAACGCTTATAGTGTACTCAATTTAATGATAAAGAAAGTTATTAACGAAACTTAATTTCATACCTAACTGGTTCAGGAAATTTACTGTGTGACAGCCGTGGGCACAAAGAACAATGTGGGGGGGGGGGGAGCATTATAGGAATACTGTATTATTTCACAATGATTTCTACAGATCATTGGACTTCTCTCTTTGGACCGTTCAGCTTGCATATGTGGGTTAGGGTCAGTGAGAGTGACAACATCATTAATATCATGTATTTGCATTTAGTATTTTTCTTTAATTTTATTGTGGTCGCTGGCTCCACCCCTTTGGACCAGGTTACGATATCTGAACCTGATATCCCGAATTCCAGTGAATTCCCACGAATTATTAACCTACCAGTAGGAAAATCTCCTTCAGTTGTGGAAGTGATGGGCAGAGGATCTTCAATCCAGGGTGTGGCATGGACAGCAACGCTCCAGTCACTCCATGTTCCAATCTCTGTGTCCTTGGCAGCCACCTGTGGACCACAAGGACAATGGCAAGTTGTGGTTATATCTACTCATTTTACCATTCATCCAGGTTTAATATTGTTTGAAGCTAAATTGAAATGACAAAGCTATGGGCATATTTGCTGTATGCAAATACTGTTTTCACTCGATTAGTTAGGCATATGAATGTGTTACCTGGATGATGTATTCCTTCCCAGCATAGGCGTCAGTGATGGTGTGGGAGGTGCTGTCAGAAAGTTCCACCTAAACAGGCCATAGAAGAGAGCAGCTGATCAGTGTGGATCAGGGAAATCCATTTTTAAAGCAGCTAACAAAATAATCTTATTTAGGGAATGAGAGTGATGTGATATGAAACCATACGCAGATTTCTGAATGGGTTCTATGGGCCGAGGGATATGAAGTGTTTCAACACCATGAATTATGAAAATTGTCCACTAAAAAAGGCAGCTATGAGTTCCTAAGTCAACTTTGGGTCTGGATGTCCTACCCTTCTACTGGTAGCTCTACCCATAAATTATGTGCTCAGTATAGCAGTCCTGGCCTGAGCGTTTAATGTTTTGCTGTGGGTAGATTCAACCATGTCATGCAACATACAATTTTTATTCATAGCTCACTTGTTTACAACACACCTTCCATCATTATTCAGCGCACAGGTCAAGTCTGTTGCTTTATTCTTGCGGTGTTTTACATTTCACTGTTGAATAGATTGAACCCCGGTGCCCCTGCAGCCTCCGCACTCCACACATACTCAGACACGCATGCAAAATACCAGTGGCATAATTGATGATTATACCAGAAAGCTTTGGCATCAATGCCACATAATTTTGTAACACAATATAATACACGCCAACATTTGAAAGCCTTTTGTGCACACTTTAATTTGCAAAGCGCAACAGAAAATGAACTAAATGTTTGAGTCACCGGGGAGCGGGGAGTGCATGAGAGAATGATTTGCTGCTTCCCTGTAATTTATGGTTAGTGTTGTGCTTGTGTGTGTGTGTGTGTGTGTGTGTGTGTGTGTGTGTGTGTGTGTGTGCGCGTGCGTGTGTGCGTGCGTGCGTGCACATTTGTTTGCCTTTGGCCTGTGTCTGAAAGACTGAAGGAAAAACAGGGAGAAGGAGGGTGCTGCCTCTTTTACTCCTGAAGTCAAATTAAACGATTTAGTCACATGCCTGTTGCTTTCTGAAGTCTAGCGGTGCAACAAGACACACACACACATACCCACACACCTAACGTACAAACACACACACTCAGCTAGATGAATCAGACTGAATCTAGAGCTGGAGGCTATCTGAAATCCTTTATTGTGCTATTTTGAAAAGCAGTTAATTTACTGTGTCAGGTGGACAATATAATACATATAATCACACAAACTTAAAAATAGAAATAAACAATAGCTTTACTGCATTTCACTGTTAATAATAAAATATTTTGGGGAGTTCGCAGACAACTGCACCCGTAGTCAATAACACTTTTTCTTTCTTCTTAGAGATATTAAAGACTGAGGCCTGAGTTGCATCACATACAGAACTGACTTCAGACCAGGTACAGGTGGAGGAACAGATTTAACAATTTATCTGAGATCTCATGACAGATCCAAGTCTATCATGAGTCTATTGCAATTCACAAAAAGTGCATGTACTGAGAATACACAAACATACACAGTGTATACAGATTGCTGCAGTCAAAACCTATAAGAAGGAGTTATGTGGGCAGAGAAGCTTTCATCAGAAATCGTGGCACAGTTGGCAAATGTTATCCATTTCTGAATGTTCCTAAAGCGATAACATGCTTTAATTACCATCAGTTCTTAAAGTTATACGACACTTGGAATGGATGGATGTTCACAACAAACAGTCTGCGTAATGATCTTATCACTCACCGTCGATTTCCCTTAAAATAATATATTACTAATAGAAATGATGGCCATTAACCACAACAATAAGACCTATGCTTCAATAAAACAGAATTATCCTTTAAATATTCATATCTCCAGCTACTCTGAACAACAGTTTGCAATTTCATCAAAAACCCCACACACCATCATATAATTTTTTTTTCCAACCACCAGCAGCAACCAAGCCTCCAACTGGAGTTTTCCTTTTAGTTCTTCAGGATGTGCAGATCTGACAAATAACCCCCTCATACATCCCCAGCATCTGTGCTTCCTCTTTCTTCCTGTAATCTCTCTCTCATCGCTCACCCTCTTTGTAAAGTTGACCGCTCTGTTTTCAGCATTGCCTTGATCTTCACAGCCTCTGTCTATCTGCTCTAATTCTTCGCCTCTCGCCCCCTCTCCCTCTGTTTGGAAGGAAGTTCAGGCTTTATCTGCCCAACCGAGCGCTACATTTATAAGCTTAATTTCGTTAGTGGAATGTAATAACAACGTCATCCGTGTGTGCATGCGTTCCATGTTGTGTTTGAGTGCTGTGTGTACGCGTGGATATAGTTCAGTCTGCTGTATATAGTGTGTACTCGTGTGTGTTAGCAGACATGTGTGCAGCCTTTGAGGCTAAATCTTCTGCTGTTTACACGTGGTCCAACCAGCGTATCCAACCATAGCTTCTATCAGCATTCCTCCCTTACTCTAATGTGTACATGTGTGTTCATGTGTGTTTTGATACTAGTGTCTATGTTGTGAAAGCTTGTGAAAGTTCAGCTGTACATCTGCTTGATTCTGCGTGTTCATGTAAATCTGTACTTGTGTCTTTATGTTTTGGCCTTTGTGTGTTTTGGGAAAATATCCCTCTCTATGTTTGTTTTACTTTGTACTCACATGTTTAGACTCATACCAGTATATGCCTGTTGCATTGCTATTTGTGTTTACAAGGCTGGACTGGAACTAGTGCCTGTGTGTGCATGCACGGGGCGTGTGTGCACATGTGTGTGAACTATGCATAAGTGTGTAAGTGTGTGTGGAGGAGTATATAGAGTAAACAGCTTACAGATAAACATTTCCAAAGAGATGGATGTGTTGCTGTGTTGCCAAGTGGCTAAACAGGGAGCAGCGAAAGCAGCACTTAATAGCACGTAGGAGAGGGAGGTGGGGGAGGCAGCACTGAAGAGGGGGGGCAGAGAGATAGATGGAAGGAGGAGATGCATTTTGGAGAGGCTGCTGCTATCGCTGCCAAAAAAACACTGTCAGATCATTCACAGTGCAAGACCAAGCTTGTGTGTTGTCGCAGTGGTGGTGAAGTGATGTATATGCACTTGTTGCTGTGTCTGTGTGTTTCATATGTATCTGTAGGGCTGATATGTTGTAAACTAAGCTGTTTACACCTGTGTTCATAAAGAGTGTATCTGTGTGAAAAGTGTGAAAATGTATTTGTGTGTGTCTCGCCCACACATACACACACAAACACATTGCTGTCCCTAACAGCCAAATATTTACCTTACCATAATCACGTCCCATTGCCTCAGTGTAAATATACTCTGCACAGTAAACCCAAGATATAATATGATAATGATAATAATAAAGATTCTACCCAAATGGATTGACCATAAAATGGTCTATTTTGAGAGTAATGATTACTAAATGTCTTCACTCTGGACAAATTTCCTCATTTCATGCATAAACACCACGTGTCTGTTCATTGTAAACAGCATATGTGAGCATGAATGTTTGACGACGAGCTGGAGAACACACAGGGAGGGTGGCCTGGTCTCACGGCGGGACGAGACGCAGCACACCTGGATTTTCTAAACTCTTTGAACGTGAAAACGCAAACGCATTTCTGCTTGCTCCCTGAACCAAAGTTCAATAGTTTTACTGTGGAAAAACTCTCTCATACACACACACACACACACACACACACACACACACACACACACACACACACACACACACACACACACAC
>JBBMJY010000008.1:5866251-5889047 GCA_037833715.1 Toxotes lorentzi
ACACACACACACACACACACACACACACACACACACACACACACACACACACACACACACACACACGCACACACAGAAAACGGCAGGTCCAGGGGTAATTTCTCAGACAGTATTTCTCTCTTTGAAGCCCCAATCGCCATAGCAGCAATTACTGTAAAAGGAAGTTAACCCCCCCCCAAGCCAATCGAAAATCCTGAACTAGACCTTGCACCCTTAAAAAGGCATGTGGTGGTTTCAACAACAGAGCGGTGGAGGTGTCTCTACATTAACTCTGGTTTATGCTGTCATGCCGGAATGTCAAAAATGTCAAAAATGAGCACGTCATGAAAGATAAAGCTGAAATCAGAATTCATCCCCTACCTCCTTCTGTCACAAGTATAAAAACGCTCCTGTCATGTTACTTAAGTGCTTTTCTCTGCCTACAGTTCTTGGATCCTGAACAAATGAAGCTCGCAGCATTTCCCTGCAGCTCTCATTTTAAGGTGCATGTCAGGAACTGTCACAAATGGCATGAATGCTGGCTGCCTGTAACGTGCCTGGAAGGTCCTAAGGTTACGTGCGTACTGTGGATGGATGGATGTTTTATTTTTTCTTTCTCAGTGATATATGAATGGTGAATGCATTTATATACTTTACAAAATCTTGCATTTACCTACTCAAACACATGCATGCACTAGAGACCTTCATGTTAGAAGCAGATGTGAGCCTTGCTAAAGGACACGCATCCAAGCGAGGAAGCATCTAGGATTGAACTCCTCAACTTTGCAACTGCTGGACAATGTGCTTTACCATCCACCATGACTTTATCTGAGCTGTCATCATGTCAGTGCTTCATTTACGGATAATTCAGTGCTGGGAGTGAAGTTCAAAGGAAATGAGGTGTTTACTTCTGCTTCTGCCTGTTTGAAATTATAATGTATTTGTCTGAGATTTGACGCAGAGTTTGTCTTTGGGTCATTTGATCCGGGCTTATTTAGAGTTGGGATTTTTTCCAACTACTATTTCCATTTTATTATTATAAAGCTTTGAATAGTATGCTGTGTTCGGGCGCTGGAATGAGAGTCAGCCATTCAGTGGCTGTTAAATTATGTGCTGTTTTGTCAGAAAATCAAACAGATGACAAATAGCATTAATTATTACAGACTGCAGTGTTACAGGATGTCAGTTCTGACGAAAAAAAAAAAAAAAGCGGGAGAAAAAATATCAATTGAAATTAAATAAAATGAAGTCCAATGAAAATAGCTCTGTACCGCTGCTGAGCAAACTCACGCTGGTTTGTTTGTGCCCAAAAATCTCTAGGGCTGCCTCTATACAAGAATCGTTTGTCAGAAAGCCTCAAATCGAACCATCAGTCTCTCACTCAAATCACCAGATGGACTTTTTTTTTCTTAAATGTTCCCCTGGTGTTATTGCCCAATACAATGATAAAAGCTAAAGTCGGCAGAACATGATGAGTAGTTAAAGAGCTGTACCCCTGCTGAATCACTGTTCTCCAAAGACTGTGTAGCAGTTGGTAGCAGGCATTGCTCATTGGAAGTTGCTGCCTTCGGGTAAAAAAAAAAGAAAGTTTGATAAATGTTTCATAAATACCTCAATTAAGTGGACAATATGGCTTCACACATGGTTGATGATTTTCCAAGGCAGACTATTTTTTTTTTCTATAAATCAGTTCCAGTACAACACAATCAACAGTGTGCCTACTAATTTATTTATTTATCTTTTGTCTTATCTCTAAAGTTTGATTTCTTTGTAAATCTCTTTCTTGTTGCGTGTGTCATTTTCGTGTGGGAAGACGAAAAATCAGCCTCCTTTGTCAAGTCTTAACAACCCGTTGGTGAGTTCCACGTTTAATTCTATAAGAACTTTATTGGCCATGAGACACCTCGCTCCCAAGACGAGGTCAGTACAGTGTCTGCACGCATGTGTGTGTCTCGGCATCTCAGAGAAGATACGAGCGTGTGTTTGACAGCCCAGGGATTGACATGGTGATATAGAAATCAACAGAGGCAGAGGAGAGGGCACTGGCCCCATTCATCTTCATTCACCCTTACACAGTAAGTTCTCCAAAGTGCTGCAAATAGAAAACACTGAAATATCCCAACTGCAAGAGCGCTCTTCCTCTGCTGGTGATCTACATGACACCTCTTTATATAGTAGTATATCTGCATGTTGGTGTTGCTTTCTGTATATTTTCCTCTACTGCCTTCGCGCTCTTCTCATATTTTCCTATGAATTTTCTTCTCTTACTTCCTCCATGACTAATAGAATGAGAATAAAACATAGATTTTTATTGAAGCAGATGTGAACTGATTGTAAGTGCACAACAGTATGTATCCCTGCATGTATGTTTGTGTAAACATAAGGAACACAATTCGACTTTAATGCATCCTGACAGCAAAGCTAAATGATGGTGACTTTCATATATGACAGCACTGGATCTGCCTAGTGTGTGTGTATATGTGTGTGTGTGTGTGTGTGTGTACGTGTGTAAGAAAGAAGATGGGGTTTGATAAATGGCCTGTCTGTGGCAGTGTCCTTTAGATGGGATGTTTTCCCCAAACAAGGTCTAAACATTTATCATGTGCACCCATAGATACAAATGGATGGCTTGAGGGATGGATGGTTAGATACCTGGCTTAATGCATGGATGGAAGGACAGATGGACGGATAGATGGACGGATAGATGGAAGGATGAATGAGTGGTTGATGGTAAAACCGTGGCTTGTCGGCAGAGGGTAAAGTGGTGGGAAGTTGAAAATGAAGCAAAGGGCGAGGACTGGTAAGGAGATAAAAAGAGTTATAGAGGAACAAAAAAGGAAAGAGACATGCACATAATGATTGCACCGACACACGCATGCACAATCACATACATTAGAGTGTATCTGTGTGAATCTACCTACCATCACAAACATACAGTTTGTGATGGTACAGTGTAGAGGGGCATATATGTGGGTGTGACGGTGCATCGGCGGCCTGTAGGTGAGCAATTATATGCAGATATACACTCACTGAGCACTTTATTAGGAGCACCTCTACACCTCCTTATTCGTGTAATTATTCAATCAGCTAATCATGTACCAGCAGTGCAATGCATAAACCCATGCAGATACAGGTCAGGAGGTTCATAATGTTCACATCAAACATCACAATGGGGGAAAAAAAAAAGTGATCTCACTGACTATGACCATGGCATAGTTGTTGGTGCCCGACAGGCTGGTTTGAGTGTTTCTGAAACTGCTGATCTCCTGGGATTTTCAACGGTCTCAACAGGCTCTGGAGTTTAACTCAGAATGGTGTGAAAAAAAAAAAAAAAAAGCATCCAATGAGCAGCAGTTCTGAGGACAGGAACACCTTGTTGATGAAAGAGGCCAGAGGAGAATGGGCAGACAGGTTGGAGCTGACAGAAAGGCTACGGTAACTCAGATCACCACTGTTTATAACTCTGTTGAGCAGAAAAACAGAGGGCCACGTTGGGTTCTGAGGCTGCAGTGAACACACGACAGTTGGACGACCGGAAAAACATAACCTGGTCTGATGAATCTGGATTTCTACTGAGGCCATCCATACCACGAAGAACTGAGGCTGTTTGAGAGCAAAGTGAGAAACTACCCAGTGTTAGTAAAGCATTCCTTGTAAAGTGCTCAGTAAGCGTACAGTGTGTTTGTGCATGCACTGCAGAAAAGTCAGTTAGTCAACTTGTTTCTATAGTCCTCCTGAACTTTGTGCTCTTGTCCTAAAGAAACAAAAAAGAACACACTGATTGCTGCAGTGCCGTTTAGAAAAATGATGAATGGATTCTACAAAATTCTTGAAAAATGATCAATGACAATGAAAACATTGGGAAATGAACTTCCTTTTATGATTTTTCAGCAGACTAAATAAAAATTGACGAGGTTGAGATTTTGCATAAAGTGCACAACAGTACTTTCCCATGTATTGAACGTTTTAAATGTTAGAATAATACTGATAATCTGTGACTGTGTGTGTTCGCTGTTTTCACGCATACACTCATGGATAGGAGTGCAAGAGCGCCTGAATAATATTTCCATGCAATTAGTCTGTGTGCGCGTGTATTTAAGAGTGTATGTGCATCTGTTGGCTTCTGTCTGTATGCGGTTGTTTTCGTGCATGAGAGTGTCTGCATGGAAATCATCATCCCCAAAGGGCAATTACAGCACAGCAGATGCAATTTCATATCACGAAGACAATATTGAGCAATCTGAAAATTGTTCTTATCACAGTTACTGGACCATTGCTTTAATTGCTATGAGAGCGTGAGTTCATATCTCAGTGAAGGGAGTGTGAGGTTGGGATGGAAAACAATGCAACACAAGGCCGTGGGAAAAAGAACAATTCACTGAGCATTTGCAGACGTACAGATGTATTTTCACGTGTCAGTTCCTTCGCGTCTTTGATGATTAACTCTCAGTTACAGATTAGGAGGCAGACATGATGTGAAGTGCAAAGTGAGGTGTCATGCTTAAATTCCCTGAAAATGAAAAAATCAATAATCTCCTGAGTAAACTAAAGGAAACTTATGTTATTTTACATTTTGAGCCCAAAGGAAAGAGATCATCATCTTTACGGAGTGAATGATAAGGGAATTCATGAATCAAATGACCCTTTTTGATGACTCGCTTAAGTGCAAAGGACAGGACCCCTGGGATATAGTGTTGTGTTGTTTGATTTGTGTCAGGAGAAGCCTGTAGCACATGCCGGAATACAGACAGAAGCAGTAGTCAAGTTACAGTAGTCAGGATGCGCCTATCTAGGGAGTCAATGTGATGTGACTGCCACTTTTCTGGAGCACTGATGCTTGTAGGAAAGAAGACATTGGTGTATCATGAAGTGTTGATGTATGTCAACAGGCAGTGAGGCAAGTCTAGATGCTACCCATGTGTGTTTACCCTTTAGAGGAAATGTCCTGAAACTGAGCTTGTTTCACTTCAGTCTCCGGTTCTGTACCAGCCTGAGGATACCGCACCAGGAAAGGATACGAAAAGAAAAGAACCACTTCATTAACATTATATTATAACAATGCACTTCCTAAAGCAATGTATCGTATTTTTTCAACAGAACGTGTGCTAGGGTTCGTTCTTTGAAATATAAAATACCCATGTCTATTTTAGTTTGTTTTCACCTCTCATAAGCAGAGATGGTAACAGGTCAACAGACACAAACAGAAATAAGCTTTTTGTGCATATTATATAATAATCCAATGTTCACTGAAGATAGTTTACACAAAATTCAAATCAAGCAAATCAATTCAATCCATCACCCAGCTGTACTTCCAAGTCTGTACCATTTATCTTCATTATGTCTGCACTTCCTGTTTCCTGCCCTTTTGCCGCTCTTTCACTCTGACTTGCTGGGGTTTTTTTCTTTATGTCTTTCTGTCTTTGTCTGCAAATCAGTTACTTAAAATGAGGATCTCTCTGTCTCTTTCTCTGTCTTTCTACATGCGGATATGCGAGTAACTCACAGGTAAAATCCATCCAAAATTTACTTTGAGCTCTTCTGCTGGTCTTATATCAGTTAAGGCAAATGTCTCTCTCTCTATATTTCTTTACTTAAGGCTTAACATATTCCAGAAGTTTTTTTCTATTTTTTCATCCTTCGCTCTTTTCTTCCCTTGAACCATTCATCTATCTTCCTTTAACTTGAAACACCTTGTAACTGATAGCTTATAAAACTTCTTTCAAAGTAGCCTCCAGTGCTCCCTCTTTCTTCTTGTCTCTCACGCTTTCATCCATTTATCTATTTGAGGATGACGTTTATCTATACATTTAATCACGCTCCCCCTCCATATACCAGTTTCTCTTTTTCTCTCCATAACTCATCCATCATGCATTCCTCTTCCAGTTTTGAGTGGTTTCAGGCTTATAGGCATTATTTAACATCACATATTTTTCAAACACGGTAAGCCCTTAGTTTCCTTTCTTCAATCCCATTCTTCGTCCCTCATCCCTGGATATGTCTAAGTCCACATCTCAATCACCTTTGTCACTCCATAACTTAAATAAAAGTATCATGTATCTATGAAAGTCTGCCTCACAAACTGCTTCTCTCTCTCTCCACTGTATCTACCAGAGCCTGTTATCCATTAACACTTTCCTCCTCCTCTGATGTGCTCCATTCATCTCCACTTCAAAACTCTTCCTCATTTTCCTCTTTCTGACTGAATCTCCATCACTGTAAGTATCTGACCAGTCACCCCTTCATTCCTCAGGAGGATGGATGGTTTCCCCTAAAGATCAGTCTGATCAAACCACCACTTTCATTTCTGACTCAAAACACATTTCAAAATGTTACATGTGAAAGCCATTCTCACCAAGCTCTGCTGTCTAACCACATTAAAGGTAAATTTCAAAGCAATCCTAACCACTTCAATTAGCATTCAACCTCTGAGGCTATAATTAATGAAGTATATACGGGGGCCAGTAAACAGTATATCTTATTTTGGCAAGCCCATTAAACTTCGCTTAATGATTTATCTCAAGGCTTGATAGTTTCAAATCCAAATGTTTTCCACAACATTATGCTCCAAGTCCAGTCTGTCTGAACAAAGTGGGAGAGGTGGTGGGTGATTCAGAGACATGGAGCCAGGCTATCAAATTCAGATCTCCAATAAATGATAAACTGATATGTTATAACAACATATTTTATGTGCTGGTTGTCACTTGTTCCAAGAACTGTCTTGAATTAATTTGGCATAACCGTGACAGTGAGTGGAAGAAAAATGGGTGAATTGTGCACAAGGACTTCTATACGCAAAGATCGATTATTCATCTTATCAATAAGACTGCGCGCTTTCTGTAGGATTGAGAACACTGCCAACACTGTTTCCCAACACCTAATAAAGAGAGCTGAAGTGCAGCCAGAAAGGTTCAGAGGTGACAGGTTCAGAATTCCCCGTCTTCTGAAAACCGCACTTAGTGGTGCAACAATGGAAACCGTGACCACGAGACATTGATCAAAGAACGCTGCAAAAGCAGAAAACCCTGCAGTTTTCAGCTGTCATCGACTGTATTTATGTAATTTCCAAATTATGTGTTCGTACCAATCCAAATATTGACTTAAGGTTTACCACCTTTCACGTTATGCATTGGTTCACATATTGATTGATTAGTGGTGAGTGGGAAAAGGAAAACTGAGAGTGTGTGTCGGGTTTAATCAACAGTTCAAACCACAAAGATCTGAGGCGTTGTCACAACTTTCTCCAGTCTAACTGCTGTGTGTGTGTGTGTGTGTGTGTGTGTGAGAGAGAGAGAGAGAGAGAGAGATACATCGGAAGACATACAGAGAGGGACTGAATGCACTGTAGCTCTATGTCTTCACGTGTCACTGTGTGATTGAAGGTTGTTGCAAAACCATCACACTGTGGTGCCTGAAAATGATCGGCTACACTGATAATTTAATATATATAACAGTATATGCTATACTGAACAAATGAATCAAAAAATACCTCCAAGCAAACTCATCCACAATAATTCAAACCAGAGAAAGTGAACTTCTATGATAGTTAAAGAAAAGACATATGAGAGATGTTAGAACATAGATTGATCAGATTTTAAAATACACTGAAGTACCGTGGTATTGGTCTATAATTCATATAAGTGTGCATGTGTGTTTCCATGTGAAAGTCCATAAGTTCTTGGAACAACACCTTTGCAAACCACTGACGTACGTGATAATAGCACTGCAACATTAGACCTTAGCAGACACAGCTTTCATCCCAGGAATTCTATAGTGGACACATATGCTTTTACTATATGAGGCCCTTAGGGGACTGAACCCACAAGAAATAGTCAGATACAGTAACATAAGCAGCTGAGCGATTATGTCTGTCTGACCACGGATCAAACTCAAAAGGCTACAGTTTGGGCCAGAGGCATCTCTCTGGGTAATGATTTTTTTTTTTTTTTAACAGATCCCTGTTCAATTTGCTTTGGGTAATACTAATGACCTTATAGAAAAATAAAAGAAGGGCTCATTTCTGTAGTTGTCTAATTACTTAGACACTTACTTAGAAAAAATGACGATCACTTTTAAAAGACAATCAATCCAGCTTCTAGAAAATTTCCCTTAGAGAAATACTTTTGCAATGAGGTGAAACTTAACCTGTAATATGTGGGAAGGCCGTTCTTTTTCTTTAGAACTGCACTTCCTGAAAACGAAATAATAACCAGACGTTTTGAAATACCAAATAATGAATCATTCTCTAACAGGTGTTTTCCAGTGTTGACCTACAGCTTTTGGTAATGGAGATCATTTGAAACACATTGACCATTTATAACTATCTGTATTTTTGGCTTTTGGAATAGTCATTACATGACACAAGATTTTTTCAGGATAAGTAAGTGAAACTCAGGCATATGATTTTGTTGGCTCCACTGGAGAAAACTATTTCCAAACTGCATTCTTATCTTGACTGCTTGTAAATGATATAATGATATGTTAATATCTCTCACACACACACACGCACACACGCACACACAGAACTACTCACATGCTGCCACTGATCTCGGATGAGCGGTCGGTATCGAAGGAAGTATTTCAGGGGGAAGTTGTCGATGTCAGGCCAGGTGGCAGGGCTGTGCCAGGATACCTCCAGCCTCCGAGGGTTGAAACGGATCGGGGTCGCCGTCACGCGCTCTGGGGGGTCTGGTTTGACTGTGGGGTGGATAAGAAGATAAAACAAGAATTATTTAAAGGGGTTCCCCGCCAATTTAACACAGAGGTCAGGTTACTCATCATAAAGAGTACTACTCAGCATGAGACAGATATATAAAGTCTTCAGTGGCTCTAGAGGGAGATTTTCAAAGCCTGAGAAAATGAAATAAAATTGTCTTGAACTGCGCTTTGTGGGTGAACTCCTATTTCATACAGTGCCACCTTACCTACAGTATTAAACCTGCTAGCAGTAGACTGCTTAAAGAGTCTCAAACAGTGTAGGGGGAAAAAAAAAAACCTGGCGGTTGCATCTGCATGCTGATATTTCACCAGCCAGCTACGTTTTTGTCTGGTCTCGATATGAGGCCAACGTGTTTTTATTGTACAGCTCTGAAAACTGAAAAGCACAATTATTTTTTTCAGCCATCCTTCAGTTTAAGCAGCAGCCAATAGCAACTGGATGCACCCCCAAAGATCAGCGCGGCTCGGCTCAAAATTCAACAAATTTGAACTTCTGCCTCACCCCATCGCGGCACAACACACACGCAGTAACGAATGAGAGGTGCACAAAAGCTGTTCCCATTCATTTGAATACGCCTTTGGGCTAAAGGGTTTGAACATTTCAAACTTGTGCTATAAACTGAAGTCACAGAGTTTGAAACATGAGGTAAGAGAAGGCCAAATGAAAGAACACAAAGGGAAGGTCTGATGAAAGATACGACTGAGTTGCATGATCAAGAGTTTTCAAGTCAACTCATCCCAGACTCTAAGGCACTAATTTTGACCTTTCTCTTGTTATGTTATGTTATATGTCTCTGGCAGGTTACAAGAGTAACCCTTTAAGATTAAGAAAGTCATATACAGTATAATAATATATAATATTATTACTTCTACTAACACCACTACTACTACTTCTACTACTACTACTACTACTACTACTACTACTACTACTACTAATAATAATAACAATAACACATGAAGAGGTCTCTCTACTTTCACCTCTGAGAGATTTTCTCCCTCTGTGAACTAAGAACTACTATTATTATTGCAGTATTTTCTTCATACAATGGAACATAAATAGTCAGGGTGAAGGAAACATTTATTAATTTATTAGTGAAAAAGATCAGCGAGGACAGAGACAGAAGCCGAGAATGTCTGAAGGAACCGTGGCAAAGGAGAAGATAAGACACCATCAGTCCCTAATGACAAGTGGAAACGTTGTGTTTCTTAACACATGTCCACTGAGAAAGACACGGACAGAGAGGTTGAGAGAACTCCATTCAGCGCTTTTCAGATGATATGGAATGATCCAGTCTTTGTCAGATCACATGAAAGCAATTCCGGTAAAAAGGCATAACAACACACATGTAGAAGAGCATGTAAACATACAGTTTACTGTCAAATAGAGATAGAAGCACACAGACAGGCATCTCTATGGCTGATATGACCTTCACAGAATGAATGATTAAAAATATGAAAGACGGAGGGAGATGATGAGACGGATAAAAGCACACAGGCATCTTTTTCTCCCTTGAGAGAGAGACACGTTAATCGCTTTGTGACCGTCTTCAAGTAAATGTGTGAAAAAGATGAGGCTGGGAAGGGAAGGCAGAAAGAGAGGCAGAGAAAGAGTTGTGCATACAGGCAGAGCGAAACCAAAGTGAAGTCAGTAGAGACCAGAGACCAGAGACCAGAGATTCTCCTCTGTGTCCACATCGGCTTTGTCCAACGGCACATGCAAGCACAGAACAAAACAGAGCGAAATCTGTATGTGCGTGGTGTCCCAAAGGCCTTTAAAGTATTCATCTGACTTGAAACGCAGAGCATTAGCTTTGTGTTGCATGAGTAATGAACACATCCTTCTTTTGATGACCTCTGGGAGGACACCTGGAATCTAACCAAGCACTACTAATTATTGCTGGAGCTGAAAACAACAAGAAAGGACTCAGATTATAAGGAAATAATCTGAAAAATGCTAAAATGTATGACAGATGGGGAACAGATTCGGGGCTCAAAGACTTTCACAATGTCTTTGACACTTAAAGTAATGTTGTAGGTAGACAGACATTCTCCAACTACTGATAAATAAACTGTAGAACAAAATAGGCTCATTAAACACCATGACATATATACTGTATATGGACAGAATTTACATATAGTAGACAAAGTAATAACTCTACCGGTGAGGGGTGAAAGTTAAAAGATGTTGCAGCACAGGATTGGTAAAAACAGAAAAAGAAAGTTGTAAGACAAAAAAAAATGAAGTGTGATCATAAGGGTCTCATTTTAGGAGATCCCATCCCTGTGCCCGTCCATGCTTGGCCTGAAAACGTCTGTCATGCCTCCCTTGGCTCTGTTCATTCAAATCTGCGTCCTCATCACTGTTGCTCTTTCTTCTTTCAGTGTCGTATTGCAACAGTCACTGAGGCCCATTCTTTCTCTTTGCTGGAGATACAAGTGAACAGGTATACTATAACATGAAAGTCTAATCTTTCAAACAGCCGCTTGCAAGACCATTTTATGAGCTGTCTGCCGAAGATGGAACGAGAGAGTAGGAGGCAGAGCGGCTAATCTTTCTGACTAAAAAGAAAAAAAAAAAAAGAAAAGTTGCTTAAAGGTTTCCTGGGGGCTGCGACTATGCAGCAAAAAAGCAATGAAATGTTAAGTTAAAGCTAAATCTGCATGTAGAACTCCATGTACTAATGTACGGCTTTTCTTTTAATGTAGTCTTTCTAAATCCATTATTATGCGCCACCTAGTTCTTTTACCTTATGCATCCAGGTGTGACTGCTTGATAAAAAAAAAAGGACATCTAAAACCCTCTAGCCCCTTTCTCCATTGTCCTCACACTACTCCATTTACCCTTTAAAATAAATGGCCTTTTCAAAAAGAACAAAAATGTGGACATCTACTCAGGTGCTGGATGACAGCATTTATCAGTGCACTTGAACAAATGGGAAAAATGTGGAGAAACAGAGTGCTTCGATCTGCAGAGGTAGCTTACAAAAATGACTTAAAAATGAAAATGGAACAAAAAAAGAAAAAAATTGCCTGCTCTTTTGAAACAGTTGTTACTGTTGACATGTACCATTTTAAGTATCAAAACCTTTAAATGTGGACATTGGACTCTAGACAGGTTTCTATCCAAATTTAGTCAAATGTCGACCGAATATTAAAAAACTTTGGAAACATAAAATGTGAATTGATGTGTGTTTCCATCCACTGTTGTTATGCAAATATTAAGACTCAAGAAAAAAAGCTGGTGGCGCACTGTAGAAGAGACAGGTGAGAAAAAAAGCGTGCCAGTCAAACCTTAAATCAACATTATTAAAACTGTTTTAAATACCTTAAAATAACAGCATCAAAATGACTTTTTTTGTTGCACTATGCCACTTAAGTTGATTGGGTATAATCTCCTAAAAAGAAAAGCATAATGTTTAACACCAACTACAGGCCTTCAGCTAGCTATATAAAGGAGTTTGGTGAGTATTCTCAGTATGGACATCATGGCAGAGGTGAAAAGACTAACTCAGTGGTGCTGTGGCCATGGGACAAGTCCCCGATTAAAGTGAGTTAAAGAGAGTTGACTTGACTTATTAGACACTTGGAGAAGTGTGTAAAAATGTGTTGTTGTTTTTTAGCTAAGCTATGTGCACAAGTATTTTCTGTTTAGTGTATGTTAACTCATTAACATGTAGTGGATGGCACAGGTGGAGCATAAAAATGAGATTGCTGAAGCTGATTCCACAAAAGCAATATTACACACAATTTCCCGTAAAAGCAAACAGAAATTAATAAAGTAGCTTGTCTTAAATTCACATTGAGTCATGTGTCTTATTTGTTGAAAGCTAAAAGGGACAAAGAGAAACATTATCACATCTTGAAAGTCTGACTATGGGGAGTCAGACCATATGCCAATGTCAATCCTTCATTTCCTGACTTAACCATGATTGGGATACGACGATCTGATCTCCTGCTTGTGGTGTTCATTCCTTTAAATCATCTCTGCAGGATCTGGGTTTATGTGTCTTCTTAGCTGAAAATTGCAATGGTACAACTGGTCTGAAGAAATCAGCTTCTCTCCTGGAGACAGCTGCACTTGTTCGGTTTTGTGCGTGGCGGCAATTAGCGCATGTCTTAGTTAACATGCCTCTAAGCCTCCGCCAGCTCGAGGAGTGCCTTTATGTAGCCGATGCTGATCTCTGACCCCCCCACCCCTTTCTGGAGAGAGCTGAGTCTGCTGGAATCAGCAGAACATCACAACAAGCAGATTTTCTTTCTGCTAAATAAATAGTCCTGAATAACAAATCAGCTCGTCAGTGCAGCCTGGGATGCTCCTCTGTTAATATGGAGAAAACAAAAAATGAGACAGCTACTGCAAACAGCACAAGGATGTTATTATTAAGTATTAAAGTATTTTGAACTCGCTGTCAGTAACCTCTTCACTTTTAATGACTGAAATCAACTTTTGCCAGCTACTCCTGGGACCTGGTTCACTTTTGTATTTCCCCAAAAGTACCACAAAGTACCCACAAATTATACTGGAACATGATAACTCCACTTTTTAAGAATTAATTGAAAGGAGGACGCAAGTGACAGATGATTTAATGGTGCTGCTGAAAAGCTACTGTTGCTTTATTCATCATTTGGAATGAGGCTGCACTACATTCATTTTAATTGCAATGAATGAGTAACATAGTGCTGAATGCAGCAGGTGTCCAGGTGGGCTAGTGTTAGAGCTAACGAAAAAAAAAAAAAAAAAGAAAAAAGTTCTTTGTTGCATGTAACTATAGAAGTACACTTGAGTTATCGTTTGATCATTCTGACAATAGAAAGTTTTAAGCTTTCGTTTGATGAGTCTGGACCTTCCTTCAGGGATTTCTTTGTAGCTGTATGCACAGCATGCACATATGAGGACACACACACACAGACACACACAGACACACACAATCTTATCTCATCTAATTTCATCTCAGCTTTGGTTGGATGAACAAGGACAGTTGAGAATTGTCTTACTCCCACTCAGAATTCAGAAGTGCACCAGGAAGCATGAAATTGTTTTATTTATTTACGATGTGCCTCGTTGTCCCTGAAAATGAATGTGACTTACAACTTAGAATGGCATGAGAGAGACTTTTAACAATGCAGCAATAAAGACGAGGGATGAGGGGGGCGGCGTGAGGGAGGGAAAACAATATGAAACAGCTAGAAAAGTAGAGAAAAAAGAGGAATGTGGAAAGGAAGAGGGCAAGACCATGTCCACACTAATTATGATAAATTTGAAAAACAAAATTTTTGGCCTCTTAACTCGCATTTTCCAGAATAAAAACACATCCTTTCTCTCTTTGTGATCAATGACAACAGCTGTGTTGGGTTATCAGTGATACTAAAACAAAAAGCAAGCGATCATGGAGAGTAAGAGGGAGGAAAAAGGAGGAGGAAAAGAAGCAAACTCTAGCTTATTAAGACCAAACGCAGCACGTAAAGTCTACCAATATAACTTACCACAAAGTGGTAATGCAGAATTTTATTGTTCGCTGCAATTTCACTACAAGACAAAGACAAAAAAGAAGAAACCACTGTTTTTCTTTTAAGGCTTAAAAGCAAATGTTGAGAAATCACTCTGAAAACAGTAGTTTGGATGGAAGGCATTTGTCACGCGTATGACACATCTGAGAAGATTTGGTTGATGATATCAAAGAAATAGAGGAGGGAGAGAGGGAGAAGAAAAATGAGAGGGAAAAGAAGAAAAAGAAGTACAAAGTCACAAGAAGGGCATGCAGGAGTGAAAGAGAAAGCAGGGGGAAAGAAAGGAGCAGTGGGGTATTTTGCTATCACCAATAGTTGAGGGATATTTCCTCAGCCATGGCGCTAATCCGGCTAGCATTAGCATTTTCATGAGTCCTGTGTCCGGGGCTTGGCAGAGCATGTCACTGCCTCATTTGGTTACTTATGTACACACACACACACACACACACACACACACACACACACACACACACACACACACACACACACTCTCTCTCTCTCTCTCCCTCTTTCAATACACCCTCTCAAGCGACTCACTCCACACAATCGCTCACAGCCCCATTGGAGTCTGTGTGTGTTTATGCGTCATGCACACCCATATCGCACTCTGAGCAATACAACAGAGCTGAGGACTGCTGGCAGCATTTCCCTTATCTATCAAAGTACTCCTCATTCCTTCTTTAAAATGAATTTCTCCTCTCCACTGCTTTCCAGTCTGAGCCGCTTATGAATTCTAAGAGTCTTGCTGTTATTATGTGGCCTTCTGAAGCCCAAGCGAACAAAAACTTTGCAATCCAAACTGCTTTTTTTTTTTTAAGTACTTACCACCAAACCATGAAGGTTGTAACTTCAAAAATAGCCAATGAGGGCACTAACTTATAAGGTTAATTTTTATTTTTAAATGTGGTGTTTAGTATGTTACAGCAAGAAACCAGACCATTGATTTATGTCACATCCTGTCCAAGCCTCAATTAAATACTGTTTGCTGCACGAAAAGGTTCAGAGGTAGCCTGTTTATTATCTAGTGCCTTTGGTAACGACATGCACAGTCAGTGGGTTTCTCGCTAATGGACTATGCTGTTGGTTAAAGGAAAAAAAAAAGCTGTGCACTCTCCTTTCAGCTGGGTGACATTTATTTGGCCACCGAAATTTCAACTTTCTTTGTCTTTCTGGCACTGAGTGTTGCTGCGTGTGCAGCAAATCTCCAAAGGAAACCAGAAGTGAATGAAATCAGTCATCTGTGGTCAAACAAATTTTAAAATTGTTCAAGGGTTGGCAGCCTCAATGAGATGCCGTGACACTCAGCATTTTAGTACTTTTTTTTTGCCAAATATTTGTCAATCTGTGTGGGAGAAGGATCTCAGATTTTGTCCCTGAACTCAGTTCAAACTTAAGGAAAAGTGTTAATATTGTGCAGGATGAATGAGTTAGGAAGAAAGATTTTAATAATTCTCAAAATGTCTGTGTGTTCCCTCCGAACTCTTTGAACTCAGAGCTTTAATTAAACCATTTAATTTTGAGAAAAACCTCACCAGGAAGTATTAGTGCTGTCACCATGCAGCTCTGACAATGATAACCCTGTGAGCCATTCTGTCTCAAATTTGGTCATGGGGAGATTAGTGTTACATCACCCGTCACCTTTCTTGCACAGACACAGAATAAAATTGTGGCAAAGGAGAATTGAACCGAAAACAACACAACATACTAAAACATGATGCGTCATTTCTCTTACCTATACTGGACTCCTCAAAGGAGATGGTGGTGAAGGCTTTCCCCAAGGCATTGACTGCTGTCACGTTAACTTTGTAAGGGAAGCTGGAGAAGACCTCAGGGAACCGTACATGACAGCGATTCTTGTGGACAGAATCTTTCTGCGCCTCCAGTGACCGCTGGTTATGTCTGGAGAGAAGTGGAAAATTAAAAAAAATAATAGAGGGGATGGGGAGTAGAATAGGTAAGAAGGAACAAGGACATGTTTTAGAAAGACAGAAAAATGGATGAGCTGGTGTTTTTTCAGCTTGAAAGAAGACTCACTGGTGTGCAAATGTAGAAAGAGAGCAGGAAACTGCATTTTTTCCTCTTTTTTTTTGGTTGTTATACATCAAAGATGGATTGTAATTTTAATTCCAACATTAAAAACTGCTGACTATACCTCCTGCTACAAAGAGCTGGACAGTTTGGGTTTGGGATATGGCCAGACTTGAGTTTTACTGTCTTTGTTTTCTTTTTTTTGTACATTTTTTTTTTCTAGTTTGGCTTCTAGGCATAAATATGCTTTTATAAACTTTATTTTACATTTGTTTGTAGGCTAAAAGCAGTTTTAGATCTTGTATGACTTTAAATGAAATCATACTGTAAATCTAATTTCTGTCAGCATTGGTGAGTCAATAAGTCATAATGGGACACTATATTTATTGCAGATAAAAGCCAGATGTCGGCAACTAGCAACAGAGCGCTCACAAGGACGACCGCAGTCCTCTCTTTAGGATGTGGTGGATGTTTTGGAATAAAAAAAAGAAAGAAAGGAAGGAAAAAGGACAAAAGAAAAAGGCTGTTCAGCAGAATGTGGAGCTGAGTGCATGAAAAATACAACAAGCATCACTCTACCTGTTGAATGCTCCTCTACACAAAAAAACACAACCTGGACACTAAGGACACCAACATTATATCTATCTCTTTATAGTCCTTCATCTATGCCTCTCTCTGTCTGCATGTTCCAGTCCTCATTATTATTCAAAGAGAATATTACTGGTGTTCCAATATTAATGAATCCACCTGCTGGGATGTGAGCTGTGGGACTCTGTGATCTGGGAATATCAAAGAGAACATGACGAAGACAGACTCGCCGGGTCTCCATCCACACATTCTGAGTGTTTAAGGTCCTTCCTGCTCTCCTGATATAACATCCTCGGAGACCTACAGAGAGCGATGTCTTTAACTACACTGTGAATCCAAACTGATTATGATATATTACCTTTCGTATAATCTGAAAATGATACTTTTAAGATGAAACTTTCATCAGTGAACTTTATAAATGTGGTGCTTTTCTCTATTTTTTTTCTGTATGGTTTTAAAATGAATTCCACAGACAAAATTGTGAAAAACAATGCGACATCCGTGGTCTTAACTTTTTATCGTGGGTGCAGGCATGTTTAATTTGTCATTGTGTTGAGATTCCACTTTCAATAGATGCGTGAATGATGTTTTCTGGCTTCATTTTGTTTTGTTCCAAAAGCTGCTTTATTTGCTTCTAATTCTTTACTGAAAGAAGGAAGAGGAGAGAGTCAGGGTCACATGATGTTAGGTGCCTCATGCCTAAGAAAACTTATTTTGTAACTGTGAAGATTATTTTCTATCCTCAATTTTCCTTTACTTTTTTACCCACTGTTAAACCCCAAAAAGGTCTACTTATCCTGTGACCATTCTTCTTCTTCTTTTTTTTTTTTTTTTGCCTTGATGTTTAAATTTTGGCAAACCGGCCCCATTAAAAGTATGCTGAATTAGCTACTTTCGGCTCCTGCTTTCAGCAGACCCATGGATGTACAGACACCTATCACCGGATCACTTTGAAACTGAAGAAAACATGAAAATTTAATGGATTCTCAGGCAAGTTCTTTGGTCGAAAGGAGCTTCGGTTTTTCATGGTGGCTAACTGAGATAATGATACCCTTGGAAAGCACAAGTCACACTGATGAGTTATGACTTTGAGAAGGAGTATGGATTTTTTTTTCTTTCCCAACTCTTGGTTTGGTTATACACACAACAACTGCACTTACTGTACGTCCACTTCAAAGGTAGTGGGGATGTATGTTGGTTGCGGCAGGTGCCAGCTGCAGTAGAAGCCTTTAGGGTACGTGTTGGATCGACAGGTGACTGTGGGCTCCCGAGGGGAAGCTACAGAGAGACAAAAAAAAAAAAAAAAACACAAGAAACAATGAAGGACTTTGCTGAGTTTGAGAGAGAGGAAACAGATATAACATAGAGAGAGAGAGAGAGCAACATATCAAAGTTGCACAGATTACATTACACACTTCCTTATTGAATAATTCATTCCTGATCAAATATTTCATTAAAAAACATCACTGCTACTCAGTTTAAATTAAGTTGTGTTTCTGGTTATGTTTTATTAGATATGCTTTTAATTTGTTTAGCTGTGATTGCCTGCATTTTTTTTATTTATCAATTTTTTTTTTTAATAAAGAAAATAAATTAAAATTTGATTCGGAGAAGGGGAGTAATTAAAATTGCTTATTTATGTGAGGACTGGAATAATCCTACTCAGATTTTACAGTATCACTTATATTTTTATATAAACCTAAAAGTGATAGCAAATAAGGGCATTTGAGTCAGTTTGTTTAGGTTCAGCATCACATTCAGACCAACTCATAGTTTTAATTAAAGACTGTAGAAGTTTTTTTTTTTCTCTCATGTTATGTGTAGTGACTGAGGGAAAAAGGGCAAAAGTTAAATATAATTATTAACACTGATTTTTTTTTCTTTCAGGTGTCAGAATGTTAGATGTATAGAAGAAAACAGTGAACTCAGCATCTTCTGCTAAATATTTGCGACCGAGGACAAGCAATCTGTTTATCAACCTAATCTAAGTTACTGAGAACATGACGACGGGCAGAGCTGAAGGTGACAGAAAACAGATTTGGAGAAATTTAAGCAGCAGAGGAAAAATAAAGAAAAGGGTGAAGGAGATGGGAGAAAATGAGGGAAGGTGGTGTGTGGAGAGAAAGGAAGGATATTGGAGTGGTGGAGCAAAAGAAGAATAAAAGAGGCTGGCCAGAAAAAGTGATGTCATGCCAACTCTGGCCTCCTCTGAGATTAGGGTCTTTTCTTCACCGCTAGTCAACCGAGTACTCCTCTACCACTCCCTCTTTCTCCCCACAGCTTTTGACCCTTTTATCCTTGCTATGTCTACTACATGTAATATACAGTATGAGTACAGTGTGCCATCACAAAATCAAATTCCTATGTTCTTTTAATAAATATGAAATATTGCCTCCTCTGATATTTGTCTTTTCTGTTCCCCCATTTATTTTCTTCTTTATTTCCTTTCATCCCTTTTTTTGATCTAAATTGCATCTTTTTCATTTCACGCATGGTGCTTCATTGGTAAGGGCTGCTGCAGTATATTGCTTTAAGAATATATGGGCCTGACACTGAACTTTCATTATTTCATTAAATACTGAATATCGGCCAATCGGTAATACTCCTGATATGATGAGTTCACTGATAACAGCTACATCCAGACAATTTAATTCTTCATTTACAGTCAGGAATGTACACCAGAATCGGCTGGGTGGGATGGGTCAACCTGCCTTTAAGAGTCACTAACCCATTCATTGTGGTGGACATGGGAAAAAACAGCATGAGCTGCTCAGTCGGGCAGGATTTGTCTCCCATGTGGGAAAAACGATAGCTCAGAGTGTTATTTGAAAAGTCTTCCCAACGATAAGATGATAGCAAAGAACCACATGTACAGTATTTTTTTTTCCTTACATAAACAGCAACTTTTTAATGCTGGTTATACTGTTGACCATGTCCTGATGTTCAATCAGTATCCAAAGTATTTTCTGTGGCAAAAAGCAGCAAGAAGAAATGTCTCAAAATAGAATAGAAAAAAAAAAACTAAGGAAAAGAACACAAGGGGAAAAACAATCCCTTAGAAAGGAGGAACACAATGCCTGTGGTGTTAAGTCTGACTTATTCACATTTCATTCGTCGCTGATAATTACTGAAATGATTTCTGTGCAGCCACAGTTTCAGAAACATTCTGTCACTTTTTGTAGTTTCAGCACTTTGTAATTGTGGTGTGGTTCCTTTTTCTTTTTTCCATCCCTGTCCATGTTGGCTTACCCTTGGGTTCTAAAATTTCCCTCTAGGATCAATAGTTCTGACATTAATTTGAATAATCCTCTTTTTTGTATTTACGAAGGCTCTGTGAAGATTAATTCATCAAAGAAAAAAAAAAAATCCACGTTGTGTAGCAGAACTCTTTGTCTAATTATTTCATAATTTGTAATTGTGATATCACAACATCTTTGCAACATCCTTTCAGAACAGCTCGCTTAACGTGTATTTGGTCTCACACACACAAACACACACACACACACACACACACACGCACACACACACTCCCACATGCCCACAAGCAAGACGTAGGCTTTATTGGCTGCTGTGGGGTCATTTCACTGTCACACACAGCTGTGTTTAAGCGGTCGCCACGGCAACTAATTAGCCTGTCAATATCGTCAACAATGAGATGCAAGGGACGACATCCAATCACACTCAATTAATCACAGAGACTAATTGGGGCCATCTCAATCAATTGGCTCCAAATCTGAGAGCTTCAGTTAAAGTTACACACACACACACACACACACACACACACACACACACACACACACACACACACACACACACACAGATTTTCACCCACACATTCTTTGTCAGCATGGACAAAAATGGACACACTGCACCATCAAAGCTGCAGGTATTCCTGCAGGCTTTGTGGAATTAACCATAATCAATCAAACCAGCTTATTAAGAACTTGAAGGAGTTCAAAGACGACAACAACGGAGAAAACAAGCAGATTTATGAAGAAGCAGAGACGTGAAGAGGATGAGCATAAGTGTGGGCTCACGCCAGCCTTGTTTGGAGTGGATTATTTGAACTCTGGAGGGTTTACTCCTTTAATTTAGTTCACAGACCGCGGCCTGAGTGGTGTCGATCAAACCACTGCAGAGACGCCTAAAAGGGCAGTTCATACTGCAGGGCTCCTCCAAGGGGACTGAGGTGTGGTTGTTTAGGAGGGTGAGCGTGATCTGAACCATTGAGAAATGCAAGAAACAGAAAGTCAGTGTCAGAATAGCGAAAAACAAGAAGGGAAACAGAGGGAGGGAAATAAGGACACGATGGGAAAGAACAGGTGTATCTAGAGGCAAAGATGAAAGAGGAGGAAAGGACTGTTGTGAGAAGCGGAAAAGAGAACAGTAAGGGGAAGCACATGAACAAAAGAGAGGAGATGGGAACAGACATAATTCTTTCATTCAGATATTCCTAAAGTGCCCTTAAAGAATTTCATTCACACAACACGTATGCATGGACACAGAGCTGCCACTCAGTTGCTTCTAAATAACTAATAATAAAACATCAAAAGCTTTGCATGCATCTAATGAAAACAGAAAAGGACAAGAGATAATAAACCTGTAGGAAGGAAAAAAGAAAGAAAGAGAGAACAAAGACATTATGAATATTAAAGCAAATAAAACAATAATTCAAATTAAAATGACATTTTTCATGTTGTTCTTTTATTTTCTTTTTTTGTGAACCACAGCGTGAGATATCACCTGAGTCACCGGCATATAAGACACCACTCATGAATAAATGTTATTTGAATTAGAGCGCTTTCATCATCTGGTTTGAATTGCTAAACGCTGAATGTGATTTCGAGGATGCCCTTTGTTAGCCTCATGAAACACGCACCTGCATGTGCGCATGCACATGTGGTTAGTAAGGTTACTTTTAAATGATAATAGGTCAGCAACTCAACTCACTGTAGACCGCGGCTCACAAATCATAATGGGAGCAACCAAAAATACATAAATAAATTAATAAAAGGGAAAATAAGAAGAGAAGAAAAGAAACACTTTCTTCCATTGAGGCAGCACATACATGCAAATGTTCTTTTTGAGTAACTGTAAGTCCCACGCTTTTAATGTTTAACAATGCAAAATGTTCTACCTATATTTTTAATTTGAAATTCATCCCTAGCCTTGGCACCTGGCTCTATTGCTGACCTTTTTGTATCATGAGCATTAAAAAAAAGTATCTCTGATTTTGAGTTCACAGATTTAAAGTTCAACATTTTTAGTTTTAATATATAAGTCATATGTCAAGGTTAAATAGTGTGACTCAAAAGGGGGGCGTGACTTAGTGAGCACTGAGTCTGTACCCATCATAGTGATATGTAGTTTCAGAGGATTTTTATATAAATATGAACATAAATACTCAAAAAATATTTTGAAATACCAAGAGAGGATGTACATGATAAGAACATGGAACAACTACAGGAGCTATGGAACAATATAGGACCTCAATTTTAAATCCATAAGATTACATGATCAAAGTCATGATGGAGTTCGTCTTGGATCAGTCTGTGTGAAGTAGTATGATAAGAGCAGCTAACAGCTCATTGTAGTTCCCTCCCTCTCTCCCATACTCTCTCTTCTTCTCTCCCACTATTCTAGACCTGTCACACAAAAATTCTGGGCAAAAGAGGATCTTTGTCACAGGAGGGTGCGCACACACACACACACACACACACACACACACACACACACACAGAAATGTGATGAGGGACAATGACATCCAGTGGCCTGGTTGCTAGGCTGCAGACGCTGTAGTAATTGCTATTTGGTTGTGTTAGTAGCCTTCCTGTTGCTTTGTGAGTGAGTGAGTGAGTGAGTGTGTGTGTGTGTGTGTGTGTGTGTGTGTGTGTGTGCGTGCATGAGTGAGTGAGTGAGTGAGTGTGTGTGTGTGTGTGTGTGTGTGTGTGTGTGTGTGTGTGTGTGTGTGTGTGTGT
>JBBMJY010000008.1:5894035-5910849 GCA_037833715.1 Toxotes lorentzi
CACACACACACACACACACACACACACACACACACACACACACACACACACACACACACACACACACAGACACACACGCTGTTACTGCCTGAGAGCAAAAGAGCAGGCTGGAGCGCACATACAGCACACAACCAACAAAACCGAACAACAAAAAGAGAAAGACGGTATTTCATGCAGTTCTCTGCACCTTGGGGCAGCTACAACAGTGATTCTTGGTAATACTGTAATGCTGTTCTAATGGAATGTTTGCTCAGAGACTTTAAGCCTCATGGTTTCAATCAGGTCCTCCACACACCAGCTGTGCACTAGTCGATCTAGCCCAGGCTCCAGCCAAGCTGGAAGATCTCAGCTCTTGGCAGCATCAGCTGAGAATAGAACTGTCATCTCTGTAGTATCCACAAGAAAAGAAACTCTGTTACCAGTGTCGTTTACATAATGTACGTGTCAGGTAGCTAATGACACCATTGGTGTGCCATTAAGACGTGCTTTGGTAAACTGAGATTAGGGCTGGGTAACAATTCAGATTTATTTTAGATTTTAGATTTGGCATGCTGGATCTACAGGGAAAGCTGAAGATTTTGCCTGACCACAGTTTGGCGAGTATCTCAGCTGTCAACACGCATTTGCCTGGATTAGGGCTGAGGCTATAACTGAAAACATGGTGATTTATCAACACTTTATGGCAACATATAATCATGATATGATTATACGGTGTTACCGTTTCAAAATTCTGGGATTTTCCAAGAAAACTGCAATGAAAAACAAATTGAATGAGATAATACTGGAGGTCATTTTTTATACGTTTTTGTGTCTGTGTCTGATGTGAACATTACAGTGGAATACTGTTCAATGGTTCATCAGCTTTGCATTTATTTGGCATATGTTCATATGTATCATGTAAAAAATTTTATGTCATTCACAAAAAAAAAAAAAAGAATATCACTGTGAAATGTACGTTGTGCTTAGGTCACAATCATTTGTCCAAGTCAGCAAACGCTTGATAACTTGACTTGCTGAAGTACCTCTGGGGGTAAAATTGATCCTGTTCTGGATAACAATGAGGATGCATCAACCCTGCAGAAGTAACTCAGGGGACAAATAAAAAGGCTGACTTAGGCTCATGTCTACAGTAGAATCAATGTCCGCTCAGCAAAATCTGAAAGAGCTACCAATGATGAGGAAGAATCTGTAAGTAACTCAGAACTAGAGTAAAGAAACCAAACTAGACTTCCCCGACCCTCGTTAATGATCCGGTCATCATACAATATGGTGGCTAATGTGAAGAGACTTTGTTAATCGCATGTTCAGACATTGTAAATGTCTGGACATGCAATTCTAAATGACAGGTTATGAGAGAATTATAATACATACCGGTCTTGTACAACTAATGTGGTCCGATGTGACCTTTTCCCTCTGAAGTTGTTAAATTCACTTCAACCCAGAGTACAATGACCTGGTCACTGTGCATCGGAGATGTGATTTATTGCTTGTCAACAAAGAGCAAGCCTCACATCGGGGAAATGACAGCGAGAAGAATTAAGGACACATCCCATCTGATGCGCCATAACATGTCCTTCTGTGAACATCCCAAGGAAAAACCCTAAAAAACTAATCTTAGAATATAATTCCCTTGTCCTTGAGAGAAAATGTCCTTAAATTTCCAGTTCTGGAGGCAAGAATGGGCAAAGTGGGGAGCAACTGTAAATTGAGGTAATAAAGCAAGTAGGAGTCGGCCTACATGGTTCAGTGGAGGAACAAAGTGATCTCATTCCGTCAGCAGCCTTTTGGCACAGGCACAACCACAACAGCATGCTCTTATCGCACCTATCCTCATTCCTTTGAGTCTGGTTTTGGATTCGACAGCAAAAGACACACGAACACACAAGCTGAAGCTCCAAGTTTGGAGCATAACCCTGAATCAGAGTGATGGGATGAAGTGATGCATTCTTTTCCTAGATTTTTTTTGTTTTTGTTTTTCCTCCAACTTTTATTCTTCTCTGGCTTCAGCTAGCTCCACCTCCTGAAGTTGATTCTGTGATATGACAAAATGGAAAAGTTTGATTCATAACAACTGTTCCTAACCACCTTGGCCTTTTTTGACCCTTTAAAATTAAGTTTACTCAAGATCCTTTGTCACAAGTTTAAGTTGCAAGCACCTCAACCAGTGTTCTGCAATAAATAAGCATATATAAGGAATTAAACCCACAAAAACAGCATATGCTTATGTTTTTCACCTTCTCCTCTTAAAATCATCTTGTGACCCCTCCCCCCCCTAAATGTATCTTCTGGATGGCGGTTCCTATGTTAAAGATCACTGCTGAGGAGTTTTTTTTTTTTTTTTTAAAGCACCAAATTCTGGGCGTATCACATGAAGATCAATAATTTCTCTCTTTCACAGTTAGAGAGAAAGGCTAGAGGCAGGGGAGAGTACACCGTGTATCTTCTCTTTCTCTCAGTCTTTTTATGTGTCCCCCTCTCTGTCCCTTTTATATCTGTTTCTCTCACCATTTTTCTTCTCCCCAATCATCTTTACTCATTGCTTCCCCTCTGTATCTCTTCCACATCCTCCTTTTTTTGTGGTGAGTTCAAATCATGGGTATCAACCAACCTCAACTTCAACCCTCATGACCTATCATTAGTCGATTACAAACAGCTTTACTGGCACTTGGTGCCTCAACTATATTACAGGGCTTGGAGATGGCAACCTGTCATTATATTTTCATAACAGCCAAGCTGTTTTAATGGTGTTGGATTGCTGAGTCATGTGTGAATAAAACCATTAAAGGAGAGGCAGACAGACGGTGAGGGAGACATAGGGTGCTTTGGGTGGGGGTGGGGGGGTCAGAGATTAAAAGCAACAGAGGAACAGAGCAAAAAGAGAAAGTGAGTAGGCAAGACAGAGGAAAAGAGGATAAATGACACTCATTGTTCCTTCCTCTTGCTGTCAGTTCTAAGTAATGCTAATCATTAGGCTAATCTGACAGGATGGTACACACACACACACACACACACACACACACACACACACACACACACACACACACACACACACACACACACACACATCATATCCCCTAGCCCCCCGCCCGTGTTGCATTCCAGTGCCCAGTGTCAATGAGAGGGAACCGCCATATTACATGGTTGTTTGTTCTCTTTGTACCCTCGCCTCCAATGCTATTAGGACCAGAGTGTGTGTGTGTGTGTGTGTCTGTCTGTCTGTGAATGTGTGTAAGTGTGAAAGTGAACATTAGGACCCAGTATTCTTTTTTTTTTTCTTTCTTAAATAGAAGACAAATATTAATTGCTACTAAAGGCTCATTTATGATGAAGTCATGGTGTTGAAACAGATTTCTGTGGATGGAAATACACTAATTCTGCCAGGTTTACTGACAGTATGGACTTTTGTTGCCATGCAGAAACAGCAGCTGCTGTTACTCCATCCTGAGAATTTGATTAAAAGCAGACTGAAATGGATATATATATATATTGCTCCACTTCTGGCTTTGCTTTAATGAAGGAAGTTATTTGATTTAAAACATATTTTTTTTATTCTGAGATTTACTGTCATACGTTTTATACTAAGCCTGGCAGAGTGTCATAACTAAGTATGATTAGTTTTTTTTTCTCCCTTATAGTCATGGTTTGTAAACATGGACGTAAAATGAGTTTCTAATTTCAGTTACACTGGGCTATAATCCGCTCTCCTTTTCCGGGAGGATCAGTAGGTTTCACTCTGGCCTTGAAGGGGCGCTCTTGGTGCACTGTTTAGCTTTGAGAGCAAATAAATTAAAGGGGGATTTGGAACAGTTGCTGTGGTGATAAAAAAGGTTGGGGTCAGTGCATTCGCCACATTATGATTTTATTAACTTTCTCTTCTACAACTTAACATTTGCAACAGTGAAAGTCCACTTTCATACAATCCAGCTTTCTTAAATCTAAACATCCTCTTTTCCACAGAGAGTAAACAGAAAAAGAAAAAAAAAATAGTTCTAAAAAAAAAAAAAGAAGTTCTCCACAGCACCAAATGATTCTCACTTTCAGGCCACACAATCTTGGGCTTAAGTGGGATGCAGAACCATTAAATAAGTGTGTGTGTGTGTCCCGAGGGAAAAGAGGGATCTTGGTTTAGAATAGGTAACAGTGGAATGTAATTGAGCTGAAAATTGAAAAGTGGAGCCATAGCAAAGCCAAGCTGGTGTGCGTGTATGTGTGTATCAAGAGTGTATGTTGCAGGTGTACTGCGTAACGTGTGTCTATGTGTGCTTTTGTGCTCATGTATTTGTGTGTGTGTGTGTGTGTGTGTGTATATGTGTGTGTACCTGTGTTTGTTTGTTTGTTTTAAAACCAGAGTGGGATGCCAGTGTAATCCTTGCACAGCCAGACCCCCAAGGATAACAGAATTTACTGCTGAGTGGGTGAGCCACACAGGCATGCATACAAGAGCACGCCCACACACACACGTATGCACAAACACACACACACACACACACACACACGTACGCACAGCCCCATGCCAACTACCTGAGAGAGTAAAGAAGAGGATGAGAGCATGCTGAGTCTCACTCCCCTTCTCCCCAGAAACACTCACTTGGAAAATTGGAAAGAGCTTTGTCGTCTCCTCCAGGCATCACTCATCATGGTTCACTTTACAGTGTATACATACTATGATGTACATGCTGTTACTTTACAGAATAAAATTGTTTTTTTAGCATATATATTTTGTCTAATCCTAAATCACCTTGAATAAATATCAAGCTTTGACAAAGTATAACCCTGAGTCCATGATTAGCATGAGCCAGAAAACCACAGATGTACACAAGGACACAGTGTGTGATAGAGGTGAAGCTTCCTGTAGTGTTGCAAGGATGAGATTATCCTGGTTTAACGTCCCATCTCTGAGCAGTGACATGACAACTAACGCAATCTCCAAATTCACATAATTTCATCTGACAAATACAGGTGGAGTTGCTGTAATTGCTGTGAACGGCTGTCTGAATCAGCGCCCTTCCCATGCTTTTGTACGCGGCCGATTTCTCACCTCACATCTGCCGAACAGCTAATTTTAGTAAAAATGCAAGAAATGAGATGTGACATTTAAAGTCACCGCTATAATTTTCCAGTTTGATCATCAGAAACAAGACTCCATGTTTTTTTTAATGATATGTCATTTTATGCTATTTACTCTGTGTCTCAAGATGCGTCAGGTACTCAGCTGATGTCTTGCTGATTTCTCATGCACTTTAAATTACCCAGTGCTTTATGTGATGTTCTATACAAAGAAACTGGATGAAGTTACACTGAGTTTAGGTGTAAAGTGCTGGGCAAGTTACTTGAAAAATGCCACCACTATACATTATGTATTACGCAATAAAAATAATTAGTTTACTGATTACTCATCAGCTGAAGTAATTAGTTTCATTACTTGTTATTAATGTTATTTTAGTTTCTTTAAACAGCCCATAAACTTTCACATGGACACATCACATCTTCTGTATTTAAGAACACGACACTGTAGTTAGTGTTAGTGTGTGTTAGTAAGTGAACACTATGGGTGCTTCATCCCCACTATCATGTAGCATCTCACATCCTGGCTTTTCAGTAGGACGCCCCTAGTGTTCAAGCAAATGATACAACCTTGCTGACTAGGGCAACACTTAAAACTGATGCATGTGGGCTCGTTTGGTATAAGTGCACACTTCAGTCTACCAGGCCAGAGGCTGCCCTGCCTCTGTCATCTTCTTTTTGCTCAACATGAAACAGAATCACTGAGTTTGTTTGACAATTCTGGCAGGTGGTCGGCTCAGAAGGAAAGAAAGAAAAAAAAAGGTCCAGCATTTCTCTACATCTCTTCTTACATTTTTTTTCCTCTCTCCAGCTTTCTCAGTTCCTCCACACTCACCTTCTATCTCTTCTACTACCCCATCCTTTCTTAGAGTGTCTGAGTGTGCGCTTATATCTGTGTAAGTTCATGCCTCTGTGTGTGTGTGTGTGTGTGTGTGGTCTACAGAGAGGGGTATTTGACTGCCTGATAAGCGAGTCACACAGGCACTGACAGCTTCATCCATCAGCATGTCTGTCTGACGGACAGGCCTCTGTGTAGAGGGCACACTGCACACGCGTATGTATGTGTGTGTGTGTGTGTGCGGTCAGACATAAATACCCCACTATTGGGATGCACAGACAGAGACTCAGCCTTAGTCAGAATATCAAAATGATTTTCTGCTCTCCTCTGAAGTTACCTTTTCTTTCTCCTTACCTTTGAGTTGGTCTGCTTTTTTTTTTCTTTTTCTGTCCTTGCACTAATACTGGCTCTCATTTCTGATTGTGTCAATGCTTTCTGTCTTCTTCTGCTACTTTTTTTCCCAACACTTGTAAGTTGTGCCTTCTCCACATACCTCCTAACCTTGACATGAGTCAAGATGAAACATAGTCGACATGTTTATATGTTTATTTCATCCATTCATCACACACTGGCAACTTTTTTTTCATTCAGCAGCTTGACATCCTTGGGAACTTCACCATGTTCCACATCCATTCATTCACATGAATGACAATATCAGTATGTGAGAACATGCATGCCGGTGCGGTGTAGGAAGAAAGAATGCTGTCACTCATTTCCCTAGAGGATCAAAATAGTTCCCAAACACCCAACAAGGAAGTGCTCCTTGGCAACAGAAGCAGCTAAAGGAAGTAAAGAGGAAACTGACCCCTAATTTTTGGACAAATTGACCCCTACATTTTTTTAAGATCTCCGAATGCATTTTTCTCATTCACGGACAACTTTGTCATGGGTACATGATGCATTCATACCAGTTACATCATTGTGAGATAATGCCATTGAGGGGACCTGACATAGGGAACGCATCACTAACTGGCCCCATAGTAACTCAACAGAGACTTGATCTAACTAAGTCATCGACTCAGACTCTAAGCTACGCATCTGTATTTTTAGCGAATGACACCTATGTGTGTAAGGCTTGGTTCATTGCTTGAGGTTACGTTACAAAATACTGGTTCAGTTTTTATGTCACTATTCACAGCCAGTCTCATGTTCCTTAAGGTTAAGGACACGACACTGACTGCTTTAGTTTTATCTTCTGAAAACACACTTTCATGTCAGTAATTATTCTGGTTTTTGACATAATTGGTTTAACTTATTTTTGTCTGGTCCAATTAAAATTGCTGGCCATGTTTCAGACAAAAAAAAAAAGAAGTAATTTTGTAAAAACTGACTAACCATTAATGCATGTGAGGCAAGCTGTGGAATGTAAGTCTGCTTTTCTGTGATTTCTAAGAGGATTTAAGGATGGCGGACAATGATATATTTTAAGCACCTTAAATGTCATGAGTTGTGTGTCGCAACGAGTGCTTCAGCTCCAACTGCTGACCATGTTGGTAAGTGGGACAAATCTACCAAACTCTCCTGTGCCCCCCTGAGAGGGTGCACCACACACTTTGAAGAAGACATAACTTGTTGTATACTGTTTCAAACTGAGGATATATTAGACATTCAAAGAACACATAATTCCGTCCGTCTCATGCAATTTCACTGTGCTGACCTTTTCATAACATCTGACATTTTATGTCCAAGTTTCCCTCTCTTTCTCACCCGCTCTCCCCCGCTCGCTGTCTCGCTCTCTCGCTCTCTCGCTACATTCCAGGCAAGCTTGGCTTCTTTGTCCTGAATGACATCACAGACATAAGGCCGTGACAGGCAAGACAGGAGGAATGCAGGGCGAGAGAGGGGCAGACACCATAAAAGAGATAGAGAGAGAAAGAGAGAGAGTGAGAGAGAGAATAACCAGATGATGGAGAAAGAGAGAGAGTCTGTGAGGGAATGAGAAAATGTGAAAGAAAAAGGGAAAACCAGAGAGAGAGGGAGAAAGAATTCCATTGATTCAGTAGAGCATGAATGGACTTCACAGAGGACTCCCCAACCAACACATACACACACACACACCTCCCACCACTACAACCCTTCTACCCGTCCACACTCCCTCCCTCGCAGCCTCTCTCTCATCCCTCCGTCTGTCCCCTCCTTCTCTGTTTGTACTCCTTTCATTAATCTCCTTTAGAGGAATCAGACACAGCAACCCCGCCCCACCCCCACCCACACACACAAGCCCAGAGGGAGAAAGTTTTCACACAGGTCCCACTCAGTTACAATAGTTTACGAGAACAATTCTTCACTGAATAAGACTGACAGGTGTGATAAAAGATCTGCCTTCTTATGAAGCAGTACACCTGCGTTAGAGATCTTTATAACAGACGACTATGACTGAGTCCAAACCTTCTTGTCGGAGATGTTTTGGTACCAAATACTCCCTATACTGAAAGTGACAAATGAAGACCTAAGTGCGCAATTCACTGTTTGGGTAATTAATAAAAAAAAAAGCCAAACACTTGTTCCTGCTTTTGAAATGTGAGTTTTCTTTGATTTATAGCCCTGAAGATTAAAATATATTTGGGTTTTGACAAAAAAAAACGGGATTATCCGATCTGGACTCGAGTACATTATATGACTATTTGATCTGTGAACCAGTGGTGGAGCATATAATCATGAAATACTGAGACAAAAAGTTAAGGCCATGAAAATTATGACAAAATCTCAAGCTTCGTGTCAAGATCACAAACCGACTTTCTTGTGATCAGAGGAAAACAAAGTTTATAAAAATCTTCATAGTTGGCCATGTCCTCTCTGGCTTGCCATACTGAACAGATGAGCTGGTTTGAAATCAGATGTCAGATTTCACGTCTTAAAGCTGAAACTTTTCCGTCAGGCTGCTGCTTTTTTGATTTTCTGAGCCCACGGAGACGCCTAATGCAGTTTCACTTACAAAATGAGCTCTGCTCAGTACTCACAGTTTACTACATTGCTCTTGACATGATGCTGAGTTACAGTGGCTTTTATAAGAGATACCCACTGTGTAAAGATATTAGTATGAATCACAGCAAACCTAATAAATACTTCATATACAAAAAGTGCAAGATCAAGGTGGGTACTTGCCATCAAAAGGTCAGACCCACTTATTTAAATAGTGCCTTCAACCCAAACAACTTTGTTAGAAAGCTCTTTGTGTTATTAAAGGAGACGATAACACAAAAGGATGAAATACAATCAGACATAAAAGACCACGCACGTAAAAAAAAAAGCACAGCAAATCAGTCACACTGAACAACAACAAAATGAAAGGATTTAAGCAATTTTCCAAATGGAAATTGCCTTAATTTTTCAAAGTGCGTCGTTCAATGCAATCCTGCTACCTCCTTACTTCACCCTCACGAGGAATCATTTGGAAACAGCTGTAGTAATGACAGAGGATAGCTGCAGGATATGGTGGCCTTCCACAGCGGTTGCATGGTAAAGAGTAGGAAAGTGGGATAGACGCAGGATGTGGGGACTTCTACAATGGATAACACTGTATGAAACTTTAACTTCTGACCACTAAATCACACAAGACAGATTGCTTTCCCTCGGATATCTCAGCGCAACCACATCACAGGCAAAGCCTCTCGTTCTGACGGAGAGAAAGAGAGGGAGAGTTACAGAAAAAGAGAAAGGCAGTCAGAGCAATGAAAAGTGAAACTGGAGCCCGGAGGAGCAGCAGAAAGTTGGAGTTAAACAAAGTGAACAAGAGAAGGAAACATGTCACGCACTAACCGTCAGGCTGGGGACACTTCCATGGTGACAAATTAATTTGTCGTCAGATCAATAAGTCATTATCACATTCAAAACAGGACTGCGCACACATTCAGGCAAAAACACAATGGAATAAACACTGATATATACAAAAACACACACATACACACAGACCCGGTGCAGTCCACACACACACACACACACACAAAGTTGAGATATCGAGTGGTTGGATGAACTTTTCCAAAACCTCTGTGCTGATGCGGTGAAATAATTTCACCCCATTAAAAGCTGCAGAGCAGCCTTGGCCAAACTAATTATGGAGAATTCTGTCAAACTCGAGAGGAGGGGAGAGTGGTAAATAATAGTGTGTGTGTGTTTCTATGTGTGCCCGCGTGCGTGTAGATGAGGTTAACATACACAAACCCACAGCGAGTACGCCATCTGCGGATGAAATTAAGAACCAATGCAGCGCATGAAATCCAGGATCAGCTGGAATAATCTAAACCAGATCCTCTTCATTTTCCAATCAACACCACTTTGAGTCCATAATAATCTCAACAAAAGCTTGGGTGACACAAAACAAAAGACTTGCAGACACAGCCTGTCAGATGGTGTATTGACGGCTGCTGATCGAATCAATAAGGACACCAATAATTAGGTAGGAAACTAGAATGACAATACCAATCTGTCAATCAAAAGGTTAGTGATTAGATGAGACATGCTAAATGTAGCCATCAAATCAATCTTAACCACATAGAGTCAAGAGGAGCAGCCTCAGGGTTTAAGATTTTTACAGTTTTTGTATTAATGCAGTGAAAAGAGGAGAAAAGGCTTAATCTGGTTCAGTTCCAATTAGCATTTAAATGTAAGTGTGATCTTTCTTTTCAGTTAGTCCTACAATGAAACTGCAGAAACGGTAAAAAGTAGAATAAAAAAAAAAAGAAATTCTACACAAAAAATGCGTCTCCTGACACTGCAAATAGATCACGTGCACACTCTTAAACACATACACACAGAGAAGCACTGGCCATTAGTGTGTGAGTGATGGTGTGTTTTTTATTTTTACTTTTTTCCTCAGTTTTTTCCATGTTTTCCTTTGTTTCCATGTTTTCCTTTGTTTCCTTCCTTAAAAGAAAACATCCATGTGTTACGTTTGATGCACTTATTTCCTCTCCTTTCGTTAACTGCTCTTCCTCTCCTTCTCCATCCCTCGCGAGCCACGTGTCTGCTGCGGTCTGCAAACCGTTCAAACCCATCCTCACTCCTGCGTTCATCCTCATTTGTAACCTGCTGTCTTCTGCTCATTCTCTTCTCTTTTTCGGCCTCGTTCCCTTGCCGTCATGATTCTCCGTTTCCATCCGTCTTACTATTTCCATCCCCTCGGTTTTCTTCATCTCTCCCCTCCCTCCCTGTAGATGGACAGCTGTTCCATTTAGGGCTTTTGATTAATTTGATCAACCGAAACACACCCCGTAAACGATGCAGAAACACATATTGTACACAAATTCTCCGTGTGTGACAAGATGAAGGGGTGGAGGAAGAAGCAAGAGTGTAGAGGGAGAGGAGAGGAGAGGAGAGGAGAGGAGAGGAGAGGAGAGGAGAGGAGAGGAAGGATGGATGGCACTCTCACTGGACAAAGAGCTTGTCTGTTTGTTTTAGTTTATGGTTTGAAATATTAAATATTTGGTTTACAATAACGTTAAGTGGCCTGAGCCTGAGTTATGGTGCCGCGGTGGCTTCTCTGTTTTGTTGTTTATGGTTTTGAAATATTAATCTTTTCTTGTAGACTAATAAGGCTAAGTGGTCTGGGTGAATGAATTATGGTCTGTGCTTCGGCTGCGTTTTTGATGCATTGAGCACATTTACATGCTCATAAGCTCATGTCCCATTAGAGGTCATATTTGGGATGAGCTGTCTGCGTGCATCCTCGTGTGTCAATCTGAGATTCGATGATGCACTCACGAGTTCAAGTGACACCCAACCCTATGTCAATACCCATTCCTCTGTAGCTACAGAGAACAGATGCAGCTACGTTGTGAGGCTTGTTTTCAAGTTTTTTTGTCCTTGAAAAGTGTGAAATAAGGAGTTCACTGATTTATTTACGCGGTCTGAAGCCTCTGAGATGTTTATGCCGCATTTACCAATTTGCTCCCACAAATTCTTCCCTCCTCCTGTGATAGTTCAGAGAACAAGCTCAATATTACGCAGAAAGCGACCGCATTATCCCACCACTTAAACTTAGATTGACTACATCCAAACAAACAAACAAAAAAAAAAACAAAAAAAGGAAAAGCAGCAAAATGCAGCAGCAAAACGATAAATTCACTGTGTTCTTCAGAGATAAGAACAAAATTCAGGTTGATCTATACAGTTAACTTGTGATGGGTTTGTGAATGAGTGACTCGTTTTTGTCGGCTGTTGTTGTTGGTGCTAAAGAAATGAAGAGGAAAGAAGAAACGCATCCTTAAACCCTGTACTATTTCATCCAAACAAACTTTTATAGTTTAATGGATGAAATACTTTTTCCAGTGAGTGGTAAGAAAAACAACCAAAATAATCCCGAAAGCTGAAAATAAAAGCATCAGTTCACTGAATTTTCGAGATATTTCAGCCTTTCTTTTGAGATCCCCACATCACTCAACTGGAGTCTGAATGAAATATGTCCTTGCAAGATTAGCAGACAGTATTAGGCCGAGACGAAAACCTTGCGTCGATGGACTTTACCTCTTCAACTCTTTGTGGGCGTCACAATCTGCTGACAGTTTCAGATGAAATCTTAAAGCCTCGCTGCCTGTACAACTTTCTCGAAATGATGCAACAACGCTCCAAATGATGCTCCAAATACTGATGTTGATTTTGTTTCAGCGGCTCCTTTGCTCCGTGAGTACAGCTGTGGGTCAAAACAGATCTCTAAATCCGGCTTTTAGAGCAAACATAAACACAGACAACACATTCTCCCAACATATCAAAAGGATAAACCAGTTTCTTACTTTTGGATTTAGCGGAATTGCTCTAATGATGTTCCTCCCTGCCCGTTAAACTTCATGTCCTTTATCAGGCTACAGCAGTTTCAGCTGTATAAAAGTTTGATTCACTTTGCTTTTATATGCTTGTGTGTTTTGGCGTCTGTGTGCAGGCTGGCCTGCACTGGTTCTTGACTGTATGTGTAGTGCAAGTCTCTGGGAGGGAATATGGCTGCATAGAATAATGGCTGTGTGATAATTAATGGGATTAACAGATTAGACAGAAGATTACACTGTCTCCATCACCGCTGTATGTTAGAAAGACAGAGAGATGAAAAAGAGGTGAAAGAAAAGATGAGGTCGAATAAGTCATAGGCAGGAAACAAAACATGCACGACAACTAGCTGACAAAAGGCTGTTACCTTTTTTTTTTTTTTTTGCCACTGACTGAAAGAAGTTTGTGGCATGAATTTAGAAAAAAGTGTCAAGTACTGAAAGAAAGTTGGAATGTCTGGTCAGTTCAGATTCTTGTTTACATTTTCCTCTGATTAGAGAGTTCCTGATTTCAGTCAGCATTTGGCCAGTTTAAGATAATTTTCTTTTGGAACAGTTCATGTACAGCTGCTTGTACTAAGACAACATTTAACATTTGAGAACTTTGGCTTCTTCTGTTAAATGAAAACAAATGCTACAAAGAAAAAAAACATGATTATAAAATAAAGGTATCCTTTATAAATGCTTAAAAGTGTTCTCACATTTGGCTTACTTCCTTCTTCCCATACAAATTGTAGAATGTGTTATTTCCATTAAACATACCAGCTTGATGAAAACAACAATAATAACAGTAAATGCTTATGTTTCACTGTCTTTGACCACTTTCTTCTACTGTGCATAATAGTGGACGATGTTAATATAACACCTTCACTGACTCTGAGTTCAAATGAGTGCAGGGTTTGGTTTTCACATCTGGCGTGAACCCCAGGGGAGCTCACTGGAGTTTGATTGAAGTGAAGCCCAGATCACCGTTTTGAGGTAGACCTGAGACAGTTTTTTCTGCACTGCACCTGGATTTGACAACACCTGTCACACTTCAGCAAATGTGCAAAACCCAAGCGTGGAAAAAGCCCTTGGAGACTTAATGAAAGACAGTCAGCTGCGGTCTTTATGCATTAGTTTCAGTAACAGTTAATACTAGCTATTGTTACAAGCCTTACATGCAAATAATGCTGAATAAAATTCACCCAATCTTTCTCTGCTCCCTTTGCTTGCAAACTTGCTTGTAACTGCAAATATTACATTCTGGCAATAACATCCAGCAGGATGTGTCCTTGTTTATTTTAATCTCGTTAACCCTTCATTAGGTTGTTATTCTTCTGTGTGTGTGTGTTGCTAAAGTTCTCTGTGCCACTATATAGGAAACAACAATAAAAGGGCTTCCCAAAGTCTGCACTGTATTTGGAATATATGTTTATGGTTTCAGTGACCCTGTGGCTAAACACTACCTGCTGCCATTAACAACCACTGGGACTGAATACATATTTCCTGACACACACAGACACACATTATGTACACTATTCAATCATTTATCCACACAGTGGCAGACTGGACAAGGCCGTGGGCAGAGGCAGCCAAGGCCACAGGTCTCCATATTGCTTGTCACAACATCACAACCTCCTGTCTGGCTTCACACAGGAAATCTGTGGTTTTCAGTCTATGATGATGAAAGGCTGTAGCCGAGAAAAAACATTTATTCATTGTTCACTTCTCCTCAAGTTCTGTATTCAGCATCTCTGAAACACTACATCACTCACACACTATTCAGTGCCTCTACCTTTAGTTTCTTTATTTTGGAACAAAATTAAAATTCAGAAAGTAAAATTAGATAAAACACTGGCACGCTCAGTCACAACCAGATAGAATGTTTAGTCCACTTCATTACAAAGACGCCTTTGCGGAACATCATGCATGGGGAGCAAAAAAGAAAGGAGTGCATTAAGAGCCGACATCGGTAATGATTCACTTTGAAATTCATTCATTGTGACATTAGTCATAATACACTTGTTCCTCATTATAAACACATTAGTGTGCTTCTGGCAGGTTGAGAGCTGGTCTGTGTCTGCTCTCCATTACACCAAACCTATACTGAAAAGAGAAGAGCTCATTGTTCTCAAGTCCACTTAAATGCAGAGAGAACATATTCAAGGAGGATTGATGTTCAAAATGTGCTTTTGCAATGCTTTAATCTGACAGTGAAAAAGAGGTTCAAAAAAATGGAAGGCCGTGAGGAAGTTTGGGAGGGAAAACAGAATCCTAACCACAAAAGAATGCATCAAATTATGTTAGTTCAGTGTTACTTACTAAAAATTATTTACAGTGGAAAAAGCTAGAGAAAGAAAGCTTAAAGAAGAGTTCTCAAGCTTAAAACCTGTGTGTGTGTGTGTGTTGATGCGTGTGTGCTGCAGAGTATCAAAGGGCAGGCTACAGCGTTAGCTGGATGTGGATGGAATGCGACACAACTAACCGCTCCGTGCTGTGGCACACAAATACCAGCAACGTCACCTGCGAAAGGTCCTTTTCTCGTCCCATCTGCAGACCCACAAACGCACAGCTACACAAAAACCCACGCATAAGGCATACACACTGTAACACACAGCGCTTCAAGAGCGCACAGAAACAATCTGAAAGCTGCGGAGAGTCTCCGGTCAGAACTGTGCTGCTGTTGATTGTGTGGTTACTTTGAAGGGCAATTTCATCTGGCTGACAGAAACGTGTGTGTGTGTGTAGAGTGGGCGAGGGGAGTGTGTGTTTTTTCAGCACCGGGGGGTCAGTCACCTGGGGTGTTAGGGAATTTTCTATCAAAATATTCCTGTGTAATTGTAGAACTCTGTGTGTAGAGCCATACGTGTGCACGCGAGTGTGTTCATTCATGTATGTGCTCTTTTTTTTCTGCATGTGCGTGTGTGTGAAGCTTCATGGGCTGTGTGTGTGTGTGTGTGTGTGTATGCATCACAGGCTGGCATGAGGCCAAAGTGAACTGAAGTATTTTAAATGCCTTCTTGGATCTGACGGGACTGGGCATGTCAATGAGGAGTGTGAGAGAGGGAGAGTGTGTGTTTGCATTTACTGCAGTGAGATGAAGAAAACCAGTCCATCATCTACAAGCCATATTGTCCTCTCAATACCTGCGTGTGTGAGTGTGTGTCTGTGTGCATACAATATGTTGAGAGAGAAGAGGCAGGTTTCAAAGAAGAGAGTCATTTGATGTTTGAGAACAGAGAGAAGAGGCTCACACACCACTCCTATATTCCCATCCTCTTTCCCCAAAGATGGCACTATTACCCTCATAATTATTTGTGCTGCTCACAAATATAGCACTGAGAGAGCACTGTCCACCACGATAGCTCATCAAACCATAATCTGTGATGACAAAAATCACAAAATGTGTAGGAGAACTTCAGGAGTCAGATGCTGGTACTCGTTGGAGTGACTGTGCAGTTAATAGGATTGACCTTTCATAAAATCTAAAATAGGTAAATGCAATTCAAGGTTCCCCCAAGACCAGCGAGTCAAATGAATTCTATAAAAGTTGTAAGAATCATTTGCTCAGTTATTTCTTCCTGTAAAGGTCATATTTTTGAATATGTTGGGCAGTTTTAGTCTTGAACAGAGTTTCAGCGCAGTATTTCTTTTTTTTTTTTTGTGGTGATGTAGATAGACAAGTGGGATGCAACAACAAATGTTCTGTTTGAGAGTGCTTGTGCCAAAACAGGCACGGGAGTGAATCAGAGGAGAGTGTCGAAACAAATCAGACGTCAGTGGGAAAACGAATTTGGAATTTCATTTGTGAGTAATCTTATGTAATCTTGGCACAGATGCAGGTGTCCTTTAGAGTTACTCTGGCTTCCAATCATATATAAATCTTGTAATGTATGTTTCAATTTAATATAAATTCTTCAACCACAGGTAATGTTTGAATGCAACAGCAGAAATGCAGTTTCATTGGAAGTAAGATAATAAATGGAATATGGCACATGGTGGTGATGCATGATGGTCTGTATTTGAGGGAGGTTCAGAGGTGATTCTTCCAATATGTGCCACCCAAAGGATATATGAGAGCTTTCTCTTTTTGCTGATTGTCTTCCTCCTTTTCCTCCTTTCACCCAGCCCGGCCCTCGGCAGGAGGGTCCCCCATATGAGCCAGGTTCTGCTCA
>JBBMJY010000008.1:5916020-5932504 GCA_037833715.1 Toxotes lorentzi
CACACACACACACACACACACACACACACACACACACACACACACACACACACACACACACACACACACATACCAGCCCCTTCTTTTATTTATTTTTTCACGGCTCTTGTACCAGCTTGTTTGCGATATCTGCTCCCAGCAGCTCGGAGGGTGTATTGCAATTTGTGTAGCCTCGTGTGATCATGTGATAAACCAGTTTCAGCCTTTAAGCTCCAAAATGGAACAAAGCGCAGCAGAACAGGGCAGAAGCCAATATAACAGGAGTGGACTCTATTGATTTCAAATGATATTTCAGGGTGTTTCTGCGATAATAACATTATGGTATGTTGAAGAAATATTAAATTATCAATTGATGTGACGGAGAACTACATGTCCATGATTGAGGCTTAGGAGTGTGCAGAGGATCGTGTAGCTGCAATTGTATCATGGTGTTTTTGGACATGGTTGGGAGTACTGTCTTTGCTTAGGGTCCATCTGTTTAATTTTCTTTATTGAGAGGCTTCATTCTTGACATTTTGGAATGGCATCATGCTGCATCCTGAGAAAACTAAAATGTGACGGCCTCTGTCTTCCCATGATCTGGTTTTTCTGTCCTACGATGATTCAGTTATGCTACGCTGCACTAACATAGTGTACCTCATCTGCTTTGATTACTCTCTCTCTCTCACTTCATTTCTGGCTCTCCTTCTACTCAACTGGTTATTTCTGTTTCAGATTGTGAAATTTTTCATGTTGTGAGTTTGTTCTATCACCTCAGTCACTGTTAACTTCTTCCCACTGCTCTTTGGATCTGACTGCTCCACAGCAGACACTGCAGCTTTGTTGGTTTTGATCGCAGTCACGCTTGCTGACGAGTTACATAATCATGACATAAACAATTCAACGAGATTCAATACTGGTAGTATCTCATTAACAATTTTTGTTGAGTTAACATGAGCCATGTGATGTTGCACAGCCCCAGAACAGAACAGAACAGAACAGAACAGAACAGAACAGAACAGAACAGAACAGAACAGAACAGAACAGAAACCTAAGTGTGAGATTCCCTCTCTTTCCTGCCTCTGGCTTGTGGTTTGCTGAGACCAAAGGCAGCACCCTTATCATTACTTGTACAGACGTACGAACACATCCCATTTATAACCAGTCAACAACACTGAGGCAAAGCACTTCAGCCTTGAATGTGACCCAAAAAACCAAAAAGCACACATCAGCAAGGCTGCCATCAGAATGACTAGCTTCACTGTGTGTGTGTGTGTGTGTCTGTGTGTGTTTTGTGAGCACATCACATAACCACTGTGTGAAGGGTAAATGACTGGTTTTGATACTGCCAGGGGAAATTCCCTGGTCAGATTATATACAGATCAATTTTCATGTGGGTTTAGGGGTAGTCAGACGTTGCTATGCATTTATCATAGCTTGTGTACACGCACACACACACACACAAGTATGCACATAAAGACATCTGCAACCTCCTGAATATATTATATTAACACTGAGACACACACAAGAGATGAAGTGGATTTCTTTCACCATGACAGTCAATGAAGTTTGTTGTTGTGTCACTGAATACTTTCAGTTTGACCTTTGTTTCTGAAGAAAACCAATAAGCTAAGTAAAGGTGATTATTATGCTTTGGCTTACTGATGTTAATTGACATTTGCATGTGCACAGAAAATACAGTAAAATATTTGTTAACTGCAAGTGAGAATTACTACTCACAGCTGGCAGTCACCTGTTTTACATTTTTGAATGAGCATTTTATGCATTTAGCAGATGCTCCTACTGTTTACAGGGCGGTTTAAAATGAGTGTATCATAGAGGCATATAGAGGGAAAATGTTTTTTTCCTGTGAAGACAAAAGGAAGGTCAGGTGCACTGAGAGAGGGATGGTAAGGCGAGAAGAACGTGAAGGGATTCTTCAAGAGCTGAATTTCTATTCATGAGGGAAGATGGGGAGTGACTGTCAGTCTGACTGGAGCGGGAGGTCCGTTCTCCTGCTGGAGAGCAGACGCTGAAGAGAGGTGGAGCAATGACACCATCGGTACAAGGAAGAGAAAACACAAGGCTGCTCAGTAGAGCTTTGATGCATCGCACCGTGCGACTCCAAAAGCTTGTATGCTTCCACCAGAGCTTTGAATCTGACACTAGAGAGCTGGTGGCAGCCACTGGAAGGAGGGAGGGAAGGAAGGTTGATACCAAAGAAAGATTTGGAGATTTTGGGGCACAACCACAGTAACAGTAACAGTTTGTCCCAGTAGCAAACCAAGAAAATCACTTGGGGCCCAAAATGTGTCTATGAAGCAGCTGACAGGAGATTTTAAGAGGATTATTATTCTGCATTTGGAAAGAAGAAATAAACAGACTACATGCTCTATCTCTAGAAATATATGTTCTTACATACCACTAAGCTCCTCCCAAAAGGTAGAGTTTATCTACCCTCAACCACACTAACACTAAAAGAAGAAATGAGTGGCTTAGCCTGTGTGCAGCAGCTTCATCATAAAGCTTTGCCTTAGTTTATGTAACCTGCTTTTAAAGAGCAACACAACTACACTGAACAATTTGCCATGTTCGAAAGAAGTCTGAATAGCCATTAAACCAAAGATCAAATGAATAATGGCATCCTGCATCAAACTTACTCCGCTGCCTTCAGCCTATGATACCAGTATGTAATCGACTAAATTGCGTTCCATTTACTCGTGAGGCCATTAATCCCAATTTAATGGCTAAGCTTTGCATCTGAATTCACTTCCAACAGCCTGTAATACCTTCCACCTCTAAGGACAGAAGGGTAAGTGAGGATCTAAGAAAGCTTGATTCTCACATGTGTTTCAAAAGCTGTACACGTTGCCCTTGACATGGCTATATCCTGTATTATGAATTTTGTAACAGGCACCTGTCTGGCTTCCTATATCCAAAGGATATCTGCAGATATGAAAAACTGTTGTCATGTAGAAACCTCAAATGAATAATTCATTATTTTCAAACTGCAATGGACAGCAGTGTCTCCCAGGTAATGTGTCCTGAGTCCGGAAACAAGTCAGACCTCTGAGATTGAATTCTGTAATGACACTAGCTGCCAGATCTAATAAGCTGTGCTAATACGTTTTTTTTTTAATGCTAGAGGTGTCTGACATTAGCCCGTCATTAACCCGGAGGTCACAGGATCAAGACAGTGAGGACAAAGCAGGAGTTTTCAGCACATGGCAGGGGGGCAGTCTCACATGGTGGACAGATAGATCAAACTTTGTTTTATCTCCGCTGAATTTATTTCACAGCTGTAGCTTCTATGATCAGTTTGCAGATTATAATTTCACGTATAATTAGGATAAACTTGTAAATGCTGATGCATTGTTTAAGATGTAACTACCCAACAGAGTGTAAAGCATTTAAAATTAGATTCACCTCCATCAAACGCCACATTACAATGCTGCTAATATTCATTATGAATTATTAGTAAATATTTTACTTTTATGAGATTTTTTTCTTTTTTCACTCGCAACATTGAAGGAGTTGTATTGTTTTTAACACTCACACAGTTTAATGACATTACACTAAAAGACCTCTGGCTTTGTGACATATATCAACCTGTTTGCACAGAAAAACACAACAACTATTACACACGCACACACGCACACACGCACGCATGCACACACACACACACACACACACACACACACCACAGACCTACTCTCAAGACTACTTTCAGGAATGAGCAATGTTTGGGACATATTCATTTTCAAAGCAGTATCACATTTCAAAGGCAAATATTAAGTCATATCCTTTCATTCAGAGTCAAACGAATGACACACCCACCTGTAATTACCTTTAATGTCTAACTCTCAGAAAGAGCTGTAATAATACACTGTTGCGTGTTTGAGTGTGTGTACACAGTGAGTTTGGCTTTGAATGGATGAGTTCATACATGTGTGCCTACATATGCCAAAACAATCTTTATATGTTTGAAAACATGTACACTTTGTGTTCATGCATCTTACATATTGTACGTTTCCATTCTCATTTGTGAGTTTGTGTGTGTACTGCAAGAGTGAGTGAGTGTCTCCTTGGGAGCGTTATGTATCTAATTGCTGTATGCTTTAATAATTTACATTCCCTACTCTCTGATGCCCATCACTAAGAAATTAGGGAATTACCCCCCAGCTGCATGTGTGTGTGCGTGTGTGCATGTGGGTGTGTTTGTGCACATATGATTGTGTCTGTGCATATGCCGGCTTTGGTTCACTCACATGTCCTTGAGAAAGTGTGTGTGAAAGTTTGTACTCGTGCACATATCCCGCACATGCATATGTCTGAGCGTATCACTGCGAGCCTCCCTATGAGATCATGAATGTGAACGTGCATGCATGGCCCTGGCGTGTGTGAGTGTGTGTGTGCGTGCATGTTCTCTGAACCTCTTCCGACCATTACGGTAAGTGTACATTATTCATTGTGGCCTGCCAAGATCATTATCAACAGAGAGCAAAGAAGGACAGAAGGAAATGAAAGGCTGGTTGGAGGAGCAACGGAAGCATGTTTTTGTCCTGGCGCAACATTTTGACCTCATGTTGCTGACTCCAGCTTAATCATACTATATTTTATCGGACTTCTTCATAACTAACCACCTGAACCCTAATGTTTTTCATATTCCCCTTAAACCCTCTGTCAAGAGGCTTCATAGAGAGAGAAAATATTTTCCTGCTATTTGACGCCACGTTTTTACATTACTACGTCCATCAAGGGGCTTATGTTTTCACCTGTGTTTGTTTACTGGTTAGTTTGATTATTTGTCAGCATTTAAAAAAAAAATAGGAAACAATTCGGGGCAAACTTGGTGGAGGAATTGTGTATGGGCCAAGGAGGAATGCTCTGAATTTTGTTGTGAATCCAGTTAAAGCAGCGGATCCAGGAATATTTTTTATAACTTTCTTTAACATTTTTGGCATTTTTCTGCATTTTCTCAGGAAATAATTTATGGATCCTGATGTAAAAAGTCACATAACATTTATGTTGTTAAGGTCTATGTGTTTCTATATTTCGGTCCAGATCTGGTGGAAGAAAATGCTAAATCCGCATTGCACACAAGAGCTGTACTTATCTATGTTTTACAAAAAAATAAATCATTTATGTTATCAGACTACTTCCTTTTATTTTTCTATTATAAGAGCTAACCAGTCATGTGTAGGATTGTTTGGCCTTGGCAGAGATACACACTCTACTTCTATTGTCTTCTCTTCTGGCCACTGCATGAAAACATGTGCAGTTTGCTTCATCTATATTTGTACAGTAACGAGCCATTGGGGAAATGGATGAAAATTTATTTTATGAGTAATTGCTGGGTAATTTTCTAATAATTTCCAAGATGTTTCTCTGAAAGAATTCTTAAGAAGTCTTATTTATAGGAAAAATTAAAGGAGGGTTTAACTGATACACGTTCAGTAAATAAATTCCAATTAACAGATAATGTAACTCCAAGAATCTTTTAGTCACAACAAGGCACAACACGTCAGCTGAAACATAATGCAGAAAATAATAACGTAAAATGAGTCCAAAGGCAAACATATATTCATTCTTCCAATGTTCCCATAATTAGCTCATAATTACACACCTGTAAAATAAAGCAGGAACTGTAGCAAGTCAGTGCAACACGCAATTAGCATTTCTTATTTCAATACGATTTAAAAAAAGAAAAAGAAAAGATGGCTGGCAACTAGCAATACTCACACACACAAAAACCACCTGTGTCGTTCCAAAAATAATGCACCCTGTCAGCAAGAGCATCTAAATTGCTTTTTGCCTTTTCATTTTCTGCGGTTTGTGTTTCAAAAACAATAGTCTTAAATGATTTTGTCGTGATGAGTTTGCATGCCCGGTACAACACCGCAATGTTAATATTAATTCTGTCTTCATTTCCCAAAAGCATTTTCACACTGTCAACCACCTCTCTTTTCATTGTAAGTCAGTACTATAAAATACCATCGGGAAACTCTGCCTAAAGCAAAAGTCAATTAGGTTAATTATTTCTTAATAAGCTTTAGAAAGATAATACAGCAGGACTGCAGAGGCAAGACAGCGTTTTTCAATTTAATGCTTAAGCTATAAAAACAGAATATGAGACGGATGGGGAGGGGACAGACGCAAGACAGGAGGGGAGGGGATGAAGGAGAGACAATTCAAAGATAAGAGAGGAAGAGAAAACCCATAGAGGGATATACACGAAGAACCTAAGGCCAACAAATCCAATTTGTATTTCGAGTCTAATCTTAAATTCTGAATGTCCACATTGCAATTTGCTAAATGACCACACTGAATTTGTGTGATTACACAGAGTAAACATCTGCTGCCATTATAACACTGGTTGTCACAGAAACAAGCCAGGCGTGAAAACGCTGAGTAAGGCTACGTTTCTTTTATCCAGCAACAACGTATTAGTATGGACAATGAGTTCTGTTACTCTTTGTATTATCCAGCAGCAGGAAGCATGTGTCATACGAAACAATGCCAACAACAGAACAGGCTGTTATTCTCTTGTTGGTTGACTTTTCATAAATGATGTGATGTAAAAGTATGATCAGAAAACAAGCTACATTTAATTTTACTTTGCTGCTCATATGTGAAATACAAAAAAAAAAAAAAAATGTAACTGGGCCAAACTGTAAAAGATCCATCAGAGACACAGAAGAAAATTGAGAAAAAAGAAAAAAAAATGACAGAGAGGACACTCAGAGAATGAAAATGAGGAGTGTGTAAAACACAGAAAGAAAGAGGGAGAAGACAGAAAGGAAAACAGAGGGAGGGTGAAAGAGAAATGAGACAAGCTGAGCATGGAGATGCAGGCAGACTCAGTAGACTGTAGTATTGCGTTGATGATTTCATCTTTCTCTCTGATTAGCACACAATAACTTTCCCCTCCAGAGATGCTCAAAGAAATCTGAAATGATTTCTCCTCTGAGTTTTCTGATACACTTAATCTCACTTTCTCAGACACCTACAGATAAACGTGCATGCACACACACAGACAGACACACACACACACACACACACACACACACACACACACACACACACAGACACACCTGTTAGCTGAAAGACTAAAACGTGCTGTGTGCATCTAAACATATTTATGAATTATTTATTATTCTTCCCCTCTGTTAACAAGGTATTGAAGGGATAGTTTGTGTCGGGGATTTTGCAGGTAAGCTGCTTCATGAATGAGCCTCTTGTGCATGTTGTTCACTATAACAACATTCATGACTTTTAACCGATTCTTCTCAAACATTTACAAAGAAATGGAGGTTAAGTAACAAATGTTACCTGCCTCTAATGGGCTCTACAAATGTGTTATACACTCAGAGCAGTGAAAGGAGCCACATTAGTTGTGTTATGGCAGATAATTTCATGGTGGATGGGTGCAAACTAAAATAACTCCAGCTCAATGTAGCGAGCTCCCATCTGAACTAGAGAGCATAAGCATTCAAAGAGCATACAGTACTTTTTCCATGGCTGCACAGCCGTCTATGTGTGTTCTTTGGATAATAGAACATTTTTAAAGGCTTTTATTTAACATCTGGATGCACATTTGCATTAAAATACACAATATGATGGGAAATAATGCAGATTTTTGGCAAATACCTAAACATAGAGGGTATCTGTGCTTTGCACAAGGAGTTCTTCTGCAGATGTGTCATCACAATAGCTGAAGAATAAGGGCAGTGTTTGTCAAATAAGGCCACCTTTTTCACAAGCTTGCGATATACCAAATCTGGTGAAGACTGGATGATATTTATGGAAGCAGAAATGGGGGGAAACAAAAAGTGTTTTTGAATTTCTACAAACAAGAAAAATGAAACAAGGCTTCTCCTCCACACACTATTCCCCATTAGATGTAATCACTTTTGTGTTTCTCCTCCTGCACCTCCGGCATGCTTAACAGTCAGATGCAGATACTCATTCTGACACTGAATCAAAGACTAGTTTCACACCTTTGATTAGAGACAAAGACTTTGGGGTAACAGAGAGAAAGGCATGAGTACTCTCAAAAATTCAGAATGACGGTTTATGTGTCATGTATTACTGAGCATGCTTCATCATAGTAATGTGCTGGTCTCTGAATTTATCTCGGTAGAAGACTGTAGAGTATGTACGTCAAATACTTGTGATTCATTATTCACTGATGATTCCCGTTCCCTGTATCATATCATGATTCTGTAATGTGATACAGGAAGTGCACCTGTTTTGTCACTGCTTGGTTATATTCACTCTTAATTTGGTTTATTTGACTTAATTAAAGATGAAGAATACATCTGTATCTGTGACCTGACATTGAATGAAATCCATTTGAGGCTAAGTGAATGCTTATCACATTCAAAACTAGAGTCAGAGCTGTAAAGATTACACCTCACAGCAGAGCAGCATTTGACTGGATTCTGTGATTTACCCTCCAAGACACTTGAAAGCTAACGATGAAAATCTAGGCAAACAACATGAACAGGTATGATACATAATGTGAGAACAAAACACCAATGAGGATGAATGACATTGGCTGATGATGCCTTGGCTGAAAAAGGCACAGAATGAGAGTGTGAATGTGTACACACACACACACACACACGTTTTTAGATGTACAACTCAATGTGCCAAAAACAGCCGGGTTCAAACTGTAAAATAGATCAGTAGACTTGCTAAGACCATATTTTGCATGTTTGTCTATGTGGGTGTCTGTATGTGTGCACATGCTGACTGTTTGAAGCGAAGCCTGCACAAATAACTAGCAAGCTTGAGCCTTCATTGGTGCATGCGCGCACGCACGCACACACACACACACACCACCACCAATGCAGCCCACATTCTTGTCCAGCCAAGACCAACATCTCTGTGTTTTTCCACAATACGAGCAGTTCATTCGACACAGGAGCTATGTTTGTTTGAGAGTCTCTCTTTCATCCGCCCACCGCAACATGTGTGTAGATGTGTCTGTATGCATGTGTCGGTGTGTTTTGTGCCTTGGAACATCCAGAACGCAGTGTTTGTTTGTTTATCCTGAACATGGTGTGGAGTCACATCCTGCATCTAAGTTCTACCTCTTCTGAATGAGCCGTTTCTGGTACGTGTATTTCTATAGATTTAGCACCAGTGAGCTCCAAAAAGGAACTGTTTTATCCAAATTCCGAAATAAGCCCCAACACTTTTTTTTTTACTTTTAAATTAACCACACTCTTTCCATCCACTGTATCTTTTTTTCCCCACTTATTTCCATCTTACTTTTCCTGCCCCTGCTGCTGCTGCTGCAATCTCCCTGTCTTTTCCCAAGCTGTTGTCTGCTGTTGTGAGAATATTTGTCCTTTGGGAACATCCCATTTAGCCACAGTCCAGGCTCACAGCTGCCTGGTCCCCAGAGAGTGGACCAACAAGCTGGTGTAATTGAGATATCTCCAAGAGGACAGCAGTGCTGCAGCTATGTCTTAATACTTGGACTCTTACAAAACACAATAATCCTTTATTTATCAGAGACAAATGTAGTTTATATACTGTACCGCACTGCTGCTACTACAGCTGCTCTTGTGGCAAAAGCACTGCTAGTGTTAGCTACTGAGTCTGTGTTAGATATGTCACAAGAAGCGATACTTTGAGAATCGAGGAATTTCAATGGCATTGGTACTGACTGCCAAATTTCTGGTATCGTGAAACCCCTAATCTGAGGTTGGGGCGGACTGCTCATTCTTTTTTTTTTAAAGAATGAGCAAGAATATTCCTCAGCCTTAACCACATGTTTATTATAGTACGCCTGCGGATGATCAGCCCCTAACCTTAATGAAACACTGAACTTATTCTAAACCTAAAGGCTGTAACAGCTTTGGAAGGCACAGACAAATTATGCCTTCTTGCTGAAGGGGTTTTTGTGTGTTGTTCTGTGTAAAATATGACAACAAAGTGAAAAAAAAAATGTTGCATTAAGTTGATACAGGTGTTTATTATGTTGTGTTCAGCCCCTTTTCTAACACACTGAGCTGACTATTCCTTGCCACTCCCCCAGACGCACCATGAGCATTGCTTCCATGTGTTTATCTTTCATGACATACACTTGCAATTACTTTAAGTAGGTGTTTATTTGGGTGGTTTGCTGCCTGCATTTAGCTGATTAAGATTAACTTGAACTGAAACTGACACTGGGTTCACTAATTTGCTTAAGGCCACTTTCACTCAACACGCGGCTTTACAATATTTGCTGTTTCTTTGACTCCAAAATGCCACTGAAGATGTCTTTCTTTGTTTCTATAGAGGCAATGTGAGGCAGATTACATTCCTGGAGCACATCTTAAAGGGACAGCAGTCTGCCTGTATGTCATCATCAGTTTAATAAGTCACTGAGAAACAATCTCCTTTGCAAGTGCAGATTAGTTTGCTGCACTGAATAGCAATGGTTCGAACAGACTTTAATGGAGAAGTCACTTTTATCCTGAAGCGTGAAATTATGTTAGGGCCTAGTCCATTACACACATAGAAGGATATAGGAGGGAAAAAAATATAGTGAGCATGCACACTGTTACAGAAATGCACATATGCATGTTGGATTCTGCATTAACAATATACAGCATAGCCATACATGCCCTCATTTTGCTTTCTGCCCTCTAACATATATCAATATCTTCATTTCCTTCCCTGCTCTCTCATTTGTTTTCTCTCACATCCTTTTTATCCACAGACACACACATTGTGCCTCTTACTGTCGTACTCCCGTCCTTGTCACACACACACACACCCGCAACTCCACACACATCACAGGTTATTAAACTCCCTATATCTGAGCAAAGTTGCAGATGAGAGTCATGGGATGCTTGCTAATTTGCTCACTTCTCTATTGCAGAGTTTTATAGCAGCAACAGAAAGCTAAAGAATACTGAGAAAACATTTGTACAATTTTAATAAAAGACTTCAGTGAAACTTTTATGTCATTTATGAAATATATTTTCATAGGAGTTTGGATGTCCTTGTAAAACTGAAACATCTCTGCACCAGTCACATGCGATATTAATGTAAAACTTGCCAATGGCTGCTTTGGAATTAAAAATTTCATAACGGTGATGACTGACAATCTATATTTGATGAGTTTGATGGAGTTGCTCTGGTCATGAAACGTCCCACAGAATAGCTAAGTGGTTTGAAGAGTCAAGGTTATTAATAGTCATACGTTAACAGTATCAGACATGAAGCCAGTTTCACTTTATTTTGAGTAATACTGATTGACTTTAATGTTTCAACAGTGAGCTGTTCAAAGCCTGTTTACCTGGAAGGCATGGAGTTTTTAGAGTCACTCTAAAAACAGATAAAGTATGTTTTTGATCAACATTATTAATAACTATGAGTTGTGGCAACTGTTAAGCTGCTGATATACTTACTCACTTTACTCACATGTTTGAGCGTGAATCGTGGCTACCTCGCACCTTCTTTGCGAGATTGGGATTCGTTGTGTACTGACAGGAGCCATTTTGTCTGCTCCGATCTCAGCATCAACAATACTGTAAGTTCCCCGAGTGTCACAAAGGTTTTAGTTTGCAATGTGTGAAATCAAAACTCCGTAAGGAAGATATTCCGTTTTTTAGCTGGGGATGATTAGGCTGAAGTATTTGCATACAAAGTACACAAACAGGTACGCAAATGACAATGGTGTTGCAGCTGTTGTCTACAGATTAGATTAAAAAAAAAAAAAAAAGTAAAATTGATAAAAAAGAAAGCATATCAGGGACTATAGTGATTTATGTGTTGTCTTTCAGTTTAATGCACAACAGCTTCTTAGTAAACAAGTGGGAAAACAGCATGACACACTAATGCATAGAGCTCCACTCAAGTCAGTGTGTTACTCTTATCTATATACTGTTTTACAGCATATCAAATTTACCAAAGCATCACTTTGTTTTAGATAGCAGCACATTTAAACAGGTTCCCAAGGAAGATAATATAGAAGATACAGCAACCGCCAAATACGTGAGAAGCAGGTCTTTGCCTGACAACAAAAAGATGAATTTTGCTCAGATGCTGTTCGTATGATGAAACATGATAAGAAACCTGGGTCCTGTTTTCTTATCATCCCCTGCATTACTGTCCTCTCAAGGATTTGTTGAAGTGTATGTATGCACCCATCTGACAATGTGCGAGACTGTTTCTATAATACAGAAAGCTGAGGAAAGTCGTGGTAACAATGAACAGTTTTCTGTGTCTGCGCTTTGACAGGACGTTTTTGCAGAGTTTCGGTTTTATGTTTGGGACACATTAAACTGAATGGATGTGACAGGGCTGCCTGGAAGGGTCAGCAGGAGTGGACATTTTTACCTCTCCAAACATTTGACATTTAAATCTCTTTCTCAGCCACACAGACACACAAATACACAAAAAGAAATGGCCGATGAGCATGTTTTCATGGATATCTGACCATTCCTTGGTTGCTTGACGTCAATGGAGCAAACTGCTCAACCGCACAGCTGGACACTGAGCCAGGAGGAATACTTACTGGTCAAAGTCTCTCCTTTCCTGTCTCCCTCTCTCTCTCACACACACACACACACACACACACACACACACGCATGCAATCGTAAAAGAGCCAAGACAGCACAGAAATTTCTATTTCACTGGACACTAATCAAGAGGGAACAGGCCTTTACCTTCTTGGCACAGATGCAAAACACAGTGACAGCCACTGATACACACACACATAAACACATATATACACACAAAGCTCCAGCTGTGGTACAAACAAAGATGCGTATGCACACCCGCAAAGACAGAGTGACAAATTAATATGAAGCGCATAAAAAAGGCACTTACAAGCAGCAACACCTACATACACAAGCTGTACACACACACATACACACACGCACACACACAAACAAAAACACAAACAATGCCCAGACATTGGTGCTTCGCTGCATGTCAACTGTAGGAAAGCAGAGCGAGCAGAGGAGACAAGATAATAATACAGTCAGTCGGTTTATTCCACTACCTCTGGACGGGTAATTAGAGTGAAAAAGGGAGAGAGACGCAAGAAAAGAGGAGCGGAGAAAGACCCTGGCTCGCTTCAATTTACAGATGATCCTTTTTTTATTATGAGAAAGAGCGGGATGAAAATGCACTTTCTGAATCAAGGATGATATTGACCCCAGAGCTGTTTAAAACCTGTTAATGCGATGATCAGTAATCTATGAAAATCTAGTTTGGTGCTCAGAAATAACAGGAAGAAAAGGACAGGGGAGAGGAGAGGTGAGGAGAGAGGCGGGGGGAGTGTAAGAAAGGATTAATGAAGGAATGGGTTCACTGTGATTGGATAAAGGGAGGGACGGATGAGGAATCAAGAAGCTAAGAGTCTGAGTTACTGGAGGAAAAAAAAAATCATAAGGAGGTGATAATGGACAAAAAGAGAGGAAGCTTTTACATTCTGAAGATTGAGATAAAAAGTTAGAGAAGGTGCAGGATTAGCAAGAGGGAGCAAAGAACAAGAAGGTTTAGGACAGCAACAGCACATTCATCCTACACTGCCAATTACCACAACCACTTCCACGGTTTTGTTTCATGCAGAGCGTTTGAGTGGAACGGTGCTGGAGCATTGAAAATTTAATTGGAGCAAGGAGCAGCGTTTTAGAGGACTAGACGTGGCGCTCCAGCCTACTCGAGTTCAGCGGCTCAAGTTTGCTCCAGTTGGCTTTTAATGCCACCGAAAACAAAAACCACAAGCCTCATGTTTTTGCCACACACACATCAGTGTTACACGAACATGAAAAACTTCTCCAGTCCGCCTTTCCAGGATGCGCCTCAAAATTGATTTTCTAACTTTAACTGCATTCTCCACAGAGAGTTAACTTAAGAACAAACAAGCACATGTGTCTCTAACCTTCTGTTGTCCATTTTTTCAACTTTCAATGGCAACGTCTCTGAGTATCTCAGGGTAGCTAACAGATGTATGGCAAACAAACGGAACATTTACTGAGCTGTGTTATCACCAGCGCTCAGCTGTGCTTCAAAATCACATCCTATCTCAATCACAACAATTAGCTACAATAGCTTAATTCCTATTACCCTATTTTAATGTGAAAATACATCTTCGTCCTGTTTTACCATTTGTAATGAACCCAAATGGAAATTAACTGTGTTGCTCTGTCTCGTCTTCTTTTGGTTTCACTGATGAAAGCCATCATGCTGGAGCTGCTGTTTTGTTTAAATAACAGACTTCATATTTTTCAAGCAGAGAAAGTACAGCAGCTTTTACTTTTTCTCATCACTGCATGTGCAATTTCTTTTTTTTTTTTTTTCTAAATCCTCACAAAGATCCCGACTCCTGCTTTCCACCCCGCACTATTTCCTGTCTTAGGCTCCTGGTCCTTAAAGTAAGATCCTCTGTCTCTACCTGGTCTTTATCTAACTTAGTTTCAGTCCACTACAGCTTCTTCCCTGGGAGACTTTTACTAAGACTGGGCCAACTTGATCTACAAGCTGTTGTTATTAAATTCAGCTTCATACAGTTTTGTATTTGGAGCATCTTTCTTTATATGTATTTAAATTAGAATGAGATGTTCAGAGTAATTTCCGGACTATAAGCTGCTACTTTTTTCTGCTGTGTTACTGCAGTGTGACAGGCACTGTTCGGAAAAAAAACATTTATTTAATTAAAAGTTTAAAAAAAAATCTTTCTGTGTAAATATCTCATGTTACAACATAGACACCTGCGGCTTATAGACAAGTGTGGCCTATATATGTACACATTTTTTTTTCTTTTTAAATTTAGAGGGTGCGGCTGATATTCAGGTGCGCTCAATAGCCCGGAAATTACAGTACCTCAATACAGGACCCCTGTAAGTACAGCAGGAGCACGCTAGAGAGTAACGTCACTGCATGGGACTTTCAGTAGAAGCTTATATATACACCAAACTACAGAGAGAAAGATGACAGGGGAAGGAGAAAGTAATGGGTGATATGGGATAGACTGGGAGGTGGAATAAGAGGATTAGTAGATGAGAAAAAAAGAAACAGAATGAGATAGAAACCACAGGATCGAGTCGGAATTTTAAGATATGAGGAGGAAAGAAGAAGTAGCATTCAGGGGAAAAGAAATGGTACATGGTGAGAGTGATGGGTGAGTGTGAGATAAAACGAAAAATGATGGAAAAAAAAAAAGAGACCAGAATACTGGTCTCAAGTTTTGAGAAAAGACTACCTCTGCTGAGCTGCGAAGCCTTTGAAATTCTGCTTTTCTACTTTAATGTGTGCGAGTGTGTGTGTCTGTGTGTGTGTATACGAGCTGTAACCCGACACACATATGCATATACCGTTTAAAATTCTGAATGGATAAAACACCTTACATTATTAAGAGTAAAATATGGAGTACTTTCCTAAGGCCTTAGCAGTTTTTGCCACACTGTCTCTGAAACAGAAGCATTGAGAGAGAAGGAGAGGGAAAACAATCTATCTTGCCTGATTACTCCTGATACCCAACGGATACAAAAGAGGCCAAAGCACACAGTGAATCTCTTTTTTTAATATGTTTGAGTTTCCCTCATGGCTTCCCATTGACTCCTTAAACTGGGCCCATTTTCCCATTTGTTATGGTTGTCTGCTACAATAAAGTGATGTGAGTTGCTGTTGTCCTGCAAATAGAGCAAAAAATGGAGAGGGAAAGAAATTGGAGATATGGAGCGGAACAAAAGAGGAGAAGAAACCGAGAGAGAAGGGAGGGGAAAAGCACACAAACCGACGCTGAACTGATAGAAAACTGGAAAAAACCAAGAGGCATGTGTGACGCTTTACACTTAGCATTAAAATTCTCATCAAGTCTCTCATAGCTTTTTTTTTTTTTTTACCTTATATTGATTCGGAAGTCAGAGGTCAGCTACAGCGCAGTACAGCTCCGAAGGGGTAGAAAGTCACAGCTTTGCTCAAGAACACTTGGTGGCACTGCAGACTTGGGCCAAATCAGCTGCATAAATCTGAAACTTGTCAAGATTTACTTTCCTGAGTCCAGCTATTATTATCTGTTAATAACTGTCACTCTTCCAGTTCGTACCTTCCAAACATGCATTTGAATTTTTACAATCCACGATCCAGCCGCTTCTCACGCTGACAGAAACAAGACCCAAGAGACCACCTGAGGTTGGCAAACTGTTGAATTCAATTCTACCGCCATGTAAATCTTCCATGAAGGTATTTTCTATTTATTATGACTGACCGAGTTCTAGGACAAGCGAGGAGAGTAATTAAAATGGAAGCTGAGTAGTTCTAGCGGTGGCCTTACATGTGGGGCCAAATACTTCCCGGTTTAAACAGGAGGTCCCAGAGGAAATGGAGCTCTACGTGTTCACCCTCCTTCATAGCGATCTGTCTGCAAGGAGACAAGACAATTCCATTACCCAGCAATGTAGCACGGGTCCCCTGAGTGTGTGTGTGTGTGTATGTGTGTGTGTGTGTGTGTGTGTGTGTGTGTGTGTGTGTGTGTGTGTGTGTGTGTG